>WAAF01006593.1:940-30161 GCA_013400475.1 Tricholaema leucomelas
TCAGACAATGGCACTCATTTCAAGAACAATCTTGTGAAAACCTGGGCCAAAGAGCACGGTATTGAGTGGATCTACCACATACCCTACTATGCACCAGCTTCAGGGAAGATTGAGCGCTACAACGGTTTGCTGAAAACCACCCTAAAAGCCATGGGGGGTGGAACCCTGAAAAACTGGGACAAACATTTAGCACAAGCTACCTGGTTGGTAAATAGTAGGGATTTAGTAAACAAAGCAGTTGGAATGAAGTGTGACCTGAACTTGTAATATTCATTCTTGTAAATATTGATTTAGACAGGTAGTTCTCAGCAAAACTTTGAGTGAAATAGACAGGAGTGAATTGTGCTAGTTTGAAGATAGCTGGAATATTTTAGTGAGAAGAATTAGATGCTAGGCTGTGAAAAGGAAACAATGGTGATGTCTGCTGCACTCATAGGCTTGATGAGATGTGTAAGAACAAAAACAGAAACATACATAACACGGTTGCTGTGTGTCTCTGGCTGCCTGCACATTTCTCCCTAACCTGCTGTCTGTGTAACTAGTATTTCTGCTTTCTAACCCCCCTGGCTGATCCTCCAAACTCACCTTGAACATAAGGCAAGCTCTGGAATAAGGCAGAGGGGTGGAAAGAAGGTGGAAGCGTGGTTGGGAGCCCCTCCTGGGGACTGGTTTCTGAGAGGGCTGTTGCATTTCTGTATTACTTTTTAACTTGTCTGTCTGTCTATAGCTGTATAGATTGTAATATCTGCTTGTATATTGTGCTAGGTTGTAAATATAAGGCTTCATTCCTTAATTTCCAGCCAGCTGAGTCTAGTCTGGGTGATTTCATAAGAGTGGGAGGGCAGGTAACACCCAAACCATCACAGGCACTCAAGATGATCTGTTCCATGACCTTGCTTGGCACTGAGGTCAGGATGACAGGTCTGTAATTTCCTGGTTCCTTCTTCCAGCCCTTCTTGTGGATGGGCATCACACTGGCAGCTTCCAGTCTTCAGGGACATCTCCAGTGAGCCAGGACTGCTGATAAATGATGGAGAATGGCTTGGCCAGCTCATGTGCCAGCTCTCTCAGCACCCTAGGATGGATTTCATCTGGTCCCTTACTGCTTTCTCCTGGATTACCGGGGGACTGTACTGGTCCCTGGCTCCATCTGCCAGCTCAGGAGTCCAGCTGTCCTGGAGACAACCTGTCCCACTGTTGAAGATTGAGGCAAAGAAGGTGTTAAGTACCTCTGCCTTTTCCTCATAATTTGTTACTATATTCCCCTCCACATCCCATATGAAGTGGAGGTTGTCCTTGCTCCTTCTTTTGCCATTTATATGTTCATAGAAACATTTTTTATTCTCCTTAGCAGCGGCAGCCTAAGTTCTAAATGGGCTTTTGCCTCTCTCATTTTTTTCCTACAAGACCTAGCAATGTCCTTGAACTCTTCCTGGGATACCTTTTTTCCCTCTTTTTTTTCCTTAATCCCTTCAAAAGCTCCTTGCCCATCCAGCCTGGCTGTCTCCCTCATCAGCTCACCTTCCGGCACATCAGCACATCTGCTCCTGCATCTTCAGGGTTTTTTTCTTGAAGTGGGTCCAGTCTTCCTGGACTCCTTTGTTTTTAAGGGCTGCTTCCAAAGGAAAACTCTGAGTTACTTCTTTAAATAAGCCGAAGTCTGCACTTTGGAAGTTCAGTGTGGAGGTTCTGTTGATGCCCCTCCTGGTTTTACTATATATTGAAAACTCTGTAATTTCATGGTCACTGGACCCCAGGCAGCCTCCGACTACCACATCTCCCACCAGCCCCTCTCTATATGTGAGCAACAGGTAAAGCACGGCTGCACCCCTGGTAGGCTCACATAACAGCTGAGATAAGAAACTATCCTCCGTACACTCTAGGAACCTTCTAGACTGCCTCTTCTCTGCAGTGCTAAAGTCCCAGCAGATGTCTGGCAGATTAAAGGTTGTCCTAGAGGTTGCAGACTCTAAATCAATGTAGATTTTCAAGAGCCACATAGACAAACTCTGAACGAACTTATCTGAAATCAGCACTGATCTTGCTTTGAGTTTGAGCTGGACTACATGATACCTGCTAGTTCCTTCCACTTTGAATAACTCTGCAAATCATGTCACGAGTGATAGTAACATCACAAACTTTCTGATAGTAACACCACAAACATCCCTTTTTTTTTCTTTTTCTTTTTTGGGTGCTCACCACTCCAAAACAGCTACATTTATAAATGCTTTTGAAACGGCATTAACATCTGGCATAAGTCTATAGCAGGGCTTCATGTACCACAATCACAAGGAGTGCTGGCGTACATTTGTGGCACTGATGAATGTTTCAGCTGCTTCATCCACAGCTTATGTGCTTAATTAGCATTACTAGTTTCAAGAAAATTCAAATCCATGTCCCCACTCCCTCCATATGGATCCTTTGGTGCAACCAACCAACATGGGTAACAAGATGCATAAAGTTTTAGAGATAAAAGTTTTAATCAGGCTGGAGTCAAGCATTTGGAAAGTGTTCATGACACAAATGGTTGCCCTTGGTCTGTGTATCACCTGTGTAGTGCCACTTTATTGCATCCGCTCTGTAAGAGACATCATTAGAAGGAAGGCTTTCAACTGTAGAACAGTTACCAAGTATACCAAGTACTTGCTCAATACTCAATGATAGCATCCATATTTAATGTCAATTAGTCTAGATTAAAATTTCATGACTATCATAAATAGACCTACTGACACAAATTCTGAGAGCAGCAATAACCCAGCAGGGTCAAAACAAATCGCTGATGCGACATCTGGCTTCAGGTTGCTCCCATGACCTTCAGTTACACATACAGAAACATTCACCCACATTATACAGCTACTCTTGTTCAGCAGTTTGGTGAAATCTGTCAAAAAAATGAAGACTGTTCACACTAGTATCAGCAGCAGGCATTACATCACAGTAAGCACCCTTTAGGAGGACAAAAGACAAATAGAGTTTTAAAATAGAGAATTATAAGTATTTCATAAGAAAGTTAAGTCTCTAAGGTAGAGGAAACCAGTGTTCAACAAGTATAGAAACTTCAAAACCACTTTGCCCAGCTACACACTTCCATGGCAGTGCTGCTGCTTTATGCACATTATCAGCATAATGTAATTTTGCTGCTTGGGCATACTCAAGACACCACAGCCAGCAATGTACCATTCTTTAGGAATCTTAAGTTAATGCAGTATCTAGTCTGGCGACCATCCATTTTTACAGAACAACTCAGCCTGTCCCACAGCTGTGGGCAGACTAATTTCACAGGAGCTTCAACCTTTTTCCTTTCTTTATCCTGACACTCGCGTTGAATAGCAGAAGTTACTGAAATGGAAGGAAAATACATCCATTTCTAATGAATAAACATGCATCAAAATCACGTGCAGCAACCTTCCTAGCACAAGGTGATGCATTCATATGTCACATTCTTACAGGACCAAAAGTTCACTGGTCCCTTACCAGGAAGTTTGTGGGCACTAGATCAGAGCAGACAAGCTATGATGCACAGCCTGCCAAAAATATTAGATCATTTGCAGTCTTCAAATGCTGCGTGAAGTTCTATCACAAGGAGAAACTGGAAAATCTTTCGTTGAACTTAACAGGGGGAGAACAGAGACAAGAGATTAAATAAAATGTTTAACATTCCTTCCCTCTCCAAATACTATTTGTTGAGTTTTATATTCAAGTATTAATTAGTTAACTGTTACTCCCATTGTCTACTCCCACCATCAACTGTGGTGATGATTTCTACAATGATGATGTGCTGTATGAAAAGTACACTGATTTCTTTCACTGTTTTTCCCACCTATGAGTTTCAGTGAACCTCCCCTCTTTGAACATGATAGAAAGCAAGCAAAAGCTTTCTTTTAAGGATCTTGGAAGAGTACCAAATTAAAAGATAGAATGGCATGCATTATAATACTATATATTTTTAAGAACTTAATTTTAAGAACTTTCATATGTTCTGTCTAGGTATCCCTAGAATTACAATAATGCAAACAAAAGTGCATTGGTTTAATTAGCATATGTTATTTTGAAGTAAGAGTACACTATTATATCTATAGCTTTCTGAAAACTGAATGCAGAGAACAAAAAGTTGCCAGAGACACTAAATAGTTTTAGTATTTTAACCTATACAAATGTTTTCTTTTTCTCTAGCTTTACATGACCTCTCTTAAAAGTGAATATTTCCATGCACCATACTACTTTATTTCTTTCCATGTACTACTACTATCTTTTCATTCATCCAAGGTTCATCAGCCTCATTTACTGTATTTGAAATTGCATAGCTCTGGACGCTTTAACAAAAAGAAATTTTTCTGAACTTGGCTAGAGTTCCTCAACTGCACCCTCAGTCACCAGTTGTAGATGACTGGTACTAGGCAACTGTAAGCCACTGTTCCTGAACAAGTAACAATTGTTAAAAAACACAACATAGAGTTTAGTCTATGCATTGTTCTGTGTTGACATCAAAGGAAGCACTCATATGAAAATACAAAAGCAGGAAACATTTTAAAAGTACACTGCTTGGCATCAGCTCTCTGCTGCCTTCAGGATGCACTGTGGGCAGCTTTAAAATAGAAGCAAACGACAAAAATCAAATCAACCAATCACCCACTCCATCTAAAAAAACCCAAACCAAACAACAAGCAGACTGAAGACTAAAGCTGCAAACATTTGTGACTTGTAAAAAAGTCTTAAAGAAGATCAGTGCTGCCCCTGAAGCTCTTCCTTTCTGCTCTTAGCTTTGAAAGCCAGACTTACAGATTCCCACAAATTCTCTTCTTCTTTTTTTTTTTTTTTTTAAATACTAAGTAACAAGGTTACAACAATAATTAGCTAGGAAGAATACCAGTTTTGCTAGCATCCTAATTTTCAAATTTAAAACTGCAAAATATTGATATTCAGTTCAGTCCTGGATTCCTCATCTCATCTTGCATATCTCTGGAAGAACCGAAGTGCCAAGTTGTCACAGATGTGGCTAAAGAAAAAGCACACTCAACAATTTTCCTGTGTGAGGTCTCTCGAAGTAAAATCAGCTTTAATTTCTAGAAGGTGAAAAAGAACTTAGAAAGACAAAGCAAAAGATAAAAAAAACCCCACAGATTTAATAATCTATATTTTAAGCAAATACTCACAATGATTTAAGCTTAAATTCTATAGCATCTATTAACAAATTAACATCCAAATTGTGAGCAAAATGGAAATGTCACAACATGCAGCCCTCATGAACTTCCTCCTGATACTATAACAGGTAGAAGCCATGTAAGAAAACAGAAGTATGAAATGTTGTTAGAGAAGCATGTAACACTTTAACAGAAATTAAAATAATAAACGCTATTTTGGCTGAAAAATAATCCCTGGGTTTAATATAAGTATTAGACATTATCTTTTCAGAAGTACGCTTATAAAAAGGCAAGTACATTTTAGAATAAAAAAGACTTCAGAAGAACACATTTGAAACTACCTAGCCTTCTCTTTTCACCTTAAATTGCACTAGTGCTTCAGAAAGATGACATAAATTATTATGACAGAAATATAGACAACATGATACAAGCTTTTTTCCAGTAACTGGCGTTAACAGACTACTTGTAGCAGAGTTGAATGACAAGTCCATCACCTATCAGCTTGTTTATGATACGAGCAACATAACTACAGTGCAAACACTCCACGTGAACACTCATGTCAGAGACCCCATGAAGTCTGACTGTGCTTTAAGCTTAGTTTCTACTCAAATTCAAACTTTTCTCTAAGGATGAGTTTGTTCTTTTGCAATTGTTCCCCACGAATCTGCACCATTTGAAGTTCAACAAGTCAAGTGTAGAGTCCTGCACTTGCAGAGGACCATTCCCCTGCAGTATAGGTTAGAGGCCAACCTGCGGGAGAGCAGCTCTACAGAGAAGGACCTGGGAGTCTTGGTGGACAAGTTCACTGTGAGCCAGCTATGTGCCCTCATGGCCTGGCATTGTTACTGAATACCTAAGCAAAATTCAAATAGGTTTTATCAACTCTCAATTCAATTAAATAATTTACTCAGATAAAGGTCTGGCATTTGCAGCCCTCTTAGAAGTTTCCTGCTGTGTTACTTTGGGGAATCTGTCCATGAGCCTCTGAAAGCCACTACAAAAGGCAAATTAAAGAAAATACCATCTCTCACATCCTAAGCTCTATATAACAATATTGCACTTATGCCATATTCTTAATAATACTGCTCTTCACTTTCCATGCTCAGATGTTGTCCTCCAAATCCCAGCTAATTAACCATTTGTTTCCTGATTTCCCCATT
The DNA here is from genome assembly GCA_013400475.1 of Tricholaema leucomelas. Lineage (NCBI taxonomy): Eukaryota > Metazoa > Chordata > Aves > Piciformes > Lybiidae > Tricholaema lacrymosa > Tricholaema leucomelas. Next base: position 7,242 of record WAAF01006593.1, read on the forward strand.
TCACCCCATTCCTGGGGTGAAAACAGGAAAAATTCTACAAAGCTTCATGAATTAATCCCTGTGTCAGCCTGAAGGCAATATACAGTGAAGGAACTAGCAGGATAGAAAAGATAAAACAACTGAATAATATAGTTTAGTCCAACAGTACAAAGTTGGGAAGAAGCTAACAGCCTCCCAGTACTGCAATGGTAAGTACACAAAGGGGAGGAGCAGTTAATTAGCTTGATAGAAGTGAAAGACCTAGGACTAATGACAAAAGAAGTGAAAGAACTACAATTAATGGCTATTCTTGTTACCTGCACATATTCCTAACCTTGTTTTTTAAGAGCACTGTCAGCTCAAGAAATGTGCTTAATAAAAACACTTGGCAATGACTTCTACAATCCATAATGATGCACTACACAAAAAGTCCACCGTATATCAGGAAAAGAATTGTGCCTCTCCTTGGGGGAAACGAAGCTGCCTGAGGGGCACTCAGATGCCTGAAAATCTTCAGGAACTAAATCAAAGTGTCAGGAGACACATTAGTAGGAAGCAATTTGATGTAGTGGAAAGTTTAATGTTTTACCACTACCACCACCTCAAACCTCTGTGATACTACAAATGCTTCTGCTGGGTGACAGAGGTAGCCCTTTGAAAATGATAGCACAGAGAAGTTGTGAATGCTTCATCCCTGTAAGTGTTTTAAAACCAGGCTAGATGAGACTTTGAACAACCTGGTAGGCGGTGTTCCTGCAGGGCAACCAGATGATTCTTAAAGGTCTCTTCCTCAAGCCTTTCTATGATTATATGACAGGGAGGAAATCAGGACTGCTAGCAAGGAAAGTAGTGTAGCTTCCAAAATTCCCACCTATGTCAACACAGAGCTATAAATGCATGACCCAATTTCTCTCCTACACTGAAAGATAGAGTTCAGGGCTCATAAAGCTGAAGATTTTATGCAAAAGAATGAAAATTAATAAATATTTCACTGATAATTAAAGTTTTTGTACTCCAATAAGTCCATTTTCTTGGTTCCTTAAGACAAATACACATAACTATACAAAGTCCCCCTAAAGCTGAGCAGCACAAGCATGATGTACAGAGCAGACATGAACAGCTGGGTTAAGAATTTAAATACAGCATCTGAAAAATGAGAATTAAAAGTTGGCTTGAATTGACTGTACAGAGTCTCCAGTAGTAAACACTTAAGGTCCAATAATACAGAAAGAAATTGAATTTAGTTCACAGCTGTCCAGCAGGCTAGCATACAAACATACACACATTACCATCAAAAATGAGGCCTTTCCACTTCATCACAGATATCAAAAAACACAGTGCATGCAAAAAACCCAGACACCATGCATCTGCTCAGGCCAGAGAGAAGCACTCCACAGTTGCTTCCAGAGGTAGCCACAGTCAGGAACTGCTGTAAAGGCAGCTGTACACTACAGCTCTGCAGGACCTTGGTGACAAGCAATAGAGACAAAAAGCTATGATAAAGCAGAAAATGGTGCATCATCAGTGATGACATTCCTCCATCCTCTCTGACAAACAAGTAAGGGACAGCCTCACCTCATTGCTCATACGGAGATTTGGTTAGACATCACTAAAGACTTCAGTAGAAATTTTTCTTCATATTAAAATTCTTAAATAAAAATCTACCTGTGGGAGAGGGACAGAAATGTGATATTCCAAGGGGCAGAAATCTGACACTCCAAGAGACAGAAATGTGATATTCCAAGGGACAGAAATCTAACATTCCAAGCGACAGAAATCTGATGTTCCGAGGGGTGAGAAGTAATAAGAAAACATGTTTCTTGTTTGCAGTAGTAGCACCAAAGAGAACTTCCTCATTAAATTAACTAATGATGGAGGGAATATTCCAAGTTCAAGCAACCTGAGAAAAGCCAGCAATTAACTCTTAACAGCATCTCTGGGACAAAGCATTCTCCTTTCCCCATATTTAACTTTTGCCAGTGGGGTGCTCTCACACATGGAAATTCAAGTTTATGGCACATTAAAGCTTAGCTGTATCACATTACCTAGCAACTTACAGGACAGGATCATTTACAATTCTGCCTCAAGGCCTCAGAATCCAGTTTAAAGCAGAGACTCCTGTAAACAAAATTACCCTGACCTGGCCAAAGGTCAAGCCCAAGGTTAAGAGGAACTTTATCCACCTGCTTATTCTCAATACTTTCTTCAGCCGCAGTTCCATACTTCTTTTATCTGTTCATTAACCTGTTATGATAGAGGTGCTACCACTGTCACTGATTGGCTTGTTCTCTGCCAGTGGCAGGCTCATCTTCAAGCCACTTGGCATTGGCTTTATCAAATACAGAGGAAGCTTCTAACAGCTTTTCACAGAAGCCTGCCTCAAGCTACCAAAACTTCTCCGTGCAAGCGCAGTATGGATAGTCACATAACTGCACAAGTAGATAATTCAGAGTTATATGAATATTAGATTATCTATCCTGCTACCTTAGCAGGACTCCTAATAATGTTCCTGAAGATTTGATAACATCATCCATTTAACTGCATAAGCTGTCAGTATGGCAAAGAACAGAGACTGATGCCAAGGACTCACTCAAATCAAAGCCAAACAAGACATTTGCCAAACTGTGGAACACCTCAGCAGATTACACACATTCTACAAGTATGCACCTTTGACACAAGTAGGTCATTGAGTTAATTCTGTAACTGAAAGACAGCCAAAGAAGTTCACTAAATCTGTTCTCATGCTTCTATTTCCAACCTTGCTTCTCTGACCTTATTTTGGATTAAACTTGACAGCCTATATTTGTACAGTACTTCCCAGGCCTTCCTCTCTGTGCCACACTCTGCTGAGCATAGTTCAAAGAACTTGGGAACCACAACCCTGCTCAACAGTCCAAAATAAACTAAACAAGTGAAAAATAGACTCACCCTATCAGGGTCAGCCTAGAAGATCCCACAAAAGCATAGTTCCAACTTATCCCCATACAATAGAACCTCCAAAAACTTAAAAATATAAGTATATTCTATAATGTTAAAATGCCCATCTTTAAAATGGCTGCCTGACAAAACCATACCATTACAAAGCACCTCACATCTCCTTTTTGATTCCATTACACATCAGTGAAAATCTTTAGGGGTCACAGTGCTTTATGGACATTAAACAACTACTTTGATTTATTTTTTTTAAAGATGTAACTGAAGCCTGTCTCCTCTCATCAGTCTAGGTCTGACATCTATACAACAAAATTTCCTCCAGGAGCTTTTGCAGTACACTGCATTTAATTTTGAGTGATGAGTGGGAATATTTCACTCAACTTCACATGCAAGTAAGGTGTTCAATCATTTCATAGAATCATAGAATCAGTCAGTATTGGAAGGGACCACAAGGATGATCTAGTTACAACCCCTCTACCATGGCCAGGGACAACCTACCCTAGAGCAGGCTGCCCACAGCCTCATCCAGCCTGGCCTTAAACACCTCCAGCCATGGGGCCTCAACCACCTACCTGGGCAATCCATTCCAGCCTCTCACCACTCTCATGCTGAACAACTTCCTCCTCACATCCAGCCTGAATCTCACCACCTCCAGCTTTGCTCCATTCCCCCTAATCCTGTCACTCCCTAATAGCCTAAAAAGTCCTTCTCCTGCTTTTTTGTAGGCCCCCTTCAGATACTGGAAGGCCACAATAAGGTAATTTCATTTTAACAACAAACGTATTGTTCAGGTACCAGAAATTTAAGTCTGGCAAGCTTTTCGATAGGCACAAGTCTGTTTCATGGAAAGTGAAAAAGCACGATTCCCATGCTACACAGCATGAAAAAGTTCTATCTTCTTAGCAGAAATTGACACTTTTGGAAAGGAAAACCGTGAAAACCAGTAAAGGCTATCTGAAATCACATACAAGGTAAAGAAAGTGAGGTAATTTCTAGCCCTCCATTAGAGATGAGATACTAATTTTTTATTGGAAAAGGGATAAAACTGCATGCATGCAAGAGAAGTGTTTGAAACAGCCCCTTTCTAAGGGATTTGGATCCTGTAGTACACTTTGATGATATGACTCACAGATCAACATTCTGGGAATCAAATCTATTGTCAAGCATTTGGGCTAGGCCAGCCACTAGACAAATGACCGATGCTATTAACCTCTCTCCTTCCCAAAGGGAAGAGAATGCAAATATGTGAGAGTGAATTATGGACTGGAAAAGAAAACTGAAACTGTTTTAATAAACATAATAACAATAAATGAAATATATGCAAATATACATAAACCAGTATCAAACCAAGCTTGGCTGATAGCAGTTACATCATACATGGGGGCAGTTGCACATTAGACTCAGCTGCAGACAGGAACTAGATTCAGGTACAGAATTCTGCAACTGGTTTCAGGAACACATGAATCAGGATGGAAGGAAGAATGCACAGAGTTCTTCTCGGACATTGGCCACTGAAAAGCAGGCTTGATCCTGGTGATCCCTCAGCTTTATCCCAAATGTGATGAATGGAATCTCTTATTGATTGGTTTAAGGTCACCTGTCCTGTTTGCTCCTTCCTGCAGGTGTGGCTTTTTACTTTCTGCATTCACAATGTGGTGCACAAGATTTATCAGTGAATTTGGTCTCCACATGTCATGGAGGGCCTGTAGGCCCGAAAATAGGCTTACTTTATGCCTTACTTTGCCTTACCTTGCCCAAACATGTTTTCCTCTCCAAACCAGGGGTAAACAAGCCCAAACCAGGGGTAAACACATTAAATGAGTAAACAAGCACAAAAGGGACACAGTAGGCCTGGTGCCATAAAGTCTGGCCTGCCTAAGGTCCAGGTTGTAAACAACTTATATAAGCTGGCTGTAAACATGTTGCACAAGCCCACGCTGTCAGCATGTGGCCTACCTATGCTCTCCCCATATCTGGAGGCACCAGGCAAGTGATTTAGCCTATTATGGTATTGTTTGGCTGACTGCCAAACTCTGGTCATTCTAATGGCCAAAGGGCTCTTCATCTCGGCCCACAGTTCATAAATAGAGGCACGCAGGTAAACAACGTGCTTCTGCGTGCTTCTGCATTCTTCTGCTAGCTCTAGCCTCCGCTCTGACTCCATTGCAGCACCTTCACCTGCTTGCACTCACTTCACCAGCGTGCTCACACTCATGCTCAGGCCTTGTGCTCAGGCCCTCCCCGCTCACGATCGCTCACATTCAGGCACACCTGATTATTATTAGATTTAGACACAGCAGCCTACTTGCTTATGCTGTTATTACAGAGACAGAATCTCCCAGCCAGCTGTAGTGAGTTAATCAGGATTTGATCCTGCATTGCCTGTTATTATCTAAGGAGCACAGACTCCTGTGCAGCCGTGTATGCCTGCTATCATTTCCTGGTGAATGCCATTGCTGCCGAGATACCAGGACGCAGATCCTGCACACGATCAGCCCCTGCTAGCCAGCGTGAGAACCATGCTCATATGGCACCCTACTCCTGCACTAGAGGTCCTGCCAACAGTCCCCAGACCAGCCCCTGGACAAAGCATCCAGAAGGAGCCAGGAGACAAGGGCAGAGATTGCATCCTCGCCAGGAGAAAAAGGTCAGAGACTGTCATTTCCCCAGAAGCTGGGAAGAGTCACTTCCCCACATAGCTGGGAAGATTGCATCCTTTCCCCACAAGCCAGGAAGATTCTCCTCTCCCCAGAAGCCAGGAGGATTCCAGCCTCAAAGGTCCATGGGCAAAGTTCCCCTGAAGGTTTGGACACTACTAATAGGCTGTGACGTAGCCCCAGAGCGTGATTAATGATTATTGATAATTAATCAGAATTGTGAGTAAAAGCTTTAATACCTCTGTAATTCCTTTAGTCTCCTGCCATACAGGAGAAAGAGTTTCAGCCCACTCTGCTGGGCGAATAGTATATTGACCCCAAGCGGCATTGAGCCGTGAGGAAAATCCTCTCTCTGTTAATAGTTTGTATGATAGATATTGTAATATAGTTACAATAAGTTATATTTTGTTATTAATCCCATAAGGTCATCCATAAATGTGTAAAGATCCATTTTATATTAATATACAGTGGTTGAGGATACCGAGAGTTCAGAATATTTGTTTTAATAAATATATTTTTTTATACATAATTATCTTGCACCAATTAATTTCTCCCCTTCGCCACAAATTGGCATAAGCGGCAGAATCCCCCTCCACGACACCACAGAAGCAAGTATAACAAGCAAGAAATTTTCTGCACCACCATCTGTGGTAGTAACTCCTATATATCAGCATTATTGCTGCTAGAAGTAGACATTCTCTGTAGAAATACACCATTAACTTCAGAAAGTGCCATTACTTAGAAAATAATCAGCTGAAAATTAAAACTTGAACTAGTTATGTTCTCACTCAAATCAGGACACCTATGCCCATTCACAAGTGTTATATGATCATTTATCATAATTAAAATGATATTTTGAGACTGCCATAGACTTGGATTGGATCTGAAATGTAATTATTTGCCAAACAGTAGTGCCCAGTGCTCCACAACGGTGTAACATACAACATTGACTTGATGCCCTTTCTCTTCTAGAAGCAGAGTTAAGGCTGATGTGGGAATTCTGACTTTCATCTTATAAGGCAGTTTAAAAATTACAATGTTACCTTAATTTCTACAGTATCAAAATTTAAAGGGATGGAAACAAGATGAAAGAGCTCAATACAGCAACCACAAGTGGTCAAAGAATGAAAAAGAAACACCTGGAAAAAATAACTACTTCAAGTTTCCCCAGGCAACCTTTGCTTAGGGTATTCCATCACTCAAGAACAGAGCCCAGCTTTCATAGGACACAGGTACACTAGTGGTGTTCCCCAAGGATCTGTGCTGGGCCCAGTCCTGTTCAATATCTTTATTGATTATCTGGACCAGGGGATTGAGTCCAGCATCAGAGAGGTTGCAGATTGACAGCAAGTTAGGAGCAGGTGTTGATCTGCCGGAGGGTAGGAGAGCCTTGCAGAGAGACCTTGCCAGGCTGGATGGGTGGGCAGAGGCCAATGGGATGAGATCAAACAAGGCCAAGTGCAGGGTTCTGCACTTTGGCCATAACAATCCCAAACAGCACTACAGGCTGGGGACAGAGTGGCTGAGAGCAGCCAGGCAGAAAGAGACCTGGGGGTGCTGGTAGATAGTAGCTGAACATGAGCCAGCAGTGTGCCCAGGTGGGCAGGAGAGCCAATGGCATCCTGGCGTGGATCAGGAACAGTGTGGCCAGTCGGACAAGGGAGGTTATTCTGCCTCTGGACTCAGCACTGATCAGGCCACACCTTGAGTGCTGTATCCCGTTCTGGACTACTCAATTCAAGAGAGATGCTGAGGTACTGGAACATGTCCAGAGAAGGGCGACGAAGCTTATGAGGGGCCTGGAGCACAGCTCTGTGAGGAGAGGCTGAGGGAGCTGGGGTTGTTTAACCTGAAGAGGAGGAGGCTCAGGTGACCTCATTGCTGTCTACAACCACCTGAAGGGAGACTGTAGCCAGGTGAGGTTGGTCTCTTCTCCCAGGCAACCAGCAACAGAACAAGGGGACACAGTCTCAAGTTGTGCCGAGGGAAGTCTAGGCTGGATGTTAGGAGGAAATTCGTTCCGGAGAGAGTGATTGCCATTGGAATGGTGTGCTAGTTTGAAGCTATCTAGAATGTTTTGGTGAGAAGGATTAGATCACTGGCTGTGAAAGGGAAACAATGGTGATGTCTACTTCACTCATAGGCTTGCTGAGATGTATAAGAACAAAAGTATAAACACAGTTAAGGCATTTGGGCACAGCCTGAGATTTGAGCTGCATTTCTCTTTAACCTCAGAGCCCTCCGTCTCTCTGATTAATCAATTTGCTTCCTAACCCCCCTGGCCAACTCTCCATTCTTCCTTGGGGCACAAGGCAACGTCTGGGGTAAGGTTAAGGGGTGGGAGAAGGTGGAAGGGTGGTTGGGAGCCCCTCCTGAGGACTCGGGTTTCTGGGAGGGCTGTTGTGTTTCTGTATTACCTTTTACCTTGTATATGTCTGCATATAACTGTATATATTGTAAATATCTGCTTGTATATTGTGCTAAGCTGTAAATATAAAGCTTCATTCAATTTCCAGAGCTGGCTGAGTCTAGTCTGGGTGATTTCTGAAGTGTAAGGGGGCGGGGAACACCCAAACCACCACAAGTGGGCTGCCCAGGGAGGTGGTGGAGTCACTGTCCCTGGAGGTATTCAAGAAAAGACTGTATGGGGCACTTAGTGCCATGGTCAGGTTAAGAAGGTAAGGTTCAATCACTATATCTTTTTTTCCCCCTCCAAACTGTGATCTTTTATGTACCAAGACCAAATGTAGATGCTACCTACTTTTGTGCAAAAGAGAAAAATTCCTGTAGCTCAATATCAGCTGTCATTTTGCACTAGCATGATGCAAATGAACTACTCTGCGTGCTAGAAGGGAGGTTGGTGGGCAGGCACAATGAATTTGAGGGGTACCACAACAGTTCTAATAAACTCTCAGCCAAGAGGGTTTTTTCCTTTGTATTTTACAGCTTTTAAGTCTAGGCAGTCATTGCAGTATCTAAGGCAAGGCTGCATGGTCTGGTTGGACTGGATGATCTTGGAGGTCTCTTCCGACCTGGTTGATTCTATGACTCTATGAAAGCACTATTTGGTATGAGTCAGAGCATGGCAAACAAGCAAAATAAAACCAACAATTTCACAAAATAATTGCAAGATGTAAACACACAGTGAACTTTGTTGCCGTTTGGACTCCCTTCTCATCACAAACAATTACCTCAAGAGGACAGAAAAGATGGATTGAGGGGGGAAGAAAAAAAAAAGTTATGTGAAATCCCACCTGCTGCTTAACAAAAGGGCTACATCTGAACCCTGATCTCTAGGGCATAAAATAGTAATTACATCTGGACTCAAATAGTGGCAATAGACTCATCCAAACTAAAGGGAATATAGAGATTAAAGTGAAAAGAAAAACTTGCTTTTGTAAGCCTGTTATGACCTGTATAAAATGTAGCAGGGGCAGAAATTATCTGAACAGAATTCTTTGCGTCATGCAATCCATTGGTCCTAGCCACACAAAAATCTCTAACAGACTAGAACTGACGAGACAAAAAATCACAGCCACGTGCAGCTGAAGAGCCCTGCAAGATTTACTGCAAGGCTCAGGGAACTACAAAGTTGCTGTGACAAATGCAAGGAACGCACATTCTGCAAAGCAGGAAGAAAGGTGAAATTCCTGCATGAAGTAACATTTCTCTTTCAAGATCTTTAAAAAGCGGGTAAGAAAAAACAGAGGCATATTTAAATGACTTGAACTAGTTTTGTTTTCCCTTGAGTTTTAATTTAAAAATAGAGAGGAAGAAACAGACTACAGACAGCAAAACAGAATGTATGGTTCTCTTACCACAGAATGAACTTCCTCTGAAGAGCTCTTCAGAGAGGAATAGATGAAGAACAGAATGAGAATTGAAAGTGAAGACTACACAGGTGGGAAAACTAAGCTGTGATGAGACACAAGCAAAACATCCTGCTTACATCAAAGGAAGTAACATGTAACAGAGATTGCTTGGGGCCTCCCCGCAGAGCTACACTACCTTCAACTGGTAGTGTAAGAAAAGTATAAGAGGGAAAAACAGAAAGAACCAAATGAAGGTGAATTTTCCAGGGAAAACTGGTTTTAAAAAAAATCTTAAGAAATTATTTTAAGAAAAACATAATGAAAAGGGAAGAACTCTTGGGAGATATTTTGTGGCGACCATCCATAACGAACAGGTTGGACAGCACAGAACTTGGAAAACTGAAAGCCATACAGAGGAACTTACTCTGCGGTGGCAACTTAAGATTCCTACTGTTCTCATTTCCTCATCCTGGTTCTACCTACAAGATCCCTTCTCTGTTTCACAGTTCTTTTCACTTTGCCTTATATATTTAAAGTAAGTGAACACTTCCAAAAAGCTCCTGTTCACAATGAAGCCTCTTCCTCTCTTTCATATCCCTCTAAGATTACTGATTGCAGCAATTACTTTTACCATGACTTTCTTATCTACAACTACATTCACATGAAGTACTGTCCTGGTTATTTCCTGTTACCCACCTAAATCAGGAGAAGCTTCACATTGTAGGATCCAAGCCCATCTTCCATCTAATGTGGTTGTGAGGGGAATAAGCTGGAGTTTTTCCAGAGCTGCAATTCTTCCTCATTGCTCTTCATGGTATCAAATAGCTCACCAATAGGTATCTACACAATTTATACCCTACTCATAGCTGCCCGTGCTGCTATCAGTAGTGTTCCAGGTGCTGTATAATGCAAGTATCTTACATGACCTGCTGCTTTCTCCATTGCTGAAAAATAGATCAGTACTGCTTAGCACTCAAAGTCACTGCTATTCTCAAAATTTTGTCAGACAGCATAGCAGCACTGGAAAAAAAAATATTCTGCTGTATCAGAGAGAATCACTCTATTTGTATTTAGAAAGTTTTCTTTACAGAGTTTTAAACCAGACATTTAGTTTTTTTTACCAGGAGGCATGCTCCTGCCTGGTTGCTATTACAGATCCCTTCTATAGCTAGAGCCATTATGCCGTTCCCCCGATGGTACTGTGATCACCTATATATAAATACATCTAAAAAAATACTCTGCACACTGTCCTGCAGTGGAAACAACATAGCAGACATTCTTAGAATGTTAGTCTGTATCCTTCATAATTTCAGCTATACTCTCTTCAAACCACTCAAAGGAACAACCTTCATTCACATAGGATTACAGTTTTAATATAAAATTCCAAAATTAGCTTTGCAGTGCATAAGTACATACTTGAGAAATCAAAGAACTGTTCAAAATAAAGCTAGATGAACACTCTGGACACAACCACCTTAAAACTGTGTGCAGAGGTACAGACAAAAGAGGGAAAGTACACCTTCAAAGGCATTCTTGAACTATTTAACCTTTATAAATAATTAGCATAACCAAACAGAAAGTCTCCTTGCCTGTGCTCAGCCTGAGTTCTGAATACAGCTGCAACCACTGTGAAAAGTTTGTCAACATACTGCCATGAGGCACTTGAGTAGACAGAATTCACCACCAAATTACATAAGATACTAACTCAAGTCAGTAACATTAAGAGTATGAAAGTCTTAGGCTCTGCCCCTTTATAGTCATATTCATTTCAAAATTAGCGATTACCTAGAGCTTATAGAGAACAACAAAACCTCTGAATACAGATACAACTACCCATCAGAAAGTACTACTTATCTAGCTAGAATAGAATAGAATAGAATAGAATAGAATCAACCAGGCTGGAAGAGATCTCCAAGATCATCCAGTCCAACCTATCACCCAGCCCCATCCAGTCAACTAGACCATAGCACTGTCTCATCCAGTCTTTTCTTGAACACCTCCAGGGACAGTGACTCTACCACCTCCCTGGGCAGCCCATTCCAATGGCAAATCACTCTCTCTGTGAAGAACTTCCTCCTAACATCCAGCCTATATCTCCCCCGGCACAACTTGAGGCTGTGTCCCCTTGTTCTGTTGCTGGTTGTCTGGGAGAAGAGACCAACCCCCACCTTCATAAGAGCCCTTGCCAAGTGTCCTAAACCCAGGATATTCCTTCAGTGTCAAGCTCTGCCTCCCGCAATCATTCAAATCAAATTAATTAGGAGTGGACTTAAAGGACAACAAATACAGATGAACTCATAAATCTACTTTCTCTGCTCTTTGACAATCACAAGATTTTAAGCAGCCTCCTTCAAACCTTCTGGGTGTGACATTTCTGTTCCCTGTGCAGCACACCACCTCATCCTTCCTTTTCAGTCCCTCCTCCCAGTGAAGGGCCAAAGACTTCCTCCCTCTTAGCTTACTGCCTTCTCAAGACTCCTGCAATTTTACTCACTCCTCCCAAGCTCCTTCTCCTGTCTTGTCCCCTGACTCCTCCTCAAATATACCACATAAAGACAATGGAGCTCTTGTGGTCCTATGCTTGTGTGACATTGATTTATTGCATCATATCATTATTATGAGTACATACAGTCCACAGAATGAAGACTGTCCACAGTGAAGGTAACCCTACTTAGACAACATCAGTGTAGAAGCCAAAGCTCATTTAACACAGTTTTGTTGATTTAGAGACATGAAGTGCTACAAGAATACAAATGGCTTTTCACTAGTTAATGCAGTTTGCTTCCTCTTTTGAATTTGTAACAGGAATCATGGAAATAAATACCCAAGCTATTAGTCACTTCCACCTTCAAAAATATCAGGGTTAGAACAGCATGACAGAGTTTGCATTAGAAAGGAGAGCTCTGACAGCAAAAGTGCTTTCAAAAGAATTTAGGTAAGAAAAAAATTCCATTTGAAACAAAGATTATTTCAAACTTCAAATCCTTTAAACTGATGATACTACTTGTGTGTTATCATAACATTACATCATATTCCCATCACTGCAAAGAAATGCTAACCTTAACACTTTTATCCACTTCAAGTTTTATTGGAGCATAAGTTTGTTATTTAGTCTGCCTCATGTCCCTGGAGTTATACCCCAAACATGTCTATCTGGTTCACAGTCCTGATTTTAAAAGTTTTTCAATAACAGGATTTTTTCACCCCTCCTCAAAAGGCAGTTTAATAGCTTAATACATCTCACTGCCATTAAAATGCAGTGCATTACTTTCTGAGGATCCCCCATTTCCTATCCATTTCTTCTGTGTGAAGCAGAGGTTAGATGTCTCCTGGTTTACTGTGCTTGCAGATGAGGCAAAAGCAGCAGGGCTCTGCCCAACAATAGTTCTTATTCTACAAATTCTGGGCAAGCTGTTCCAACAGTTTACCTTCCTCACAGCAGAAAAGGTTTTGATTACATATGGCTTGAACCTCTTTGAACTTGTCCCTCATACAACCACCCATATCAATTTGAAGAAACTAGCTCTGTCTTAACAATCTCTTAAGTACTAGGTTACATTAGATCCTATGAAAGTCTTTTCTAGGCTAAGCAAGGCCAGTTCCATCAGCTAAGGAACATGGTTTAGCATCAGACTTGGTAGAGTTAGACAGTGGTTGGACTCAATGATCTTAAAGGTCTTGTCCAATCTAAACTATATGATATATATGATCCTCATATGGTACTAGGGTCCCCAGTGCACTGAAAGCTCTTTAAAGGACCAGATTTGCCTCACCTCCACCCCTACTTTCTGTCCATGGCTACAGGGGCTCTAGTTCAGCTCTGCCTAATCCCTAGCCAAGCTATCTTGTAGGTGTGCCTTATACTCTGTTCATGGACTCTGCTGATTCAGACTCTAGCCCATGGTCTGACTTCCGCACTTGACCACAGACCTGCCATATTACTATGGACCTGTTCAGTGATAACTTGATAACCATTACTGGGCCTGATGATTCACAACTCAGCATGATCTTGGCCCTTCCTTATCTCCACGAGCCTGCCTGGCAATCTAGAGTCTTGCTTGGCACTAACTCAGTAGCATGGTATTGGGCCCCTGCCAGTGGGACACCCGCCTTGTCGTCTGGGTTACCATGATCAGCTCCAAGATCCCCATTCCATTCCTTACTGACGAACCGCTCCTCCATGACATATGCTCTGGCCCCCAGTAGCCCTAGTGGCTGTCCAGTGGGCTAGTTTCAGTTTATCCATACCTTTCTTGTCTTCTAGGACAGAATAGTGAATACAGCATTCTAGATTCTAACAAATGCTAAGTACAGTGAAACAGTTTCCCTCTGCACAATGGCTGCAGTCTTATTAATACAGGCTTGCATACTGGTGGCTGCCTTTTCTTCCCAGGCACACTGTTGGCTCATACCTAACTTCTTTAGAGTGTTCTCATCTATTTTTATGCATCAACAAAAGCAGTGACATTCTTGCAATGCAGAAAATTAATGAGGCACCAGTCACTTGCAAACAGCACAATTCTGAAACATGACAAATGTGACAAACTGAGATGAGCTTTGAATTGTAAAGCCCGAGTGCAACAGGAATGTTGATATCTTGCCTCTAAACAAGCAATTTTTCCTAATCAAGGCCCAACTAACCCTATACTCAGGTTTGAGTCTTGAGTCTTGAATCAAGACAGTCTTGAGTTCTCTAGCAGAAAATTGCTAATTCCATACATACCACAAACATGAAAGTAACTCCTCCAAACAGTGCTGCAGCCTTGACACTATTTTGCCATTTTATTCTGTGCAGTTTCTCTGTTTCACTTTTTTATGGTAATTATTTTATTTGTATATTGGGAGAGGGAGCTGCTAAACACTAAAAATTCACAGTTGTGTTGGAAATAACCTCATGGATAAGCTGAGGTTTGGCATGCTTTAGAAATAATTTTAAATAGCAAGGAAAGAAAAAAATGTGGGACATGCATCTCTGATGGCCATTTTCTGTTAAATAACCGTAGTATCTAAGATAACACTGATATTAACTATATCTCAAGAGAAATGAACAGTCTCATTCTACCATCAATCAGAGCTTCAGCTGAATAATATTGCATTAGTTATACTCTGATTCTAAGGTCTTCTCATGCAGCTTTACTCATGAGAACTAGTCTTAAAGAAACTACAGATGCCCAAAACCTAATCTGCCCTTAGTTCTTCAGCCTCCATTATAAAAAAGAGCTTGTCTGTAGGATTTGTAATTTGAACATCAGAGGTCTAAAAGTATGAAAGGGAGTTACCTCTTGGCAGAATTGACATTAGCTCCCATCAGTTTTCATTCTTGCAGCTCAGAAAAAAAAAAAAATTGCAAAATGGCATTTTTGCAAAAGGCATAGAACCTTAAGGACTAGGGCTTTTTTCCTGGGTGTTATCAATCACATGCACTTCACATCAATAATTTATTTTTTTATATTTTTAGAATTATTTGGCACCATATTCTGTGCCCATGTAACTCATGTGAATGTGTTTCCTCAGTCACTGTTACCCTTTGCTATTAGATGTTCTGGCTATAAAGAACTTCTATCATCTTAACAAATAAACCATTAAAACTACCTGTGGCACCTGTCTAAGAACTATGTTAAGTTTTGGCATCCACAGGTAAAGTTTTGGCCCATCTAGGAGTAATGGCACAAATGAACCATATGATTTGACTCTAATGGCTATTCTGGAGAACTCCCAACTTTTTCCTAGTCAAATCTCAAGTGACTCACCCCAATGTCTTAAAATAAATCAGTGCAGTCAGGTAAGAAAATCCTAGCCCCTGATTCAAATTATGGAACTATACAGAGTAAAAGCACAGAGTAAAAGCACTGATAAAAACACTAAGCGTAGAAATGCAGCTTTATTTACCCTTATATTTAGTTTCCTCCCCCCCCATAGAACAGATCCCCTCCTCTCTACTCATCAAATATCTTCCTGAGCTGAAGGCCTTTCCCAAAGAGGCAGTGCTCAGGAAGCACCCACCTCCCTTCAGAACCACGGTGACAGGCAGATAGCCAGATTCAGCAAGTGAAGTTTTAAAAGCTAGAAGAGGAAAAGGCAAAGCCGACGTCTTACATAAGCAGAGGGAAGGCAGGAACTGTCGGCACCATCTCTGCGAGCAGCTGCCAATGAGAGCTGTCAGCCGCTGGCCAGCCAGGGCCTTGCTCCCCCATCGGCCCCTGAACCACGGCCACCCAAACCGAGGTTCGGTCCCGCGCCTGCCTGCGCCCCACGGAGGCTTTTCTGCCCTCCCACTCATCCACGGCTGGGCTTAGCTTGGCTGTGTGACCTCGGGGAGGGTGCAAGGGGAGAAGAAAGTGACTGCACGGCTGCCAGTAGCGCTGCTGGCGGTGCATTTTCCTTGGTGGCACGGAGAAGTCGCCAGCTGTGAGAGATGGGCAAGACGTGCTCCTCGGCGGGGAGCAGGACCGCGCAAGCAGATGCCGCTGGACTGGTTTCATCCTTGCAAACTAACTTTCCTATTTCCGCAAAAATGACACAGACAGGGCGTGGGCAAATATTACTGTTTTCGCCACACGCTCCTTACCCCCACAAACCACACACTGCTCCCTCGCACCCCTGCCGGGACCCCGCTGCTCCCCAAGCGTCTCCAACCGCCAGGCCGGTGCCATCTGGTCCCTGAGACTAGCACCTCCGCCACCGGCTGTTCCCCGCCTCCCTTCTCCCACCATCTCACAATCTTCCGCAACTCTCTGCCGCCAACCGCGGCGCCAGTTCTCACCCGCACGTCCCTGAGCCGGGCCGGATGGGGCCGAGTGGTGGGGGAGCAGCAAAGGCACAGCAGGACACGACTCAGGCTCCTACGAGCGGAAACGGGAGGAGGTACTCGGACCAGCGCTACCGAGCGGGGAGGAGCTGGGGGCGCTGCCCAGGGGAGGCACCAGCCCCGCGGAAGAGGGGAGACAGTGTGGAGGGCCCAGTGTCAGGACTGCGGCTCACACGGCGCAAAGCTGGCCCGTCGGAGTCAGATGCATGAGGCCGCCAACAGTCCGCGCCAAATCCTTTCTGAAAGCTCCGCCTGCCAGCCCGCGGCCTGGCTCGCTGCCGGCAGGAGCCCCCCGGGAGGACGCCAGGGCTATCGCCTCCTGCATCTTCCGAGACCTGGCGGGCTGCAGGCACTTAACCACCTTCCTGCCTGAGGGGCCTACGGCTGAACGCTCCCTCAGATTTAACAGAGGCCGAGGCAGTGGCCACTGCAGGCCGAGGAGAAGGCAACCCACTGGTGCCTACACTGCTGCTACAAATGGCAGCTCCATGGTTTCCTATTTGCTCAAGCGTCCCCAGCCCACAGAATCACAGAATTAACCAGGCTAGAAAAGACCTTCGAGATCATCAAGTCCAACCTATCACCTAACACCTTCTAATTAACTAAACCATGGCACTAAGTCTCATGGTTGCTGTCTATAACTATGTGAAGGGAGGCCATAGCCAGGTGGGGTTGGTCTCCTCTCCCTTCTGTTGAACAAGGGGACACAGTCTCAAGCCACAATGGGGGAGGTCTAGGCTGGATGTTAGGAGGAAGTTCTTGACAGAGAGAGTGATTGGCATTGGAATGGGCTGCCCAGGGAGGTGGTGGAGTCACTGTCCCTGGAGGTGTTCGAAAAAAGACTGGATGAGGCACTTAGTGCCATGGTCTAGTTGATCGGACAGGGCTGAGTGCTAGGTTGGACCGGATGATCTTGGAGGTCTCTTCCAACCTGATTGATTCTATGATAAGTGCCCTATCCAGCCTCCCCCTTAACACCTCCAGGGATCGTGACTTCACCACTCCCTGGGCAGCCCACTCCAATGCCAATCACCCTTGCCACAAAGAACTTCCTCCCAACATCCAGCCCGAACCTGTCCCAGCACAGCTTGAGGCTGTCCCCCCCTGCTCTGTCACTGGGTGCCCAGCAGAAGAGACCAACCCCACCTGGCTATGACCCTTCATGTAGTTGTAGAGAGCAATGAGGTCTGCCCTGAGCCTCCTCCTCTTCAGGCTGAACACTCCCAGCTCCCTCAGCCTCTCCTCACAGGGCTGTGCTCCAGCCCCCTCACCAGCCCTACTGCCCTTCTCAGGACACATTCAAGCACCTCAACATCTTTCTTAACCTGAGGGGCCCAGAACTGGACACAGCACTCAAGGTGTGGTCTAACCAGTGCTGAGTACAGGGACAGAAGGACTGCCCTGCTCCTGCTGGCCACACTGTTCCTGATCCAGGCCAGGATGCCATTGGCCTTCTCAGCCACCTGAGCACACTGCTGGCTCATGTTCAGCTGTCAACCAGTACTGACATGTCCCTCTCTGCCTAACTGCTCTGCAGCCACTTTGTCCCCAGCCTGTAGCACTGCGTGGGGTTGTTGTGGCCAAACACTTAGACTTGCTAAAACTCATGGCATTGGACTGTGCCCATGTGGCCAAGTCCCTCTGCAGAGCCCTCCTGCCCTGTAACAGATCCACACATGCTCCCAACTTGGTGTCATCTGCAAACTCACCGGTGGACTCAATCCCTTCATCCAGATCATCAGTGAAGATATTAAACAGGACTGGGCCCAGCACTGATCCCTGGGGCACACCACTAGTGACAGCTGACAGATGGATGCAGCTTCATTCACCACCACTCTCTGTGCTAGGCTACCCAGCCAGTTCTAAATCCAGCACAGAATTCTCCTGTCCAAGCCACGGGGTACCAGCTTGGCCAGGAGTTTGCTATGGCAGTGTCAAAGGCCTTGCTGAAGTCTAGGTAGGCTACATCCACATATGCCAATATATTGGTGTGGCTTCTAGCACAGCTGGTAGGCTGTGTCTAGGGCTTTTCTGAGCTCTCTGCTCTGGCAGCAGGAGACTGCAGTCTGCAAAGCATGTCATCTGTGATGCTGAGAGGGAAGGCCATGAGGGAGACGGTCTGAGATCCTACAGAAAACTGCCGTCTGGTTTCCCCTGAGTGTCAGCACAGCCAAAGTTAGTAGTCACTTTCAAATACTCTCTCCATCAGAGATGTCTTGAAGTCTTAATAGACCTGGAAAATGAACCCCAAAACTCATAGAGAGTTATGAAGTAGATATATTTATTTCAGCCCTGGGTGCAGGCAGGATGGCTCCATCGATCCTGCACACCCCATGCTGGCACAAGCCACCATTATGTTACAAGAGCATACTTATTCATAATAAGAGCTAGGACTATTACAATTATTTCTTGAAGCTCATTAACATAGATGCTTTCCCATTCTCCTCCCCAGTTCTACCCCCTGATGGTCTTGAGTGGTTATCCAGGAGTCTTCCTCACAGGGTTTTTTCATCTTTGATCAGCAGGCCTCTCTTAATTGCTGAAGTCAGGATATCTCTGCTTCTCCTTTATCTACTTCCTCCTTTCCTTAGTCATAGAATCATAGTATTGACCAGGTTGGAAGAGACCTCCAAGATCATCCAGTCCAAACTATCACCAGTCCTGGCCAATCAACCAGACCATGACACTAAGTGCCTCATCCAGTCTTTTTCTTGAACACCTCCAGGGACAGTGACTCCACCACCTCCCTGGGCAGCTCATTCCAGTGCCAATCACTCTCTCTGTCAAAAACTTCCTCCTAACATCCAGCCTAGACCTCCCCTGTCACAGGAGACTGTGTCCCCTTGTTCTGTTGCTGGTTGCCTGGCAGAAGAGACCAATCCCACCTGGCTACAGCCTCCCTTCAGGTAGTTGAGGACAGTAGTGAGGTCACCCCTGAGCCTCCTCTTCTCCAGGCTAAACAGCCCCAGCTCCCTCAACCTCTCCTCATAGGGTTTGTGTTCCAGGCCTCTCACCAGCTTCGTCACCCTAAATACAGACCTGGGTCTTTTCAAGATTGCATATCATAGATCTCCAACTAGTAGCTATAAACAAACATTTCTGTGGAGGTTGTTTAGGTTTGCATATTATAAACTGACTACTACAAACAAATGTTTCTACAAAATTCGGTATTTTATGTTTTGCTACACACATCCTCAAAAATGGTCTGTAAAGCCCTTTACCAGCACTCTTTGATTTTTCTTTTGTCATAACACAGCAGGGAAAGATTCAGACATGACCTCATACATGTTATGTGAGAAATAAGTGATGCAGATTTGAGGCAGAGAAATACACAGGAATAGACCAATGCAGTTACAGACATGGGCCTCTTGGAAGAACCATATTTTGCAGTGCATGAAGAGCTACTCAAGGCTCTTCCATAAATCCTTCTGCCAATGAAAAGTGTTTCACGTTCCTAGGTACCTTGTTTGTTCTTGTTTCCTTCTCTAGTGCTGCGGTTGTCACATTTCTTAATTCAAGGCTATGTCCACATCAGATATGCTCTCTCATACTTTCCATTCTGTCCTGTATGGATTTTTATATAAACTGTTTGGTTTAAAACAATTTAAACATCCTGGTGGTAGTGCTGCCAACAAGAAAACTGTCACCTGCTGCATGTTTGTTCCTCTCTCTCCCCCAGGAAAGAAGTGTGTGCATCAGCATTCTGTTCTTCCTGTATTTATTTACAGAAGTACACAAGTGTTGCTATGTGTTTGCCTTAAAGCAAGCAATGAAGGAAATATGTCCTTGTAATGTAGCAGGAAATAAAAAGATTTATCAAGAATTTAATTTGATTCTTTGGTTCCAGACTCTGAAAAAAAGATCTGTCTCCTGTATCCTAGTGCAGTAACTCCCACTGTATCTGTATCTGAGGACTGAAGGATCTTCATTCCAGAATTGTTGTATATCTTTACATAAGTCAGGCTCGAACTATGAAGATAAAGAACCATTTTCTCAAACGTGAGTAGCATGAGAAACCAGCAGATAATGAGAACAAGTTTGACAGTTTTGGTACCAATGTTATTGTTTGTTTGAGCAAAGACAGCATGTTTTGGTCTTTACCTTTTGGCATAAGCACAACCAGGTGCACTTTCTACCAAGGTACTGGGCTGCAGATCTCAATATACTAGCAAGTTTAGGAAAGTAATCTCATATGACTTTGTTTCAGCTTCAACTAGCTGTTTACCATGTGACCAAATCTAATATGAGGCTACTCTGATGTTATCCAGAAAATGAACAGAAAGAGTTGTACCTCATCAGCAGAATACTTCAAACTACAACGCCTGACCAGCAAACCTGAAGGCAATATGCAGCTTTTGGAAAAAAAGGCTTTGAGTAGCTGCATTTGAGACATATAGAAATGGGCATGCAGCTTTCTAGTACTGATTCACTGGGTATACCTCCTCAGCTGCTTTGAGTCCACCCACCAATCTCAGGTGAAATAATACCATGGCAACAGTACTGAGTATTGTGAGGAAATTAGAGAGGTTGAGAATGAAAGTCACCACTGCTCTTTTTAGCAGAAAGAGATTATCCATCCAGACTCTCTAGCTTTGCTATATTCAGGTTCTTCCCATCATTTCTATATTGCCTATTTGAAGGAGGGGTGGAGGGGTGTGTTTTAATGATGCACTCCTTATTTTCCTCAGAAAAAAACAGCAGTTCTTTTGTGGCTTATCTAACACACCAAAAATGGTATGGATCACACATCTGGGGTCCTGACCAGCTCCTGAATCTGGTGCCCAAGAGGAATGAATCTGGTGAATCTGGATCTGGTGCTCAAGAGGAGCATTGTCCATAAAAACTGATCTTTGCAAGATGTGGGACACACCATGATGGAAGGGAGCTCTTTGGACATTGATTGCACTAGGCCTCAGGAGCCCTAGCTAATGTTACCTGAGGTTTCCATCTGCACACCCACTACTCATCAACCAAGGAGCTCTTTGTCTACGCTCATGTTTAGGTGCTCCAGTCATTCTCTGAAACATGTTTTAAGTCTGCCTGTATCTAGCCCTGGACTGACCTCAGCCTTGACATGGCCTTTGTCTGACAGTGACAAACTCTTAGTGAAAGTTTCACAACCCTTGCTCTGCTCACCTGCTTAGATGATACGGGACTATAGCCCAGCCTGACAGAGCTGCAGGCAATCTAAGCTTCAGCTAACCTTCCCTTCCAGTTCCATTACTAGCTATCTGCTGCATTGCTGCTTGCTTTGATGTAGACTGTGCTTGCAGGATTGATGAAGCAGCGTGACTCCTTAGCAGCTTACTGGAGGCTCAGCATGCAGTGTCTCTGCCTCTGATACAGCTTTACAATGAGTTTGAGGGTGTTCTCCCCTGTCTGAATCAGTTTTCATTCTTTGCTGTCACCACTTACATTCTCCAACTCCTTCACATGGTCCAAGATGTCAAAGACCCAAGG
This sequence comes from Tricholaema leucomelas, assembly GCA_013400475.1. Classification (NCBI taxonomy): domain Eukaryota; kingdom Metazoa; phylum Chordata; class Aves; order Piciformes; family Lybiidae; genus Tricholaema lacrymosa; species Tricholaema leucomelas. Next base: position 28,892 of record WAAF01006593.1, read on the forward strand.
AAAAATGAGCTGGGAAATGGGGAAAAGATCTCTGAGAAACCTTGGAAAAGTCTCTGAGAAACCTTTGCACTGAAAGCCAAAGCGTGTATGTAATACTCAAGGAAATAATGATCCTTAGGTCTGGATATTGAAGTAAAAAGAGCATTGAAATCCCTACCTCTGTCTCTAGGTCTGCTTACCTGTTTTCTTTATTGGCAATGTCATCTTCAGAAGTTCTCATTTGAATTAATTAATTATCATGGATAAATTAATTAATTCAGATGAACTTATCTTACCTGAAGTGAAGTCTTTGAAATTAAAATAAAGGGAGGGCTCCCATCTTACCTAGTTCTATGTTGCTCAGACCAGTGGTTGTCTGTGTTTTGTCTCAGAAGACTATCCTTAAGTGGAATTGTTTCAGTAATCAAATTCAACATGCTTCCACAAGCAGCTACTGCTGCACAACTGAGGGTTGATGAACTGAAGTATGTGGGTTAGAAAATAAAGGAGTTGAATAGAAACTTTTGAGCTGTTGGGGTTTTTTTATAAAGAAAGTGTTTTGTCACTTTATTTGCTAATGCCTTGTTGTTGTGGCTGTAAAGGGATCTGGGGAATCAGCCTTTGCTGGTTTGTCCTTTGATTTTATAGTACGTTAGGCTAAGGTTAATATTTCTGGTATTTCTGTCCCAACAGAAATTACATTTGTAAGACATTGTTATTCTTATTTTTTGTTGGTTTTTAGAGTTGTCCTGGGTTTATTGGGACAGAATCGCAGGCCAGCCATGGGCTGTAGGCCATTAGCAGTTCTGAATCAGCCAAGACAGCTGACTTAAGCTGGCTGTGGGAGAATTTTCTCCCTAGCAGGGCATGAGCTGGTAAACATCAGAGCTCGTGCTGAGAAGTGTCCTTGGGCTGTCTCGGGCTCAGGAAACCAAGCTGTAAACAATGAGCACCCTACACACAGCTGCAGGGGGCTGAGCCTGCCAGCCTGCAGGGGTGGGCACCTGTCGTGGAGGGCCCATAGGCCCGAAAAATAGGCTCATTCTATGCCTCACTTCGCTTTGCCTGCCCAGGCATGTTCCTCCCCAAACCAGGGGTAAACAGGCCCCAAATGGGTAAACACATTAAAAGGCCAAGGTGCCATGGTGTCTGCCTGGCCCTGGCCCTGCTAAGGCCTGTGTAGTAAACAAGTTACATAAGCAGCTTGTAAACAGGTTGCATAAGCCCACACTGAGCGTGTGGCCCAGCCTATGCTCTCTCCATTTATGGAGGTATAAGGCATAGTGAATTC
>WAAF01006593.1:30660-117401 GCA_013400475.1 Tricholaema leucomelas
TAAATAGGCAGTTGATATAACCCCGGAGGGTGATTGATAATTATTGATAACTAACCAGAATTGTTAGTAAATACTTTGAAGCCTCTGTAATATTTGTAATCTCTTGCCAAAGGGCAGAAAGTGTTTCAGCCCACCCTGCTGGGCAAATGGTATGTTGACCCCAAGCGGAACTCAGCCGCGGGGAAAACTCTCTCTGTTAATAGTTGAATGCTAGTCATTGTAATATAGTTCTTAATAAGCCGTTCATTGTGATATACCCATAAGGTTGACCCATAACTGTGAATGAATCATATTTAATATAGTGGTTGGGGGGTGTTGAGAGTTAAGAATATTCAGTTTAATAAACATATATTTTTATATAACTATCTCGCACCTATTGATTTCTCCCCTTCGCCACAAATGGGCATAGGAGGCAGAACCCCCTCTGCAACAGCACCATAGCTTGTTTTGATACTGAGTGACCTATCTGTCCCTTCCACATAACTCTGAGCCAATCTGTACCTTCCACTTGTGCCAACCTCAACTAGCTGTGCACACCTCTTCCAAGTACTATATAAATCACTGTACTGCCTTAATAAAGCGTACTGTACTGCTAGCAGAACTGAGTCGACTCGTCACTACCCCAATCTCTCACCTCCACCAGCTTCCCGCTTCCCGCAGATGGCTACAGATGTATCCAAGACCGTGACCGTCATACTCAGTATAAGGTTCTTTCTCTTTCTCTTGAGGACTGTCTTCATGGATATTGTGACTGCTGCTCTTTTGCTGGCCTGAGTATAGCTTTATATATGTTGCATTGATATTGATATTTATTTCACTATTTCATTAAATCTATTTTCATTTCAATCTGTAGCTCTTCTTTCCTTTTCCTGTTTCCCCTTCTCTGTCAGGGAATGGATCATTAGGTGATAGCATAACTGGTAGAATTTAGCCCCAAATATGGACTAAATGTAGACAGAATTGAATTTTGCTTTTTGCCTTGAAAATAGGCTAGATCTTTTTAAAAATATGTTTGGTATTTGTTTTCTATTCTTTTATTCAGAATTGCATGTGGCTCAGTTATAATACACTGTCTGCTTTCTTTTGGTTGACTTCTAAGCTTTGGGGACAGAGATCTACAGTCTTTTCGGTTTTTAAAGTGGTCTTGCAGGGATCTTGCTCAGTCATTACGGGGACAGCAGAAGCCTTTTAGTCTAGTATAAAATTTGCAGTATTCCCTTTGACTGAGAGCTTTATTAAACTTTTTTTTTTTTTTTTTGAAGGCTATGAGATAAAGGTGATGTCTACCAGACACACAAATTTTCTGTTGGTTCCTTCACTGAGCTTGAAAGGTAGGCAGATATTTCTTGCAGACCCTGGTTATTGACACCAAGAAGAAGTTGAAGAGCAAGAGTAGCAAAGAACAGTGCCAGAAGAGGCCTTTATTACTACTAAGTGAAAAAAAGACCTGCATGAGTGTCCGTAAAGCAGCTGTCTTATGATTTCATCCTTCAGCCTCTTAGATTGTATTGATTGTATCCAAAGGCTGTACTAATGTGGTTTTGTTTGTGATCAGTAGCTACAAGTAGACTTGTAGGGCTCTGAAGCAGTTATAGAGTTAACACTCCAGTTTCATTTCCAATTTTAATGATGCAGAAGAACAAGAAGAATATAAATATATATAATTATCTTTGTTTGCTGGACTAGTATATAATCTCCTGTGTACCCGATTTTTTTTCTTCTTTGCCCTTCTGCCTCCTTGCATTGCCTGCTCTTGAACTCCACACTGATTTCTGCACTAAGCTTGACTGAGTAATAACAGCGGTAGCCCTTTCAGTTTTCTTACTGAGGGGAGGAGTTAAAGGTGGCTGTTAGCTCCTTAATGTCTTTATCAGTGATCTGGATGAGGGGACTGAGTGTGCCCTCAGTAAGTTTGCAGATGACACCAAACTGGGTGACTCTGTCAGTCTGCTAGAGGGTAGATAACCTTTACAATGGGATCTGTACACGTTAGATTGATGTGTCAAGGCTAATTGTATGAAGTTCAACAAGGTCAAGTGCCAGGTCCTCTACCTGTGTCACAACAACCCAGTGGTAAGCTACAGACCTGGGGTTGTGTGGTTGGAAAGCCATGACTTGAAGAGGGACCTGGAGGTATTGGTAGACAGTTGACTAATATGAGTCTGCATTGTGCCCAAGTGGCCAGGAAAGCCAATGGTATGCTGACTTGTATTAGAAACATGGTGGCCAGCAGGAACTGCCCCTTTACTCAGCACTGGTAAGGCCACACCTTGATTGTTGTGTTTAGTACTACAAGAAGTACATTGAGGTGCTGGAATGTGTCCAGAGAAGGGCAACAAGGCTTGTGAAGGGCCTATGAGGAGCATCTGAGGGAGCTGGGGTTGTTCAGTTTGGAGAAGGGAAGGCTGAGGGGAGACCTCATTGCTCTCTACAACTACCTGAAGGGAAGGAGGGAGCGAGGAGCTGGGCAGCCTCCTCTTCTTGGTGTCAAGCAACAGGAGTAGAGGTAATGGTAACAAGCTGCACCAGGGAAGGGTAGGTTTGATGTCAGGAAATATTTCTTCACTGAAAAGGTTATCAAACATTGGAATGGTCTGCTCAGGGCAGTGGTGAAGTCACTGTCCCTGGAGCTGTTTAAGCAGTGTGTGGGCCTGGTGCTTGGGAGCATGGTTTCTTGTTGACCCTTCAGTGCTGGTTTGGCGGTTGGACTGGATGATCTTTGAGGTCTTTTCCCACAAGATATATTCTGTGATTCCACAAATCCTATCTCACTACAGGGAGTTAGAGATAGCAAGAAAGTCTCCTCTCATCCTCCTTTTCTTCAGTTCCCTCAGCCACTCATCACAAGGCGTATTCTCCAGACCTTTCTTCAGCTTTATTGCCCTTCTCTAGACCCACTCCAGCACACCAATGTCTTCCTTGAGGTGAGTGGCTCAAAACTGAACCCAGGAGTCAAGCTGTGGCCTCACCGGTGATGAGAACAGGAGAATAATCATTTTGCTGGTCCTGCTGGTCACACTGTTCCTGATACAGGCCAGGATGCTGTTGGCCTTCTTGACTATCTGGATAGTAGCCTCTTGAGGTGCAGGGTCTGCAAGATTTGGGGAAGAAAACAGTATGTGTTAGGCGGGGGGGGGGGGAATAAGAGCCCTTTTCCTATAATGTAAGTCAATCTTTCTCCAACTCTGCCTTTGTAGTATCATATTTGTTCTCCACCTTACCCACACCCTTTCCTTCCCATGCTTCAAAGCAGGTCATAACCAGCAAAATACAGTGTGCCTGATACAGACAGTGTCATGCTGGCTGCTCCACAGTAATGTCTGAACACAGCCCTGTGAAGAACATCCTACATGCAAGGAGAAACATGCACTTGGACAATTACAGTAGATCAACTGGCATGCATTACCTTAATGAGGAAGTAAGTAAATTAGTCCTCCTTCCACATCAGACTGATAGTCCAGATTCACTGGTACTCCACCTGTGCAGAGCTATGTATTGTAAGGTTAGTCCTGATGCAGCTTGTGCTTACCTGGGCACAAAAACTGGAGATCCTGAATGACTGGAAGCTAACTAACATTATTCAGATCTCAAGGAAGGGCATGAGAGAACGCTGGGGAAACCAGAGACTTGTTGATCTAACCTCAGAACACAGGAAATTTAAGAAGACCATACTGGGTGCTATTGAAAGGCATTGGACTATTGGAAATTTAAGAAGACCATACTGGGTGATATTGAAAGGCAAGGACTGCTGGAGCGGGTCCAAAGGAGAGCCACGAAGATGATCAGAGGGCTGGAGCACCTCTGCTATGAGGACAGGCTGGGAGAGTTGGGGCTCTTCAGCCTGGAGAGGAGAAGGCTTCGAGGAGACCTTATAGTGGCTTTCCAGTATTTGAAGGGAGCCTACAGAAAAGCTGGGGAGGGACTATTTACACAGTCTAGTCATGTTAGGACAAGGGGGAATGGGTTTAAGCTGGAAGAGGGGAGATTCTGACTGGATGTTAGGAGGAAGTTCTTTACAGTGAGGGTGGTAAGGCACTGGAACGGGTTGCCCAGGGAGGTTGTGGATGCTTCCTCCCTGGAGGTGTTTAAGGCCAGGCTGGATGAGGCCTTGAGCAACCTGCTCTAGTGGGAGGTGTCCCTGCCTATGGCAGGGGGTTGGAGCTGGATGATCCTTGAGGTCCCTTCCAACCTAAACCATTCTATGATTCTATGATTCTATGATTTAAAGAGCAATGAAATCATCAGGCAGTCAACATGGGTTCACAAAGTTCAGTTCCAACTAATTTTATATGCTTCTATGTGTGGATGAAGCCTGTTCCAGGGATTGATAACCCTTTCGGTGAAGAATTTTTTTTCCTGCTGTCCAATCTAAATCTCCCCTGGTAGAACTTGAAGCCATTTCCTCTTGTAATGTCACTTGCTCTTTTGGGAAAACACTCTGTCTCCTCCCTCACTCCAACCTCCTTTTTCAGATAGTTGTAGAAAGTGATAAAATCTCCCCTGAGCCTCCTTTTCTCCAGGTTGAACAACCCTAGTTCCCTCAGCCACTTCTCATGAGACCTGTTCTCCATTCACCAGCTTGATTACCTTTCTTTGAACACACTCCAGTACCTCAATGCCCTTCTTGTAGTGAGGGGCCTTAAGCTGAACCCAGTACTCGCTGTGGCCTCACCAGTAGACAGGCAGACAATCACTTCCCTGGTCCTCTGGCTACGTGATTTCTGATATAGGCCAGGATGCTCTTGGCCTTCTTGGCCACCTAAGCACACTGCTGGCTTATATAACTAGCTATTGACCAATGCCCCTAAGAACTCTTCCACCACACAGCTTTCCAGACACTTCCCCAAGCCTGTAACATTGTATGGGGTTGTTGTGACCCAAGTATAGGACCCAGCACTTGGCCTTGAACCTCTTACCACTGGCCTTGGTAAGTCACATCATAGAAGAACATCATTAGTCAAGCAGGACCTGCCTTTCATGAACCCATGCTGACTGGACCTGAGCATTTGGTTGTCCTGTATATGCCATATGATGTTACTCAAGATGAACTGCTCCATAACCTTCCCCTGCACAGAGGTCAGACTGACAGGCCTGGATCACTGGGTCCTCCTTCTAGTTCTTGTAGCTAGCTGTGGTATTTGCTAGCCTACAGTTAACTGGGGTCTCCCTAGTTAGCTAGAACTGCTGGTGAATAATGGAAAGTGCCTTGGTGAGTGCTTCTATCAGCTTCCTCGGTGTCCTTGAGTGTATGCCACCCAGCCTCATAGACTTGTGTGTGTCAAAGTGGTGCAACAGGTCACTAAACATTTTCCCTTGGATTATGGGGGCTTCATTCTGGTCCCCATCCCTGTCTTCCAGCTCAGGTGGCTGGGTATCCAAAGAGCAACTGGTCCTATTAGTAAAGGAATTGAGTGCCTTTTCTTTTGTCCCTGTGTTTCCCTCCACATCCAAGAGAGGATGGAAATTCCCCTTAGTCCTCCTTTTGCTGTTAACGTGTGTATAGAAACATGGCAGTAGCCATATTCTTTGGCCTTTCCAATTTTTTCCCTGCATAGCCTCATGAAATCTTTGTATTCCTTCTGGGTGGCCTATCCCTTCTTTTGTAGGGGACAGACTTGTTTCTTCTGAGTTCCAGTTAAATATCCCTGTTCAGACAGGCCAGTTTTCTTCCCCACCAGATTGTCTTACAGCATATGGGGATTTTCCTGCACCAAAAAGATTTTCCTCTTGAAGAATATCCAGCTTTCCTGGCCTTTCAGAATTGCCTCCCAAGGGACTCTGTCAGACAGTTTCTTAAAACAGGTCAAAGTCTGCCCTCTGGAAGTCCAAGGTGACCCCCTTCCTTAATTCCCTGAGAACTGAAAACTATTGTTTCATGCTATCTGTGCTCAAGACAACCTCCAACCTTGACATCAGCCACACGTCCTCCTCTGTTTGCAACAGGTCTACCAGGCAACCTTTCCTAGCTGGCTCACGAGCCATGTCAGGAAGTTATCCTCCATACACTCCAGTAGCCTCCTAGACTATTTTCTCTCTGCTTTCCATCTGGTAAATTGAAATCCCTCATGAGAACAACAAGAACAATCCCTCATGATTGCGAGTCTTCTCCCAGATGCTTATAGAATATTCTGTATGTCTTGTGATCCTGGTTGGGTGATCTGTAACAGACTTCCACCAAGATATCTGCCTTTTTGGCCTTTCCCATGATTCTCTTCCATAAAAACTCAATCCTATAATCATAGTCATTATGCTCAAGACAGTAAAAATCTTCCACAAGGACCACTCAGCCATCTTTCCTTCCTGACCTATCTCCTCTGAAGAACTAATATCCATCCAAAGCAGCACTCCAGTGTGTGAATCATTCCACTGTGTTTCTATGATGGCAATCAAATAATTTTTTCCTGGTGTAGAGTGGCTTCCAGCTCCTGTTTTCTGCACTGTCTGCATTGCTGTAGATGCCCTTCAGTTGGAGTATTGATCCCTCCATTTTGGGGGAGAAGGCCTAATCCGTCCCTGATCATATCTAGGCTCTACGTGATTTCTAGCCCAGCAATACCCTATTACGTCTCCTATTGCATGGCATTCTATCCCACATCCCCACTGGGATTTCAGATTGAAGGACCTTGCTAGCATGCTGTCCCACAAACACTGGAGAGCCACCCACAAGCTTATCTCCAGTGAGCCCTGCTTCATCCTTTTTTCCCCCTTCATACCTTATTTAAAGGTCTTTAGGTGAGCTCTGCCACCAGCTCCTTGCAAAAGATCTTTTTCCCCATTGAGACAGGTACACCACATGTTGTCATGCCAGCAGGCCTGGCATCCTGTAAATTGATCTATGGTCAAAAATCCTGAAGTCCTGCCAGGGAGACCAGGCTTGGATCCTGAGTCTTCTTGTTTCTTCCCTGCAACTGAAGGTGTGCTCCTTTAACACACTTTGTAAAGTCTAACAGCACCTCCTCTATGGATAGCATAATCTTCATTCTCCAATGTATGTCTGGAGGTTCCACGCATACATAAGGAAAAGATTTATTTTGAGAGTGGCAGAGCACTGGAACAGGCTGCCCAGAAAGGTTCTGGAGTTTCTGTCTCTGGAGGCATTCCAACCTCACCTCCATGTGTTCCTGTACGATTTACTCTAGATGATCCTACTCCAGAAGGGTGATTGGAGTAGATCATCTCCAGAGGTTCCCCTGCCATTCTGTGATTCTGTCTCCATTTCATTAAGCAGGTAGCAGCATGAGACACTTGATTCAGGTTCATCCTGAGCAATGCTACAGGCTTAGGGCAGAGCATCTGGAGAGTTGGCCAGCAGAAGAAGACCTGGGGGTGCTGGTTGGCAGTCAGCTGATCATGAGCCAGCAGTGTGCTCACATGGCCAAGAAAGCCAACAGCATCCTGGGCTGTATTAGGAATAAGGTGGCTAGCAGGAGTAGAGAAGTGATCATGCCCTTGTACTCAGGGAATTGGTGAGGCCACACCTTGAATACTGTGTTCAGTATTGGGCCCTTCACTATGAGAAGGACATTGAGGTGCTGAAGTGTGTCCAGAAAACAGCAAAAAAGCTGGTCAAGGGTGTCATGGAGGGCACACTCACGCTCAGGCCCTGTGCTCAGGCCCCCACTCACGATCGCTCACAGTCAGGCACACCTGCTTGTTGTTAGAGTTAGACTCACCAGCCTTGGCTTATGCCTACTTGTTTATGCTGTTATTACAGAGACAGAATCTCCCAGCCAGCTGTGGTGAGTTAATCAGGATTTGATCCTGCATTGTCTGTTATTATCTAAGGAGCACAGACTCCTGTGCAGCCGTGTATGCCTGCTATCATTTCCTGGTGAACGCCATTGCTGCCGAGATACCAGAAGCAGACCCCCTCTTGTCTGCACATGCGATCAGCCTGCCAGCCAACATGAGAACCATGCTCAAGACTGCACGTCGTCCTTCTCCTGCACCTGAGGTCCTGCCAACAGTCCCCGGACCAGTCCCTGGACAAAGCATCCAGAAGGAGCCAGGAGACAAGGGCAGAGATTGCATCCTCACCAGGAGAACAAGGTCAGAGACTATCATTTCCTCAGACAGCTGGGAAGAGTGATTTCCGCCAGATAGCTGGGAAGATTGCCCATCTCCCCTGAAGCTGGGAAGATTCTCCTTTCCCCTTGAGCCGGGAGGATTCCAGCCTCTAAAGTCCACGGGCAGAGTTCCCCTGAAGGTTTGGACACTTTATATAGGCTGTGATGTAGCCCCGGAGGGTGATAAATGATTACTGATAATTAATCAGAATTGTAAGTAAATGCTTTAATCCCTCTGTACTATTTGTAGCCTCCTGCCATAGAGCAGAAAGAGTTTTAGCCCACTCTGCTGGGCAAATAGTATATTGACCCCAAGCGGCATTGAGCCACGGGGAAACTCCTCTCTCTGTTTATAGTTATTGTAATATAGTTATTAAAAAGCTATAATGTGTTATTAATCCCATAAGGTACTTCATAACCGTGTAAAGATCCTTTTTCATATTAATATACAGTGGTTGGGGGTGCTGAGAGTTCAGAATATTTAAGTTAATAAATATATATTTTTATAAATATTATCTTGCACCAATTAATTTCTCCCCTTCGCCACAAATCGGCGTAGGTGGCAGAATCCCCCTCCACGACAAAGGGTCTAGAGAACAAGTCTACAAGGAACTGCTGAGTGATCTGGGATTGTTTAGACTGGAGGTGAGGATGCTGAGGAGAGACCACATTGCTCTCTGTTGTTGGAGACCAGGCTTTACTGCATGATTATAAAGAAGTAAGATAGATCAGTTAATGAGTAAAGACACTGTGAATGTTACACAAGTGCCTGCAGAGGCAGGATGTTCTCACAAAACAGCATGTGAATGTTACACAGTGCCTGCAGAGGCAGGATACTTTCTCACAAAACAAGAGGATGTTTCCCAGAAAACAACAGCATACTTGTGGCAAAAACAGAAGCAGGTCTCTGATAACAGTAGCTACACGTAGAAAGAGTGACTATTGCTTCTACCAATTACTACTCTGCTTAAGATGTATGATTAAGACAAATTGACCAATCATTGTATACATGCTGGGTAGGTGGTCGTATGTACGGGACTCTGAATAGTATATAAGGTGCATAGCTTCCCTATTAAAGTTGGATTTGGATTTGCATCGTATTGATGTGTCGTCCTGTCCCGCTCGCACGGAATGCATGCGACACTCTGTAACTCCCTGAAAGGAGGTTTATACTGAGGTGGGGCTCAGTCTCTTCTTCCTAGAGTCAGGTGACCGAGCAAAAGGAAATGGCCTGCAATTTCGCCAGGGGAGGTTTAGATTGGATATTAGGAAAAAATCCTTTTTGAAAAGAGTGGTCAGGCATTGCAATACGTTGCCTGGGGAGGTCATGGAGTCACTGTCCCTAGAGGTGCACAAGAAACATGTGGACATGTCACTTCAGACCATGGTTTAATGGCCACAGTGGTGTTGGGTTGATGTTTGGACTCAATGAACTTAGGAGTTTTTTCCCAACCAAAACAATTCTATGATTCTACAGTTCAGTTTTGGATCATGTTCTACATATCTTTAAGGCAGGCACTGATTATCTTTCTGATAATTTGCTTTGCATTTGCCATCTTTCTCTTGTTCTTTTAAGGTAATTTAAAATTAGATTTCAAATAACTCTTAGTATTTACTCTCTTAGTTCAAGCCTACTGTCTTACTGGTGTTAAGGTCGCTCGAGTTCCCTATACACATTTGAGCTTGTGAAAATCTCCTTCAATTCAATCTGCAGATTAATTTACCCTGCTGCTTTCTCCCTCCTCCACTCCACTGATGATGTAAAAAGAGAATGGTTCCACACAAATCCTTTCCAGTAGATATTTTTCCCCCCGCTGACTCTTGTCATCTGTCATCTTTGTTAGAGGTCCTTTTAGAATCATACAATCATTGTGGTTGGAAAGGACCTTTAAGATTATTAAGCCCAGTTATTATCTCGCTCTGCTGAGCCTGGCACTAAACAATGTCCCTCAGCACCACATCCGTGTCTTTTATATGCCTCCAGGATTGGATATTCAACCACCTCCCTCAGAAACCTGTTCCAATGTTTGAGAAACCTTTCAGTGAAGAGTTCAGTGCAAACTCAGGTGTCAGGCAAAAATGTTTTGGGGATTCTATCTAAAAAATGTATCATAATAAACTTGTCTACCTCTATTTATAAGTTACATTTTAAGAGTTCAGTCTTTACTGTTTCTTGAACATTAATTCTTTGTGAGGAATGCACTCACCCAGCTCAAACACAGAGGCAGCGATTGTATTGAATCCCAAAGGCATAAACTAAGTACAAACCTAGAGGCAGCATTAGAGACTTGAAAAAGTTTTACACAGGTTTTTGGAAAGGGTTAACCCTCTTGGGGGAGTGGTCTTGACCCTGACCCCAGGTCCTCCTGACCCCTCCCCGGGTGTGAGTCTGAACACTCCCAGGTGCAGTGGTTAGTCCACTCCCACTTCCTGTCTAGCCCCCTATAAAAACAGAGGAACTTGGTGTTTCTCTCTCGCCTTGCCTCCCTGCTTGCCAGCATCACGCTCCTCTTCCTGATACTCTGTTTTACCACGTGGCCATAATCCACGAGGCAGACAAAGCCACTGCCATCAATCTGATTGTACTTGCATATTTTGTATCTTGTTTTTCCCTTCCCTATACCTTTTGTAACTTCCCTACCTCAAATACCTTTTATTTATTGTTAAAATTTTCTTCTTTTAACTTCCAAATCAAAGTGAGATTATTTATTTGGCTGTACTTTACCTTTTCTCTCTCTACATCTAATTCCTTTTTCTTTGGGGAAAGAAGGGGGAAAAGGGAAAGGCATCCTATAAATTGTTAGTGGTTCTATTAATTATATTTGAGTCTCTGGGAAATTTAAGCTAGAACAGAGATGGCTTTGTAAAACATTGAAGAGAAAGAAACTCCAGCATTGAGCCAGCAATGAGCCAGAGGAATACTAAATGTTTATGGCATAGAGAAAACCACATTTCTCTACACTTAGAAACTAGCAAAGGCTTTCAATACCAGCTTCAAAATAAAATGATGGTTCCAAGACATCAGCAGAATCTTCCTCAGAAGTATTGCATGGAGTGGTTGAAGCTACCACCATCTAGCTAAGTTTAGCATTTACCAGAACTTATTTAAACCCAAGAGAGAGCACTGCAAGTAAAACACACAAGGAAGCTCATGAACACAATTAATAAGAGCTAGTGAAAAATTGGATTGTCCAGACAAACATCTGAAGCATTAGATCACCTAAAGTATATGTCGCGGAGAGGGATTCTGCCACCTACACCAATTTGTGGTGAAGGGGAGAAATTAATAGGTGTGAGATAATTATGTATAAAAGTATGTATTTATTAAGCTCAATATTCTGAACTCTCATCACCCCCAACCACTACATTTAATATTAAAATGGATCTTTACATGGTTATGGAAGGACCTTATGGGATTAATAACACATTATAGCTTATTAATAACTATATTACAATAACTATCATAGAAACTATTAACAGAGAGAAGAGTTTTCCCCGCGGCTCAATGCCGCTTGGGGTCAATATACTATTTGCCCAGCAGGGTGGGCTGACACTCTTTCTGCTCTATGGCAGGAGGTTGTAGGAATTACAGATAGTACAGAGGTATTAAAGCATTTACTCACAATTCTGATTAATTATCAATAATCATCAATCACCCTTCCAGTTTCTGGGGAGAGGATGCAGTCTTCCCAGCTATCTGGGGGAAATGATGCAGTGTCTGACCTTGTTCTCCTGGCAAGGATGCAATCTCTGCCTTTGTCTCCTGGCTCCTTCTGGATGCTTTGTCCAGGGACTGGTCCGGGGACTGTTGGCAGGACCTCAGGTGCAGGAGAAGGATGCTGTGCAGTCTTGAGCACGGTGTTACGCTGGCTGGCAGGGGCTGATTGCGTGCAGGGTCTGCGTCCTGCTATCTCGGCAGCAATGGCGTTCACCAGGAAATGATAGCAGGCATACATGGCTGCACAGGAGTCTGTGCTCCTTAGATAATAACAGACAATGCAGGATCAAATCCTGATTAACTCACCACCACTGGCTGGGAGATTCTGTCTCTGTAATAACAGCATAAACAAGTAGGCATAAGCCAAGGCTGGTGAGTCTAAATCTAATAATAATCAGGTGTGCCCAAATGTGAGCGATTGGGAACAAGGGGAGGCCCAAGCATGGGGCCTGAGCATGAGTGTGAGCACACAGGTGAAGTGAGAGTGCGTGAGAGAGCTGCAGCAATGGAGTCAGAGCTAGCAGAAGCTAGAGCATGCAGAAGCATGCAGAAGCACCTTGTTTAGCTGTGTGCCTCTATTTATGAACTGTGGGCCAAGATGAATAGCCCTTTGGCCATTATAGTGACCAATCAGGGTTTGGCAGTCAGCCAAACAATACCATAATAGGCTAAATCACTTGCCTGGTACCTCCAAATATGGGGAGAGCATAGGTTGGGCCACACACTGACAGTGTGGGCTTATGCAACCTGTTTGCAACCAGCTTATATAACCTGTTTACAACCTAAGCCTTAGGCAGGCCAGACTTTGGGGCACCAGGCCTATTGTGTCCCTTCTGTACTTGTAATGTGTTTACCTCTGTTTTGGGCTTGTTTACCCCTGGACTGGGGAGGAAAACATGTTTGGACAAGGTAAGGCAAAAATAAGCCTATTATCGGGCCTACAGGCCCTCCACTACAGCATCTTGTGGAGAAAAATTAAGGAGTTTGAGAACCCCTGGGAAGTGAAAGACCTGAGAGTTTCTCTGAGCACAATGAAGACTTTAGAGGAGATAACTGAGTATAATACCGTATATTGTTTTTAAAACAGTGTGTTCCAGTGCAGATGCACAGATTGCATCAGGTTGGAAGGGACTCTCAAAGGTCATCTTGTTCCAAGCCCCCCAGCAATAAGCAGGGATACCTCCAGCTACATCAGGCTCTCCAGGTCTACATCAAGCCTGATTTTTAATCCCTCCAGGGATGGAGCCTCAACCGCATCCCTGGTCAACCTGTTACAGTATTTTACCACTGGAATGTGATCCAGTAAGGGAAACTTCTCTTCTTCCCCTCCCTCCCTAGTTTAATATACCAAAGAGAAATGGTGCTGATGGTAGAGTGAAAGGTGACTAGCAAAGCATTTCTCATGATTTTCCATTAAAGGATGGGGAATATTCAACAATATTTATTAAAAGTGCCAGTGGAGACTTGCTGCCATAAATTTAGAATGTCCCATAAACATGTAAAGAACATTCTCATGGAGTGGGAGACATAAACATTGACGGGAGCTGAGATTTACAAATACAGGAAACGAAATTGCCAACCTGTGAGAAGATTCCTGGAATGCCTTGTAAATTAGTACAACTTCAAGTACAGAAATGAAATGTTTTAAAGAACAGGAAGATGGTTAGGAGGTTGGAGACTTGCAGCGCTGCATACCTATGCTGTGCTGTGGGAAGAGTTGTACAATATCTTCCTGGAATCCACAAAGACCTTTAGGTGTAGAAGGGAGTACCAACAAGCTTGTAAGGTTTGGAAAGAAGTGAGATTTCATCTGCATGTGTCTGAAGCCTTCTGGGCACCATGGTTGAGGACACCAAAAGTGAGACACCTCTCTTGAAGGGAGAAGACGGTCTTTGCAGAGGAGATTGCAGGGATAATTGACAGGACTTTAAATAGGATGTGAAGGAGGAGGGGGATAATGCCATCAGGCTGCCATGTGGCAAGCTGTGGTAGGACACAACAGTGTGGGAGCAATGGGGGACTAGTAAGGGCTCTCAACCTGCTGCCCAGAGGCACAATGGGGACAAAATAATGCAGTCGAAGTCTTGCAGAGACAAGCCAGATCCCCTTCAGGTAGTAGCTGCCAATAGGGAAACATCAGGTGGTAATCCACATGGTAGTGATGACATGAGGGATGAAGATAGGTTAACAGCTACAGAGGTGTCTGAGCATGGACAGGTGGGATCTGACCCTAGGGTTGAAGTACAGACTGAGAAAAGAGTGCCCAAAGAACAGGGTAAGGGGAAAATCAGTCAATGAATCAGCCCCAACAGAGGCACCACTGAAATGCTTCTGCACTAATGCAAGGAGCATTGGGAACAAACAGGAAGAACTGCAGACCTGTGCAAGCCTACAGGGTTATGATGTCATTTGAGTCACTGAGACATGGTGGGATGGAGCTCACCACTAGAGCTTGGGGATAGATGGTTATAGACCCTTCAGAAGGGACAGGCAGGGGAGAAGGGAAGGGGGTGTTGCCCTCTCCATCAATGATAAACTGGAGTCCATGGAGCTCTACCTGGGGATGTGCAATGAACAAACAGAGAGCTTATGGGTAAAGATTAAAGGGAAGGCACAGGAAGGTGACATCACAGTAGAGTCTGCTACAGACCCCCTTATCAGGAAGTTGAAGTGGATGGGGCCCTTTACAAACAGTAGGAGAAGCTTCACACTCACAGGCCCTGGTCCTCATGGGGGACTTCAACCACCCTGACATCTGTTGGAAGGACAACACAGCAGTGCACCAGCAATCTAAGAGGTTCCTGGGGTGCATTGATAACTTCCTCCTCCAAATAGTAGAGGAACCCACAAGAGAAGGTGCTATGCTGGACCTAGTCCTCACCAACAAGGAGGGGCTGCTGAGTGAAGCGAAGGGTAGCCTTGGCTGCAGTGACCATGAAATGGTAGAGTTTAAGATCCTCAAGGTATCAAGGAGGGCACACAGCAAACTCACTACTCTGGACTTCAGAAGAGCAGACTTCAACCTCTTCAGGGACCTCCTTGGCAGGGTGTCACAGGAAAAAAAACTCTGTAAGGAAGGGGGGCCCAGGAAAGCTGCTCAGTGTTCAAGGATCACCTCCTCCAGGCCCAGGAGCAATGCATGCCAAAAAAAGAGGAAGGCAGGTAAGAACACCAGGAGGCCTGCAGGGAGCTCCTGGACACACTTAGATGCAAGAACAAAGCCTACAGAGAGTGGAAGCAAAGACAGGGAACCTGGGATGAGTACAAAGAAATTGTCTGTGCCACCAGAGCTCAGGTTAGGAAAGCTAAAGCACAGCTGGAATTGAGTCTGGCTGGGGATAGTAAGGGGAACAAGAAGAACTTCTTCAGGTATATCAGTGAGAAAAGGAGAACAAGGGAGAATGTGGGACCCTTCCATAAGGGAAATAGAGAGCTGGTGACAAAGGATGTGGATAAGGCTGAGGTGCTCAATGACTTCTTTGCCTCAGTCTTCAATGGCAGGGGCTCCAACCACAATGTCTAATTCCCAAAGGGCAAAAGTAAGGACTGGGAGAATGAAGAGCTGCCCACTATAATTGAATACCATGTTCATGAGCATCTAAGGAAGCTGAACATGCACAAGTCCATGGGGCCTGACAAGATTCACCCACGGGTCCTGAGAGCACTGGTGGATGAAATTGCTAAACCACTGCCCACCATATTTGAAAGGTCCTGGCAGACTGGTGAAGTTCCTGCTGGCTGGAAAAGGGCAAACATAATGTACATATTCAAGAAGGGAAAAAAGGATGACTCTGGGAACTACAGAGCAGTCAGTCTTACCTCTGTGCCTTGCAAGGTCATGGAGCAGATCCTCCTGAAGGCTCTGCTAAGGCAAATGGAAAGCAAAGCAGAGGTGATTGGTGGTAACCAGCAATGGCTTCACCAAGGGCAAATCATGTCTGACTAATTTGGTGGCTTTTTATGATGAAGTCATGGCAACAGTGAACAAGGGAAGGGCAACTGACATCATCTACCTGGACCTGAGTAAGGCATTTGACTGTGTCCCACACGACATCCTGGTCACCAAACGGGAAAAACACAGACTTGATGGATAGAGCACTCTCTGGGTAAAGAATTGGCTGGATGGTTGCACACACAGAGTGGTGATCAACAGCACAACATCTACCTGGACAAGCAGTGTCCCTCAGCGGGGACACCAGTGCTGTTTAACATCTTTGCCAGTGATATGGATAGGGGAATCAGTGCACTCTCAGCAAGTCTGCAGATGTGTCACACCAAGCTGTGTGGCACAGTCGACTTGCTAGAGGGCGGAGATCCATCCAAAGGGACCTGTACAGGCTGGAGAGGTGTGCCCAGGCCAACCTCATGACATTCAACAAGGCCAAGTGTAAGGACCTGCACCTGGGTCAACACAATCCCAAGCAGAAATACAGGTTGGGTGGCGAATGGCTGACAGCAGCCGTGAAGAAAAGCTCAACATGAGCCAGCAGTGTGCGCACACAGCCCAGACAGCCAGCCAACGTACTGGGCTGCAGCAAGAGCAGTGTGGCCAGCAGGGCAAGGGAGGGGATTCTCTCCCTTTACTCTGCTTTTGTGAGACCCCACCTGGAATACTGTGTACAGTAGGAGGACACTGAACTGTTGGAGTGAGTCCAGAGGAGGGCCACGAAGATGATCAGAGGGCTGAAGCACCTCTCCTATGAGGACAGGCTACAAGAGTTGGGGCTCTTCAGCCTGGAGAAGAGAAGGCTTCAAGGAGACCTCATAGTGGCCTTCCAGTATCTGAAGGGGGCCTATAAGAAGTCTAGGGTCTTGTAATGACAGGACAAAGGATAATGGGTTTAAACCAGAAGAGAGGAGATTTAGACTAGATGTTAGGAGGAAGTTCTTGACAGTGAAGGTGGTGAAATACTATAACAGGTTGTCCAGGGAGGTTGTGGATGCTCCCTCCCTGGAGATGTTCAAGGCCAGGTTAGATGAGGCCTTGAGCAACGTGTTCTAGTGGGAGATGTCCTTGCCTGTGTTGGGGGGGTTGGAACTAGATGATCTTTGAGGTCCCTTCCCTAAACCATTCCATGCTAATTCTAATAAACCTTTGATTTCTGACCGTGTCTCAGATTTCTCAGCTTCCGGTGAGTACTTTGTGCCAAAAATGCAAGGCTGAAAACAGCTGAAGTGAGTGTGAGAAATGTTTCCTAAGGTATTCTGATGTGCTGTGGAAAGAGGAGATAAAACACATTGTATTCACATTCTCTGGGACTGCCACCCAATGAAGTGCCAGTTCAGTGGCTACCTGTAAGCCTTCCCATGTCTGACCTAGACATGAATGCACGTGAATTCATGTCTGACCTAGACATGAATGCACGTGAATTCAGACACTTGGATCAGTGTGGCATGAACATTTTCAACCTGTTCGTATGTGGTTAAATTTGTGGGAGCTGCTGACATTCCCCTAACTGTGTGCTCAGGTGCACACCACCATTTCTATATCTATGATCACACTCTGTATGTGCTGTATTCATTCCAGAGGATACAGTTTGTGGTGAAACCACAGTTATTAATAACGGGCACAGTTATTAACAGCAGGCAGTTATTTGCCTCTTTCTCTGACTCCCAATTCTTTTTTCCAGTTGCACAAACCTGGAGATAAACTCGTTTGACCCTGGCAATCACAAACAGCTCAGAGGTGCTTTTCTGAAAATACATAGTATCTGCAGTTTATTTTTCAGTTTGGGATGAGAGGGCAGAGGTTGTTAAAGCACAGGCTTTTTTCTTAGACGTGCATCCCATGGATGACTTGGAGCAGAGAGTCTCTAGTCCTTCACCAGCCGGTAGATGTGATGCTGTGCACCGTGGTCACTAGTTGACACCTCAAAAACATATGCTATGCACAGCAATGTCTCCTGTGTGTCCCTGTTTGTCACAACCTAGACAGAAAAGGAGAAGAAGCTGTGATGGCATCTGCTGTTTCTCTGCTTATATATTCCAATACATTTAACACAGAGCAAAAAAGTGACTAATAAGCAAAGAACAGAGGAGCATAGGAATGGTACTCAGCTCAGTCACCACAACCACCCAGTCTTTTTGCCCACACACTCAAGCAAAGCACTTTCACATCATTAGGCCTACAATATAGTGAAGAGACAGGGAGGTAAGCAGAGTCAACTGTGGAGAAAAAGCTGTGACTAAGCAGTGACCACATCAGTGGAAGCAGGTCCTCTACTCCCCAGCCTCTGGTGCAGCAGATTCCCACAGAAGCGTTTCACAGGAAAATGACTTTTTCCCTCTGCTTGTGGGTATTGAAAGGACACCTCCTGTGGCACATCCACTCCCATTTATGTATGTGTTGATACATCACAGACACAAACACTTCTTTCCCTCCATACGTTCTTGCTTGTTAGTGGTAGAAACAGACCATGAGGATTACAGAGTATAGCCTATTTTACAAGAGACAGGTTCAACTTCATTATACCTCCCATTCCACAGACTGTAGGTGTCAGAAGGAGGGCTGCTACACTCATGCATTCTTCAAGAACCTCCTTTTTATAATATTTCTATTTTATGGTCCCTCAGGAACTTTAGCTTCTCTGCAATGTGACTCAGGGTCAGCAGCACAGTGATGGAACGGCATTGGCCTAGTTGCAGGGGCATGAGCTGCCTATACTACATGTCAGGAACAAACTAAATGTTGCACTCCCAGCTCAGCTCTCTTCTGTCCCTCACTGCACAACTTTGCACAGTCTTGTCCTGTGAGTTTGAGCCACAGCTAAAGCTTCAAACAATTCTTTCTGTTGGAGGAGATACATTTTTATCAGCAGTAGCATCAAGCCAGCTTCAGAAGAAAACCATACCAGCTGTACCAAACCCTAACCATTACTGTGAAATCAGAAAATAGCTGGCTTCAAACTTGCTTATTAATTTTAGCAGCCTGACTTTGGTCTGTTCTGTTGTCTTTTCTGCCATCATGATAAGGTTGATAGCTGAGCTAAGCTAACCTTTCTCCTTTCTTCTGCAGGCTCTTACAAGTTGTGCATATCCAGGTGTGGTGAGGCATCAGAGTCTCTTCTGGAAAATGAGCTCAGAAATCTTACAGGGCTCAATCCAGAGCAATGTGCAAAGATAAATCACGCTTGTGAGATTAGGTCATGAAACAGGCTAGAGAAGAGGGGTAAAAAATGCTCAGCCTGTTGTTCAGGGAACAGGACTGCAAGGCAATATATAAAATGCTGTGCCAGCACCCAGAGGAGACATGCCTCTCTGTGAGAGGAGGTAAGGGAAGGACATAAGATTACTCAATACATAAAACCTCAGAAGAATTAAACTCTGTGACAACTCTTTTTGTACAATTCATAGAAAGCACCTGCCTGCCTGAGGAATGAAACACAGAGGAAGCAGTTACAGTGTTCCTCAGGACAGATTACAGCATGCAAACTGTCCCTGTCCCCTTCAGGCTTCTGCTCATCTAAAACATATTACTTCTCTTTTCTTTCAGATGCTAAAGATCTATGTATAAACATGAAAGATCTCATAATGCCCTGTGAGATATATTATTAACCTTGTATTTCATAGCTGAGGTACTTGAGCCACAGAGTAGTGACAAGAGTACAAAGTCCCACAAGATCTCCAGAAAATAGAATGAAGACCACTTGATTTCTATTCTTTCATACAGCCACTAGCATCAATTCTGCTTCCTCAGCCTCAGGTTTTCTGGGCAAAGATCTGTGATGAGTCCTGTAGAGGTGAGCACAGAACTCATCCCATTAGGAAAATCCACACCTAAAGCTGTCTTTGCCCTCTTCCCAAATGTCGGCTGCACTTAAGGCCTGGAAAGGGTCCTGGTATAATACTGACACTAATGGAAATGCAGTTGCTGTAGCCTTGTGGCACAGGCCTACCTAGAGGCTGTAGTGATTCATGGAAGCGTCACAGAGCTTCAACCAACATGCCCCCTCCTTTACTTGCCTCAATAGTCTTTCCAGGTTCAGAATGGCCCTGAGGAAACAATAATTTTTTTTTCCCTACCTGGTCAGTGAAGAACTCTTCCCCTGATGAAATTATGTAGCCACTTAACAGTATTCTTGGGGGGGGTTCACCTTGCAAAAAGGGCCAGGGCACAGAAAGGACCTCAACCTTTGACCAATAGTGGAATAAGTATTTCCTTCACCGACTTTTGCACCCTTTTCTTTCCTTTATCTCTTTACCTTGATAGTTCTTTTTTCTTTCCCTCTCTTAATTGGGTCTCTCAAATTCTTCTGCTGCTTCTCTGCATGAGTTACTGTTTCTAGAGCTTCATAAATGGTCTTGAAGTGCAATACATGTTCAGTTAGATTCTGAGCTGCAGAAGGCAATCTGCTTTGACTCACAAGTGAACTCCTGCATGGGGCTTCCATGCTCCAATGAAAACAGTTGAAATTCCCACCTGCAAGATAGTAAAGTTCTCCAGCACGCTGTTCATCATGTACTTCTCAGGAAGGTGCTTGAGTTTATGAATGAAGTTGATCATGTATTCGCAGAGAGGGGAGCGGTGAATGCGGTAAGAGTAGTGTCCATTTTCATAGCGTGCATACTCTGTCTGCAATGCAAAACACAAGAGGGGCACATGGGGCTGGTGTTGTCACATTAGTAGCATCAATCACATAAAGGGATTCAGAACAGAAAAATTACAGGTGCATTTGCAAGTCATTTTACTAACAATAATGAGCTGATTAAGCATTCCTCTACAGTATTTCTCACCAATGTTAGCTTCCTTGAGCAGTCTAATTTCTTTGGCTTGGTTTTGTCTTTAGAACGCTGGGTTCGAGCTTCCAAGCAGCCAACTGCCAAGGAACTGCGAAAGATAATTCAGAGAAGCAGACCAGTTTTCAGCTATCCTACAGTCTGCATCTCTACCAGAAAAATATTAAGTATGAATAAACTGGAAGACTATTTTAGTGAGACCAGGAAACTGCTAGTAGTGATGGTAATCAGATACTAGGATGCTCCAGAGCTGGAAAGGACAAAAGCCTTCTGGTACCTCTGAGACAGAACATAGTATCTCTGCTCCCCCTTAGAAGAATCATAGAACTGTTTTGGTTGGAAAAAATCTTTAAGATCTTTGAGTCCAATTGTCATCTGGTGGTAAACCATGTCCCTCAGCACCACATCTCTCTGCTTCTTTTAAACACCTCCAGGGATGGGGATTCAACCACCACCTCACTTGTTAGTAGGGAGAAGAGACTGACACTCACCTGGCTCACACCTCCTCTCAAGGACTGAGACTAAAAGATCTCAGTTTCCTCTGCTTCTCCTCATAAGACCTGAAAAGGTCTAGCCAAATCACACTGAGATTTTTTTTTGTTATTAGCTCCTATATATTTCATCTTTCTTTGAAGAGAGTCTGAGGCTGGATTCTATTATTTTATAGCAGAGTCTTAAATGCCTGTTACCTCCTTTGACCCCAAGAGTCTCTTTTCCTGTGGACCATGACACCTGTCTTTGGTCTATATATCACATCATGACAATACAGAACTGGTCTTGAGGAATGCTTATCATATGACTATATAAAGGTCCTGAGAGAGGAGGTAGCTTGAAGTGACTGATGACATGAGAACAACTTCTGTTCTGCAGATAGTTGCTCCTCCTGCAGCTACTAGAGAAAGAGGCCAGGGGGAAGCAGGTCAGAGCAACTGTCGTAGCAGCCAAATGTGGCATCAGAAAGAACTTCAGTGCTGGATATATGCATAATTATGCATCTTCACTGTTGCTTCAGTTGTAAGTGTACAAGCACTAAGATATGCCTCATAAAACCATAAGACTAGAGCCTGTAAATTGCCATTAATGAATGGCTATAGTCTCTCAACAATCTCTTTAAGAACACTGATGGAAGCAAGGTATTGCTTACTTGTTTTCACTTTTCTGAACCACAAAAGAAGGGTCCAGGTGTCCTAGCTCTTCCTTGTTCTCAGAAAAATCCAGAGAATCACCAGAGCTGAGAGTCTTACATATTCACCGGTCATCAGAAACTGCTATCAAATGCTACTGGACATTCAATGAAGAGGACAAGGCTGTGTTGCAGGCTGAAACAATCTTCTACCTGCACGTCTCAGAAATAATAATCTGTGACATCCACCTCTCTGACATGGGATATAGGCAGGATGCATACTTGAAGTGACAACACAGCAAACCAGGTGTCTGATCCCTACCTCCACTTTCTCCACCACCTGCTTTCCAAAGGAGCACACTTTGGTGGAACAGGTAATGACCATGTTTTCTGGGCTCTCATATTGGCTGGAAACGCCATAGAAAGATCTGGATTCATCTTCAATATTGGTGTTCAAATCAGCCTGCCAACAAAAATAAAAGGAGGGGAGGGAGGGCAGGAGGGGAGGGAGGGCAGGAGGGGAAGGGGAGAAAAATAGATGGTTATCAACTGATGGTTGCGGTAGGTTTTTACCATTCCCTTTCAGAGCCAAGACTGTAAAGTATTGAAGTGTCTGAAGACTGTGCATTAAAATCCAGTATCCAGTTCAGAAAATGGTGGTGGTGGAGATAAGCATACACATTGGGGAAATCTGGTGGAATACCCTCTCAACATTAAAAGCATATAGAACAGCCTCTTGCCTTTGCTAAGTATTTAACACAACTGAGCAGTGCCAGGACAGCCTGGATACGCACAAAGCATGTGGAGAGCAAGGAACTGGAGAGACACAACAATGCAACTGACAGGCTAGACTGGGCTGCCTCACTAGGGAACAAACATCATGGACAGCAACTGTAAACAAGTTTTTGCACCCTACACCTAGAGATAACAGGAAAGAAAGCAGAGTGCATGAGTGTGCAAGTGCACACATGCACTAGGCTCAGGTACATTAAGAATGTAAGGGGATGAGATGCAACATAAGGAATGTAGGAGGTTGATGGATCTGCCTCAGCCCCATCCGAATACAAACCCATCTCCATCAGCAGCTACAGTTTTCCAACGTGGATGCCACGAATTGGAACCCTACTCCTACAACTCCATGTTATCTGAAGCTTCCACCAGGGGTCATTCAAAACACAAGTATAAAAAGAGGCAGCTCCCTCAAGCTCAGAAAATCCACCGGGTGCAGGAATGACTTAGGCTTTCTCCCTTCCAGAACTGAAAAGGTGGAGCTTCTCAGCACTCCACAAGCCCAAGGATTAGCTTACATATGCAGAAAAGCAAGGATCATTTTCCATAGGCTTCTTCAAACTCTTTTGCTCCTCCTGCTGAACTGAGGATAATGGGGAAATGGAAGATCACTTATTCTTTTGACAGGGGATACAGTGTGAATAGGCCTGCATTGGATGCCATTCTAGAATGCTCTCATTAGCTGATGTCAGTGAAGGCTTTTTGGTCAAGATCCTACAGCACCACTTAGGACATGCAATGCTAGCCTTTGAACTGGATCACCTATTAACAAATACTCCTTCCCTTTGCCATACAAAGGTCCTGTCTTTCCACTGCCATGGAATCATGCTGTCAGCTTATTTCTCTTAAGCAGCAACTTCCCAAGAGGCTTAAGTCCACTTAAAAAGTGACAGTCCAGCCTTGTCCCCATCTGAAACCACACAAGCTTGCTGCTGCCTTTGTGCCAGCTAAGTGTATGTAACTCTGTGGTTAACCACATGAGAAAGCTAACCCCATCCAAAACAAATTCTGTTGTGATTTTTGGTTACTTTTCAGTCTGAAAAGAAAATTCACATGGATCTCCACAAAGCCACAGGGGCTGGAGGAGGTGAGAACACATACAAATTTGAGGACATAAAGACTGCCTCTTTTGAGAGCAATACATACTCCCATTGGCTTGAGTCTCTTAGAAGACTGCACCCCAAAGTTGTAATTCCAAACCCGAAAGTGCTCATGATACCAAGACAGAACAGTCTCGGTGTCCCAGAGTAGTTTGTGCCTCCTCACTCCTCCTGTACTGACACAAATATTTCTGTAGCCAAGGAGTTGCTAAGCAGTTTTCATGGAGATCAATTCCTTTACCTGATTCAGAAGTATCTGTGTGCATGTTTCAAAGAACATGTACTGGCAGGATGAGCAGCAACAGGGAAAGTGGAAGGCAGGACTGCTTATTCTAGTGAATGCTGGGTTTGACTAACTAGTAACCTGCTAAAAACCACACTTTGTTGTCATTCCTTTCAGGCTGGGCCACCTTTTTACCAGAAGAGTCCCCAGAAGCTCCCATTATACAGCTATCATCACAGAAGAACTCATCATTTTGCCAAGAGCAAAAGCAAAACCACTACCCCGAAGAACAGCCATATAGTGATGTGCAGTATTTCCATCTGTATGGTTGTTACCTTAACACTTCAGGTGTGTGAAGGAGAAGATGCTAAACCATCTCCTCATTTATTTCAGAAAACTCAGTTGCCTTCTCCACTTAGCACAACACTGGAGTGCCACTGCCACTCTGCACACATACTTCCTTCTACCTAGAGAAAAACTACCATCTGTAGTGGACAAATGATGCCACAACAAACCAACCAACAAAATGAAATTACTATGTTTGGGGTTTTTTTTAATTACAAATTCAGAAGTAAGTGAAAGAGATTTAGCATAGTTTTTTCATGAGGTACAGGTGACAATGCAACTCCTCCTAGACTAGCAGTTGTAGTGTTCAGATAATTCTAGTGGGACACTGATTCAGTTCAGGAAAGATGTCAGAATGCTCTAATGTTCACATCACCAGCATTAAGGATGGATGTACAGCTCTCACCATAGAATAAAATCATAGAATCAACCAGGCTGGAAGAGACCTCCATGATCATCCAGTCCAACCTAATACCCAGCCCTGTCCAATCAACTAGACCATAAAGCACAGGTCTTGTGCAAGGCCTATGCTTTCCCCAAATGTGGGTAAAGCAAGCCTATGGGTTCACCTAATATGGTCAAGCTTGGATAACTGCCATCTTGATTGGCTACTGTGTGTCCAAAGGCACATTAGTCTCGGCCTGCATTGATAACAGAAATGCGCAGGTAAATGCAGTGTGCTCTGCCGTTCTGTTCATGTCTGTTGTTGCCTGCTGCCATTGCCTACTAAAAAAAGCTCTCACCATGCTCTTAACAGAGAGCATAACAGCATAGTATTTAAATACATAACCACAAATCAGTCTTCAAAATTACTGTGTTGTTTCACACAGTTACCTCAGAAACCTTGAACAGTTGTACCATCTTCACCACAGACTATGGATGAAAGAAAGTCTGTCAGAATGGCTTGCCCCCAGTGATTCCCCCTTTTAAGCAGAATCCCTGTCTTTGAAGTAGTGACAGATGTTCAGTCCCTGTGAATACTCTTGGCTGTACAAACCAAATATGTTTCTATCAGTTTACACCAGCTACACACTCATTCCTTTATGTTTTCCTAAATTCATCCTCTCTAGTATATTACATACTCAAGAGCAGCCTCCAACTTATCAGGAGATAGTCATACAAAGCTGGCAATTGTTTTATTCTCATGTTTGCTTCCCCTTAGCAGAAAGCTTCACATGACATTTTACCCAGCTGAACTTGTTCCTGACTTCTCTTAACAACTTAGCCCTTTTTGACCCTTCTTGCCTCCTCACTGATCTGAAGAGCAATTTGGGCACATGTGTTAAAATACGCCAGTAAAACAATGTAGATTTAAAGCTTTTTGGTTTAGAATCACTTTACATCGTTCACTTTTGCACCACTGAGGTAGTACACGAGACTTGGCAACAACAGCTGAAGGAAGATTAAAAGCCTTTTAATTGACATGACCACCTAAAGAACTGTAATGCAGTTATGCTCCAACAGCTTATCTGCACTGGAATAGCATACGTGGGCAAATCCAGGCTAGCTTGACAAGGCATAGACATTACAGACCTAAACACTGCTGTAGGTTGTAATTACAAAATCACCAGACTAGCTCAGGAGGTTTGGAAGCAAAATGAAGCTATATTTACAAGCAAGCTAAAATCTAAAAGCATAAAATACAATGTACATGTACAAAATATATTTACAATTGAGGAAAAACCAACAAAGATCCCCCCTTGGACAAGGGGAAAAAAAGTGAAATAGCTCTCCTCCCCCACCCTACAAGGGGAAAAGAGAGAAATCAGAATGGCCTCTGTGCTGCTATCTACTTAGCCATAACATGAGTCCCAGCCAAGGTCAGCAAAGCCATGCACAGGGACTAGCCAGCAGCCAGAGCAAATCACAGAAAAGGAAGAAAGAATAGTTTGTGCAGAACACTTTATCCTAATCCAGCAAGCAAATGGAGTTATATGGACTTATCTTTATTTTAATTTTGCATCCAGTCTCCTATTTTATTTACCTTTTACATTTTTTTTCTCATGTTCATTCCCTTTGGAATTTTTCTGTTTCTTGTTTCTAACTAAGAACCAGGCTAGTCTGTTAGTTTTAAAATACCACAAACATAGTTCAGATTGACAAAGAATTATTATGATTGTGCTATTGAATTGTCCCCGCTATAGTTACGCAGCTGTGTCTGTACCACAAATGTATGCAACAACCACATGAATGCTCCAAATGCCAGAAAGCTGCTCAGCAGAGAAAGGCCTGGGGGTGCTGATCGACAGCTGGCTGAATACGAGCCAGTGTGCACCCAAGAAAGCCAAGAGCATCCTGGCTTGAGTCAGGAATAGCGTGGCCAGGAAGACAAGGGAAGAGATTACTCACCCTGTACTCAGCACTGGTGAGGCCACACCTTGAGTATTGGGTTCAGTTTTTAGGCACTCACTGCAAGACAGACACTGAGGTTGGTACATGCCTGGAGAAGGGCAACAAAGCTGGCAGAACAGAAAGTCTGGAGAACAGGTCTTGTGAGGAGCAGTCGAGAGAACTGGGGCTGTTTAGTCTGGGGAAAAGGAGGCTGAGGGGAGACCTTCTCACCCCCTGCCACTACCTGAAAGAAGGTTGGAGCAATGTGGGTGTTGGTCTCAAGTTGAACCAGGGAGGTGGTTGAATACCTATCCCTGGAAGTGTTTTGAAATGCAGAGATGTGGTGCTGAGGGACATGGTTAAGCACCAGACTTGGTAGAGTTAGGTAATGGCTGGACAGAGTGATCTTAAATATGTTTTTTTCCAACCAAAATAGTTCTATGATTCTATTCTGTTCTGGTTTAGGTTTTTGAGTTACTATCTATCACATTCATTCACATGTCAATGCAACTCTGTCATTTGACCCACAGGCCAGCTGTCTGAATAGAGATTAATTCCTTCCCTTCTCCAAGAATGAACTAGACTAAGCAGTCCTTCACAATACTTTTCAGCTATTTCCCTTGGGCATGAGAAACACAACATATGGACTCAATTCCACTTTTCCAAAAAACCCTGTCCAAACAAGTCAAAAGAACCAAGTGTCAAGGCTCCAGAAACTTGGTTGGACCACTGCTACATGAACATAGCAGAGTGGTGCTGGTGAATTTAAAGTTACATTCTCCTAAACCCTCAATAGCAAATTAAAAACCAAGTGCAATAATTTTGAGGCGAAGCAGAAAGGTGCTGGTTCCACTTAATGAAAAAAGCTTCATTAACTCTAAGAAGCCACTCTCCACAATTTGGCAAGCCTCCCACCAAAAGACTGGACTACAGTTTCGCAGATAGTTAACATCCAATTAACCAACATTAAAACATTTGGCGGTAGGCAGAACTACGCTGAGTTAATCAGTCAGCGCCACTGTCTACAATCTGGCTGCTTAAAGTTCTGGAGCACTAAAGCAATGGAGTCATGTTGAACCCTCTGATAAGTACACTGCACCTTTTATACCAAAGCATAGCCACATTATGGGCCAGGAATGTGGTCAGTCAACAAGAGCCCCAGGCACTTACTTTCTTTGAAACTCTCAGCCCATAAAGATAGAAAACATGGCATTTCAGCAACTCCAGGGAATGACAGCAACAGCTACCGGAGAACTGCAGACTGTGTTTCCAGAATAGAGTTGCTGCACCGCAGATAGATATACTGTTACCCTTAAAGTTACAACATACAGCTGCTGTTTCCCGGTTCCCACTTCCCTTTCACCGCAGTAGAGATCGTAAGAGTATTTTCTCTCGAACGATTTGCAAC
Source organism: Tricholaema leucomelas (assembly GCA_013400475.1). NCBI lineage: Eukaryota > Metazoa > Chordata > Aves > Piciformes > Lybiidae > Tricholaema lacrymosa > Tricholaema leucomelas. The sequence goes on from WAAF01006593.1 coordinate 58,500, forward strand.
CAAGTTTAGTCATGTAAACTGAAAATGGCAACCATTTACATGAATACAAACAAGACCGAAGAACCACTGAGGGGTGGAAATTGAATCTGTAAGCCTTCTGTGCTATAAAGAGGATTACCCCCGAAAGGAAAACGAGGCACAAAACTGAGGAACAACACTGTCATGTGCAACAACCAAATTAACTTCTAACTGTCAAATGGACACTGAGGTAAATCACTAATGGAAACAGTTAAACTTCCCAAGATTGCACCAGAATAAAATACATGTAAGGGGAAGAACAACTCCTTGTATCAGTACAGGTTGGGAGCCAGTCTGCTGGAGATCAGCTTTGGGCACAAGGACCTGCAAGTGCTGGTGGACAACAGGCTGACTATGAGCCAGTCGACCATGGCCAAGAAGGCAAATGGCATCCTGGAATGCATTAAGAAGAGTATGGCCTATAGGTCAAGGTAGATTCTTCTCCCTCTCTACTTTGTCCTCATCTGGAGTATTGTGTTCAGTTCTGGGCTTCCCAATTTAAGAGAAACAAGACAAAAAATGTGCAAAGATCACAAAAATCTCTGTCTTGTTTGCTGCCTCACAAAGGATGCCAAGGATAGAATGGACATGTAGACCAAATTATCATCTCCTTGCTCTCCAAGCAGTTTCTGACAGATCAAGATTGAAGATCAGCAGGGCAGGGTACAGAAGGGAATTTGCACCGATGTTGTTTTAACTGGATTTGCTTGGGACTAGAAAGAAACAATTCCAGGACAGCAGTCTCCAACACACCCCTTCATCCACTTCCACAAAAGTGTCATTCAGTTATTGGAAAGGAAATACTCAGTGATTTAAGTTGTTATTCAAGGAGAAGAAATTACTACATATATTCACCATTGTCAGCAAAGTTCTGTCAAGAAATTCCCCTTATCTACCTGTTAGCAGATGCTGCTCTGGACAAAGAATTAACTGTCTTGAATTCCTGGTTTGTCATTTTGCTTTTGTCTTCAATCCAGACTCTCACAACTTCTGCAAACTTTAAGATACAAGTACAGCACTCTGCTAACACACACAACTCTGAAAACGCCTATTGCCCAACCTATTAATAACAATGCGCACAGCAGAAGTTCAGGGGGTGAAGCAAGTAACAGGTGGCAGAGATAGTATTGCACTGGAAAAGAGCAGAGCTGGCACTGCCTGTGTATTGGGAGGCCAGCGTCTCACATTCACTGTCACGTGCCAGAACGCGCTTGGCGCACAGAGAAGTAACTCACGTGTCATACGCGATCTGACAATCCAAATCCAAGAGTTCATCCCACCAAACTCCTAATGCCAAAGTCAAGGAAGAATTGCAAATGTTGCTTATGTTGCCAAGTCATCAACTTTCATCTCCTAGCTGTTGTATAAATAATGTAAAGCATCACTCAACAAACATAGAATTGTTTTGGCTGGAAAAACCCTTTAACAATCCTTGAAACCAACCATTAGTTGACTCCACCGAGTCTGGTGCTAAACTTCCAGCACCACATCTCTGCATTTTTTAACCACCTCCAGGCATGAGAATCCAACCACTCCCTGAGAAGCCTGTTCCAGTGTTTGAGAATCTTTTCAGTCAAGAAGTTTCTTCTAATATCCAACCTAAACCTCTACTGGTACAAATACAGGCCCTCTCCCTCTCCACTTGTTACTAGGGAGAAGAGACCAACACAAACCTCGCTCCAACCTCCTTCCAGGGAGCTGCAGAGAGTGAGGTCTCCCCCCTCAGCCTCCTGTTGTACAGACTACTCAATCTCAATTCCCTCAGCCACTCCTCACAAGATCTATTCTCTAGACCCTTTACCAGCTTTGTTGCCATTCTCTGGACGCACTCCAGCACCTCAAAGTTTTTCATGTAATGAGGTCTCCAAAACTGAACCCAGTACCCAAGATGTGGCCTCAGCGAGCCCCAGGATGTTATGTATACATGACAGGAAAGGTGTTTAGTCACTGTGTCACACCTGTGTGTACAAGCCAATTTTCAGTGAGGTGATGAGCTCTGAACATTGGACACCTCATGTTGGCCCATAAACACTCCAGCTTAAAGATGTCCTACCATCTAAGTCCTTCAAGACCCTAACTTAGGTTGGTCTCATGCAATGCATATGTTGTATTTATCCATGTAATATTACAAAAACCCAAACCAAATCCCACAAGCACAAAAGCACATTAACAGTTTGGATAAATAAAATCATAATCACAATCACAATTTCATGGTATTTTTTCTACTTAATTCAAGGAATTCAAAGTGGTTTATCCTGCCTGTGTAATATCTCACTCTAAGCTCTTCCTTTGGGTTTCTGAGACTTCCAAAGCTCTTCAAAGTGATGCCACACAAAAGCCAGCACTCTTTACCTCAACATTAAGAGTTTCCTGGGATCCTACCCCACAGTAGGAAGCAGCTCTCAGGGACTATTTCTTAGAAACTAACTGCTCTTACTTCTATTCCTTTCTTTTGTCACATCATACTTCAGTTTCCTTTTCCAAACATTTCTTAGTTGGGCAATCCCTACCTAGATTTTGTCAAAGGATGTCATTCTTAGACAGGTGCTGCCATCTCTCCCAAGTATTTATCTTCTATTTGAAACAGAGCTGGTCTTTTACTTTTTGTTTTCCACCTTCTCAAGCAGGAAGTACTCTAAGAGAAGCTAATCCCATGTGCTCCATGGCACAGTCTGCAAGTAATAAAATCATGTTTCTCCAAGAATCACCAGCAAGTAACACTCAAACCCTTAAAGAGCAGACTGCCAGAAAACATTCTCCAACTCAGGTATGGAAAGGCTATGCTCAGGACAGCTAGGAAGTTGCTCATAGGATGTCAGAGGTTGGAAGGGACCCAAACAGATCATTGAGTCCAACCTTCCTGCCAGAGCAGGACAATCTCAATGCATTTAAGTTAACTATTCCATGTTCTGAAAGCACTACTTAAAAGGCTTTCTGGTGCCAGCTTGTTTGAAGACTACGAGATATGAAAACTCACTTCTCATTACAGAATCACAGAGTGAGAGGGGTTGGAAGATACTTCTGGAGATCATCTGGTCCAATCCGCTATGAGAGCGGGTTCACCTAGATCAGCTTGTGCAGGCACACATCCAGGCTGGATTTGAAAATTTCCAGAGAAGGAGATTCCACAACCTCTCTGAGCAGTCCATTCCAGTGCTCCAGCTCTCATAGTAAAGAAGTTTTTCCTCAAGTTCAAGTGAAACCTGTGTTTCTAGTCTCTACCCACTGCCCCTTGCCAGTAGCCACCACTTAAAAGAACCTAGACCCATCCTCATGGCCTTCAACCTTCTGACCTGGAGTTGAATTCTAAGTGGTAAACTCAAGGTGAGTTTGTCTCAGACTGAAAAGTTACTCAGCACAGAGAAGTGAATACATAAGATACACAGAGAATAATACAAATCTGAAAGGGCCTGAGATACCATTAGAAAAAAAGAAATCTTCAGACACTAGTCAAGAACAACTCTATAGATGACATTGTAAAAGATACACCTTGTTCCAGGATAGAATAACTTGCCCTATGCAGTCAAGGAAAGAGTTCCAGTGACGTTTGTAACTGTACTAAGTTGCCTGTACAGTAAAGTTTACTGGAAGACAGAAGTCTTCTAACAGGTAGTGAGGCTGCTGCTTTGAAAGTAAGAACTTCACAGCAAATGAGTACCCTACAAAGGTTCTTCCCTTACCCAGAATTTCACAAGGAAGAAGGCATTAGCTGGCCCCCTTTCAAACAGCTCCTTCAGGCCCCCTTTTTTCTCAGGGAACTTGTCATAGATCTGTCGGATATCCACTGCCTCGAGGTAGGGGTCATTATAGCTGGGGCTTGACTGCCCAATATGCACAAATAGGTGTTTGTTATACTGTAAAAAAAGAAAAACATGGAATTAGGAATCTGTTCATTACATACTGAACATTCATGGTTCTTCACAGAAGACTGCTGGAAAATGATGAAGGTTTGATAGCACTTTCCAGAACAGCAGATGTATTAGCAGAGATATCTCTGCTAATATCAGCTCCTGCTCTTTCTTTCCTAGCAATACATATGCATTTCTTACTGCTTCTGAAAAGTTAGCTGTGCTTTCCCGTATTCACTCCTAAATCATTGCCCAATCACTGCTGTTATGTGGACTGAAATAACATGATATACAGTGTGACTTATCATTCAGTAAAATATCAATGATCCTGTCCTGTGAAGAACTGCCTGAAATCCCATAGCAAGGTACCAGCCAAATTCTCTGAACATTCCTGTCTCAGAGGAAATAGGCCTGGCCCATCACCAGTGTACATCTCAAGATGCATTATCAGAAGATTTAATTGAGACAGGCAAATCTTGGTACTTTCATTTTACAGGTGGCACCATGAAAACACACTGATGCATCCCATCACACCAACAAAATACATGGCTTCACGTAGTTCTGTGTCTTCTGTGATTCTTGCCATCATCTGATTCTGAGGCTATCCTCCAAGGCTGAATGGGACAGCTAGAATGGCTTGGCAGTGCCTGTATCACAATCTTACGACCTCTGTGCCTTGAGCCTTGGTTTGTGAACATCCATGATCCTCTAAAGGGAGGCCAGAAACACGTGGTACACAGCTGGCTATATCACTATGGGCAATTCTGCCCTCTAGGAGAAAGATATCTTGTGTCTCCCAAAGACAGATTTCTATTATCAGTAGATCAATGAAGCAACAATATCCATACACAATCCACGATCAATGAAGAGTGAAAATCGGGTGTGTATCTTACTGTGTCTTGATCTTGTTGTTCCAAGAATGCAGAGAATTCTAACATCCAAAGTTTGGAGCTAGCAACCCTCCGTCCTTGCCAAGCTGGTGCTGATGGGGAAGGTGACAGGCCAGGAGACTCAAACCCTAAGCACACAGGATTAAGGTTACAAACTTTATAAAAAGAATAGTTGTGAATAGCTTTCCAGTAGAGCAGCTGTTCTCAAAGCCAATTACATGCTCTCATGAATTCAATCAGCCTGAAAAACTAGAACTCACAAGGTACTCACTCTACCTGCAATCTAAATGGCTTGCCACTTATCCTCTAAGACAGCCCTGATGGGTATGGTAATAATGTAGAAGACAATCTACCTGGGTTTTCACACCATAGAAAACATATGCAGCAACTCTAAGAGGCCCTTGAGTGAGCCCTAAAATAGCAACAAAATAAATTCTTTTAGTATCAGGGTGAAGTATTGCCATTAACATGACCATTAGCCTCTCAAAATGGGGACACTGAGAAGGAAAAAACACTATTATGCTCCACTTGATGAGAAACTGGAAAGACAATCATGATGTGATGGAAAACAGTGGTCTAGTACATGCAGTACAGTAGAAGAACAGTAGATAGTCAAATGTTTATTTTCTGCTGAGCCAGGAGGAACAAGCCCAAACAAACTTAAAACAAGAAAGAAGTTTTTAAAAATAAGAATGAAAAAACCTTTGGCTCTCTCCACAGATGATAAGGAAAATCACACAGAAATTAATTTTTGGCTCACCAAAATGTATAAATATGTAAAAATAAATATATAATGTATTAATTTTAAACCTTTAAAAACATTAACTTGTTTTTGAAGTTGGAATAAAATGCCAAAGCAAGGCACTACGTTTCCTTACCTACCTGGTATTGGAAGCGGAGCCTGTACAGCATAAGTTTGTTGAGAGAAAGGCTTCACACTGCAGAAGTACACAGAGACAGATCCTTAACAACACCAAACCAATGAAAAAAACTAAACAAAAAACAAACTCCCAAACAAAACAAAAAATCAAACACCCCACAAAACCCCCAATGTCAATAAGCAAGGAGCTCTTGGGAAAACTCAAAAAGAAAAAGGAGGTTTACAATATATGGAAAAAAGATCTGGTCAATTGGGAGCATTATAGGAATACTGCCAGAGAATATAGAGATGTGATAAAGAAAGGCCAAGGGCCTCTTGGAACTGAGCCTTGCCAGGGAGGTAAAAGAAAATGAGAAGAGCTTTTTAAAATACATCAATGACAAAAGAAGATCAAAGAAAAGGTGAATCCACTAAAGGAAAAGATGGCTCCATGACTGAATGATGTGAGAGATATGGTAAGTGAAGATGCAGGGACAGCAGAGCTGCTGAATGCCTTCTTTGCCTCAGTCTTTACCATTAAGACCAGCCCTCAGGAACCTCAGACTCTGGAAGTAAGGGAGCAGAACTGGAGAGAAGAGGACACTCCACTAGTGAGTCAGGACTGGGTTAGAGATCCAGCTGAAAAACACCCAAATCCATGGGCCCTGATGTGTTGCACCCACGAGTGCTGAGAGGGCTGCTGATACTGCTGGTGAGCCTCTCTCCATCATTTTTGAAAAGCCATGGAGAACAGGAGAGGTGCCTGATGACTCGAAGAAAGCAAATGTCACTCCAGTCTTCAAAAAAAGCAAGAAGGCTCAGGCAACTACAGACCAGTCAGCCTCACCTCCATCCCTGGAAAGGTGATGGAATAACTCATTTTGGAAACCATCTCTGACCACATGGAAGAAACGAAGGTCATCAGGAGTAGCCAACATGGATTTTCCACAGGAGATCTTGCTTGGCTAATCTGATAGCCTTCTATGATACCATGACCAAATGGGTAGACAAAAGAAGAGCGGTGGATGTCATATACCGTGACTTCAGCAAGACTGATACTGTCTCCTATGACATCCTCACAGATACGCTCAGGAAATGTGGCATAGACAGCTGGTCTGTGAGGTGGATTGAAAACTGTCTCCACAACAGAGTTCAGAGAGTTGTCATCAATGGCACAGAGTCAGGTTGGAGACCTGTAGCCAGTGGAGTTCCCCCGGGACCAGTAATGGGTCCAGTTTTGTTCAGTATCTTTATCAACAACCTGGATGAGGGCACTGGGTGTACCCTCAGCAAGTTCATTAATGATACAAAACTGGAGGTGGGTGGCTGACACCCATCAGGTTGTGCTGCCATCCAATGAGATCTGGACAGGTTGGAGTGCTGGACAAAGGCTAACCACGTGAAGATCAACAAGGACAAGTGCAGGGTCCTGCATCTGGGGAGGAAAAGCAGCAGGCACCAGTTGGGGGCTGCCCTGCTGGAAAGCAGCTCTGTGGAAAAAGGCCTTGGAGTCCTGGTGGGCAGCAAGTTCTGCATGGGACAGCAATGTGCCTTTGTGGCCATGAGAGCCAATGGCGTCCTGGGCTGCATCAAGAAAAGTGTGTCCAGCAGGTCTAGGGAGGTTCTTCTCCCCCTTTGCTCTGCCTAGTGAGACCACACCTGGAATACTGTGTCCAGTTTTAGGCTCCTCAGTTCAGGAGAGGCAGGGACATGATGGAAAGAGTCCAGTGGACAGCCACAAGGATGACTTGAGCATATCCCCTGTGAAGAGCAACTGAGAAACATGGGGCTGTTTAGTCTGGAGAAGAGAAGACTGAGAGGACGTCTTACCAATGTGTACAAATGTCTGAGGGGTGAGTACCAAGTGGAGGGAGCCAAGCTCTTTTTGGTGGTCTGCAGCAATAAGACAAGGACCAATGACTACAAATTGAAACACAGAAGGTTTCACCTCAACATGAGGAGAAACTTATTTACAGTGAGGGTGATAGAAGCACTGGAACAGGCTGCCCAGAGAGGTTGTGGAGTCTCCTTCTCTGGAGACTTTCTAAACCCACTTGGATGCATTTCTGTGTGAATTACCCTAGGTTGGGCTCAATGATGTCTGGAGGTCCCTTCCAATCTCTAAGGTTCTGTGATTCCATAAATGTTCTTGCCCAACTGTTTGTGCAAGCAGATCAGGTATTTCTGCTGAGGGAGATACTGTTGCAAGTGTATTGGAGAAATCACCTTTCTGTGTGGCAGGTCATGGAGAAAGACTCAAAGTCCATTACAGGACCAGGAATGGACCAAGATTTTCCTGTAGGTATTCAGCAGGCTCTCCCTGCAGACTTGTATCAGCTCATTAACACACTGGTGCCTTTCCTTTCCAGATTTACATGTATGCAGGTGGATGCACTGGACTGGATGCCTCTCAGACTCTTAGGCTCAGATTCAGAGATCTTCAACAGGCATAACTAGTCCTAGCTTTCAAAGCTGCTCAGCTCCATTTTCATACCACAGTAAGAAAAATCAGCATCTGGAGACATCATCTGACATCACGGATGGCAGATACTTCAAGCTTCTGAGAGAATCTCCTACACTGGTGCTGATTCCTTGCTCATTTTCAAGCCAAAGGTGTAGCATTTCTCTTGCATTGGCTTCCATCTTCTTTCTCCATTTTTCTCCACAAGCTATTTTAGCAGCATCTGTTCCCTGATCTTCTCCACAAACATTAGCAAGTAGCACCACAAGACAGCAGGAACACAGGTTTGGATGAAGAACACAAACTTTTGCATCAGCTTGTCCTTAAATTGGCTGAAATTGCTCTTGTTAGGTTACAAAGAGTGAGTCTCCGTACAAAGAAAGAAGCAGAGAGGAACAGTGGCTGATGGAGCAACATGAAAACACACCAGCACAATACTCTGAGACAATGACACCCAGGGCGATCATTGATGAACATCAAAGGTTCACTTCAGCACCTGGGCAGGAGAGCCCCAATAACACCCTCAGAGAAAGCCCCTCACAGGGGTGTCACAGGACAGCCATCAGATCTATTGTTTAGATGTGAAACCAACCCAGTGAGACATCTGGGGAAGAGTATGTAAGCTCAGGTCCCAGAGAGATTCACCCTCTGTGTTTTGTGCACATATGTGTGTCTGTGTGCACGGGTGAGGCTATGGCCTTGAGGGCTCACATCCCTGGCTGCCACCACCTGAGGAATAAGGGATCCTGAGGCAGCTACTGGGTGAATCCAGAGCCTATATATTTCCTGCTATCATACCTTCACTTTCAGCAGTCAGACACACGTAGAGGATGAGGCTGCTGGTGCTGTCTGTAGTTGTGGGTACTGAGCGCACTCTGTTCTGTTCTGTGCAGCGAGTTGTGTGTATACATGCAGTGCATAAGCAGATTTGTATGTGCATCCAGGGATACATGCTCAGCCTCCCCACTGGTTTAACTTGGGAGCACAAAGCTGCAGCATCCTCACCTCTAACAGACTGCCAGATTCAGCAACTCCTTGAATTAGTCATTTTTAGGCTGCTTGAGTCATGGGACACATTAAAGGGACGTAATCTGTGGTGAAAGTACCCTATGAAGACATGGAGTTTAGCTGTTTAAGATTCTCTCATGACTCTCGGTTTGTCTTCACTCATGGACTTTAAGTCTCAGATGCACAGTCAGGGAACCTGTCTGACAGCAAAGACTGTGTTATCTTAGCATTTCACACATATTGTAATAGCTAATGACATTCCTCAGGCCGCACACAGAAAGCATCAGGAGCACCTGCTCTAGAAACCCACATGAAGGAATACTCACTCTTGAGATGATCCAGCTTGCCCTGGTAAAGCTCCTTGCCAAAACTGCAAGAGAACAACATAGAGGTAAACATCACCACTCTTAGGACAGAGATAAAAACTAAGTCTTGCTCGTTTATGAGGAAGGAAACTGCAAGTTTACGAACTTTTGAAGACACTTTCTTTCTACACTCCTGGTTTTACCTTTGTGGAGGTGCTTACTGCTTTTTGGTTTTTTTTCTACACACTACTAGTAATGACATGCAAGCAACTGACCCAATAGAGGATTTTAATGTTAAATACTATGTATGCACCTTGTACTTCCACCTCTGAGGCTTTAATGATGCCTACTCTCTTGGAGGGATCATTTTGCCCAGGAAAGTTCCATAGCAATATTTTGGCAGAAACCAATGCTCAGGAAAAGCCAACTAGACCCAGCTCAAAGGTTAGGGCATGTGACAATCATCCTCTCTTAAGGATTTTATCTAAGTGCCATCTATTCACTATCTAAGCACTCAGGATGACCTTGTGAATGATAAGATTGAGAAAGGGTCGGGATGGCCTAAATGGTTTTAATCCAACATGATCCTGAGCTGAATTTTTTTATGTGTCATTAAATTACCCTCATGTAGCGAAACTAATGTTTTACACCAATGTGAGCTAACAATTGGACTGAAACAATCAAAGCCATAAGACACATTTGTTCCTCAAAGATGATGCCTTTTGGCCTACTCTTCCTGTCCTTCTCAGGATTTCCTGTGCAGGTCCCATTGCATTTTCAAGCAGTCAAATGTCTTAATCCCAGCTCCACCAAGATGTTGATTCACTCACCCCAGAAACTGCAGGATAGGCTGGACGTGGGAGACCAGGCAAGGTCACTTTACTGTGGAAGGCAGTTGCAGAGATAATTTGGGCAGATGACATTGTAGCCATACTCTGCATGGCTTTATCTTTAGCTGCCTGATCCTATGGGCAAAAGTAGAAATAGAAAACCACACAATTATTACAATAATCAACAAGTTGCCTGGTCCAATGCTGCATAGTCTGGATTCTCATCAGCTTCTTTGCAGGGAACAAGCATCTCTGAAATCTGAGCAGCAGACTCACCAGTAATTGCCCTAAGAACTCGTCAAAGCCTCCATGCCTTTTGGCCATTACTGTAACTTCAAATGTGATTAACCAATATTTCTGAAATGCTGGCATTACTGCTTTAGCAACTGTGAAGCATTTATCCTTTCTCTCTGAAGGCTTTCAGCTGCACAGCTGAAATGTATTATCATGGAAAGCATAACTCTGACTCCTGTGTTTCAATCATTGGTAAGAATACTCAATGGGAAAGACTCTTGCTTATCAAAAAAGTCTCCTTTAGAACAGGCTCTGAAAAGGAGTCTGTCACCATCACTGCAAAAAGATTACCTCGATTTGGGAATGCATTAATCTCAGCTCAAGTAAAGCTGACAATTTTATTCCCACCCCTGGGCAAATAGGAAATCTTAACAGGACACATATGCAAGGACAATCCTCCTTCTATTTTAACAGAGTTGTGGAATTGCACATATTTTTATAGTCAGTGGTAGCTCAACAGCTAGGAGATGGATGTTTAAAACAAACAGCATTCTTCATTTCTTCTTCCAAGGAACAAACTCTGTCCAGTTCTGGGCCCCTCAATTCAAGAAAGATGCTGAGATACTGGAACGTGTTCAGAGAAGGGTGACAAAGCTGGTGAAGGGCCTGGAACACAAACCCTATGAGGAGAGGTTGAGGGAGCTGGGGTTGTTTAGCCTGGAGAAGAGGAGGCTCAGGGGTGACCTCATTGCTGTCTACAACTACCTGAAGGGATGTTTTAGCCAGGTGGGCTTGATCTCTTCTTCCAGGCAACCACAAACAGAGCAAGGGGACCCAGTCTCAAGTTGTGCCGGGGGAGGTCTAGGCTGTTAGGAGGAAGTTCTTGCCAGAGAGAGTGATTGGCATTGGGATGGGCTGCCCAGGGAGGTGGAGGAGTTGCCATCCCTGGAGGTGTTCAAGAAAAGACTGGGTGAGGCACTCAGTGTCATGATCTAGTTGACTGGATAGGGCTGGGTGACAGATTGGACTGGATGATCTTGGAGGTCTCTATCCAACCTGGTTGATTCTATGATTCTAAGCACCTTGCTACATTCTGCCTTTCTTCCTACATCCCCTACAATTAATCCTTATCCTTCAAACACTGCATATTTATCTATGACATTATAATCATTATAATGGAAATGCCACATTCAAATTTATAGCTTGGAGAAACGGCTGAAAGAGGGAAGCTCTTGCTGCCTTCAGGAATTCTCAACTCCCACTTGTATTAGTTGAGCTGCAGTAAGTTATCACCATTGGATCTCCATTCTCTCTAATCTCTCCACTTTAAGGTTTTCTGAAAGTTCAAAATTCCAGCATTCTGATGTGTCTTACACAAAACCATTTGGAGGAGGCACAACAGAAGTTCAAGGATAAATAGTAATGTTTAACTGGAATGATGAGTAGAAATGGACAAAACCTATACATCTTTTTTTTTACAGTATCTGTGACTCCTGTTAGGATAATTTAAGTGAATGGAAGTGGAATATTCTAATTCATGAGAAAATTCCTAAGATTCTCCAAAGCTGCAGGAAAGTTCTGGGAATACATTTTAAATGAGGCTTAGGGAGGCTTTGCCATTGGAATGGGCTTCCCAGGGAGGTGGTGGAGTCACCATCCCTGGAGGTGTTCAAGAAAAGCCTGGATGAGGCACTTAGTGCCATGGTCTGCTCGATTGGCTAGGGATGGGTGATAGGTTGGACTGGATGAGCTTGGAGGTCTCTTCCAACCTGGTTGATTCTATGATTTCTTGATTTTAAGACTCACATATGTTTTAAAAGGTCAGAATTCTTTTCCCTTTTCTGTGACATACATAAGGACCACTTCCTAGTTGCCACTGCAGTAAAAGGATCTTTTTTTCCCCTTCTCTTTACCTTCTCACTGAAAAAAATTTATAAATCTACCTGAGTTTATGGGAAAGATGGATTGACTTGTGGAAGCATTAAAGAACCCTGAATGACTTAGAAAACATTAATATTTTATCTATTAACCCCTGTCATGCTTTTCAGTTTTAAATGCCTGAGAGGCTGCTAGGAAAAAAAAACCCACCACATTTTTATAGAAGACATCTTTCCTTTCAGCTAAAAGTTCAGTATTGGTTTGCATAGCATTTCCAACAAGAAAAACAAACCCCAACACTGCTCCTGCCACATCCTCCTTCCCCTCCCCCCCTAAAAAAAAAGGAATTTTTTTTTTTATCAAACATTGACAATGTTTGCATTTAAAATACATCATCATAACATTAATAAGAAAAACAACACAATTTCTCCCTTTTCCCTTAGTACAGGTGATTCCTGTTAGCCACTCAAGACACGGAAAAGTATTGATTTCTGAGAACAGATCTTTCTCTGAGCTTTACTTTCCCCCTTTTTGTTCTACACGCTGTGTAGAGAAGACACCCCAATTTGTGTCTAGACATCAGCAGCACAGAAAATGCTCTGAAAAATCAGCATGCAGCTGCTCTGGTCCCTAGGATATAACTGTGACAATATGGCCTTCCTGCAGCAAATGAACAGTAATAGATGAACACACAGCTCTACCAGCAGGAACTTTGAAGCAGGACAGCAGTTTATGTGATTACATTTCCTTGCTCTTTGAAAATGACCAGAGAAAGCAAAGAAGCAAATGAGTTGAATGAGTACTATAGACTTGCCTCTGCAGGCAGAAAGGAGCAGTCTGGTACTGGGGAATGGTTCACTGCAGGCAGCTGGGCATAGCTCACAGCGTGGCCTGGGGTGGTGTAAAAGGAGAACAACCAATGGCTCCATGAAGCTCCCCGAGACACCTTTGTTCCCTGAGAACAAAACTGGCCAGCTGTAGTAAGTGTACAAAGTGGAAACAAGCACAGCTGTCTGGCTTTTCAATCATGCCAAATCCCAGAGCTGTAACATGCAAGGAATGGAATCAAGGTTACAGATGTAAGCAGCAGTAAATCTTGTAACACCCTGTGCAGTTGTTGTTTCCTGCTCACTCTAACTTGCCTCTCAAGCAGGCCTTCACCTGAATTGTCCACTTATCAGCACCGCAGGTTTCAAGCTTAGGCAGCCCTACCTAGATGCACTGAATTAGATAGTTGTGATTTGCGTCTCCTTCTCTTTACCACAGCAGCTGGAAACACAATGGGCTAATGAAAGACACAAAACCATTTCCTAAACTAGAGCTGGGGATGGGATATGGGGGTGAAGTCATAACTCACAGGTAATCACTGCTCTCAATAGAAATGCACGCACTTCCAACACTGGGCAAGATGGAATGCCAATGGCTTACTCACAGAGAGTATGCTTCTTCTAGGGCCCAGTACTCACAGAGAGTATGCTTCTCCTAGGGCCCATTGAAGTCACCCAGACAGTCAAAAGAAAGCACATTCTGTCCACTCAACAGTCGGGGCTGGACTGGGCTGCCAAGATCCTAATTATCACCTGAAGCATAGAAGACCAAGTAAGCAACTGCACTTCCCTCCAGATCACTTACTGCCACACCAAATCAGGCAAACTGGCATGCTCCAGTGTCCTCTGGCTGTCTCAGTGATGTGTAACAATGACTTCACCTCACATCCTGCTTAGTGAGCCCTTTCTAGATGGCTGGCATTCTAACATGGGACACCTTTTGTGCAGTTGTCATGCAGGTCAAGTTTATGGGTGACATTTCTGTCAATTCAGTCTGAGGACATAAACTATCTCCCTGCTTCAAATGTGAGTGGAAACAAATGCCAAGAGCGTGGTCTCAGAACTCTTCCTATTGAAAGAAAAACACAGATTTGTTCAAGCAGGTAGTCAACCACTTTCTCTCTCACTAGCCCAGGCCTCCCCAAATGAAGTCTGAATTAACAAGGGACAGAGTCTGTTCAGTTGGTACCATTTTACCTGAGAAGATGCCATTTGGCTTTACAGATTCCTCGCAATGGTTAGGCCAACTAAGAACACTTTGTCAGACTACCACTAGCAGAAGTGCAACTATTACTGAAGTAACGGTAAGGCCACCTTTTCCGAAGGCCATCACAACACCAGGAGCTGGCTACTAGCCAGCATTTATTAAGTATAAAATCTTTCTTCTCAGATGAACATTCTTCCCATACTCCCAAGTCTAAGGGTCTTTCAGACTTGAATGACCACAGCATAAACCAGAGGTAGAAATCAGACACATTAAATGTAAGTTATTGGTTCTTTATTCTTTAAATACAAGTGCTTCAGATGTCAAAGTGCTACAACAATATGTGTTTCGATAACATTTGCTGACAAGTACCTTTCCCTCACCCATTTACTACAGTTCATCAGCTAATCTCACCCCATTTTAAGGCTATTCAAAGAGTGAATGGATGAGGGAATAGCAGGCTCAGAGGTCTTTCTAAAATGTTAAAGGACATCCATCATACCTTGAGCTTGGCTTGGATCTCTCTAGCTTTCCGCCTTGCCAGGACCTGGATGTGACTAGACACCTGCAGTGAAAGATAAAATCCATCTTCATTGTGTGAATATTTAGAAACATAGAATCAGCCAGTGTTGGAAGGGATCACAACAATCGTCTAGTTCCAACCGCCCTGCCATGGGCAGGGACACCTCACACTAGAGATGTCACACTTGGTAGCTGCTTGCAGAAATAAATATACTTTAGGCAGCTTGTGCAACAGGGAATGCATTTGGTGGGGGCAGGGGTGGTAGTGGTAGCAATGACATGCTTTTCTGAACCTTGGTGTCACGAAAGGAGGTGGGTGACCAACAAAGATGGGCCTTTTCAAATTCAGACTTGTTACGCCAGAGACCTCCTCTAAAACTATAGAACCCATCCTTACATCTAGAGACTGAGACTTCTATCTCTTTGCTCCCCATTTTTGCCTCCTCCTGGGAGAAGGTCCGATCCTAGAGTTCCTTATCCTTGTCTACTGTATAATGACTCTCAGAACTTCCACATACTGGAATAAATAGGTTGGAAGGAACTTCTGGTTGTCATTTACCAACTCCCTGTCCAAAGCATACCTACGTTTCTCAGGCATAGCCTGGACTGTCATTCCCTAATTACAAAGATGAATTTTCATCCCATGTGCCATCTCTCTGAGTTGAACAAGGGATTTTCGTGTAGAGGATCACTGGTGTTCACTGAAATGTTCATTAGTAGAACAAAAGAATAAAATCACAAGCTGTTTAACAGGATAAAAATGTGTGTCATGATATGGCTTGGGAGCCAGGAGCATTACAATCCTACTGTAAAATTCCTGAGCTGACTCTTCCCATCATTATTGTTAACCAGCTGAGCACAACAACCTCTTTCCAGCAAAGCCATAAACCAACAGCAAGTATCAGCAAGGAATTTGTTTTCTTAACCCCTCATCACATCTAGTAGTCCCAAGAAACTAACATTTATAGGGGAAAATTCACTCTTACCTGTTTCCTTGTGCGTGTTTTCCCTGTTCTCAGCTTAATATAGCGGGCAATCAGCTCATTTCGGCCTGAAACAGAAGTAACGCAAATTAAGGTTTAGAAAGCTGTTATCCCAGAGCAAAGATGCACAATGGAAGTATCCATCCACAGAGATCAGCAGTGGAGGATGCTCTGTCATGCTATTTTCTATCTTAGAAAGGTGTTAATTAGTTCATGTGATAAAGGTCACTTTAGGAGCCACACTCTGAAATGCAGATTCTCATTCCCATTTTGCATCTACATGGTTTAAAATGAGTGATAAAATGAGAATTCACAGGTGTCGCTGCATGACTATGGCACCACAGCTTGCAGACACTGTAAACACGGACTGAGAGTGCCAGCCAAAAGAAGAAAAAGAAGAGTCTCGCCCTAAGACATTCCTGCTGAGTGGGAGAGAGTCTTAAACCAGGACAATGTTCAAGACTGCCTTTCGGCCAGGTTCATGAAACCGAACCAATGCAGACATAGGGATAGGAAAGCATCTTACATGTACAGGTCTTCATCTTTTCCTAATGGTGTAATTAGAGAAGCTCTCTGTATTCCCTTGAAGAAGAATCAGGTCTGCAGTCTCAGCTCCTCTAGACACAAATTAGGAACTCTGTCTGTTCCAGAAACACAAGGCACAGCATGTAAGTACTGACCTCTCCATTT
This sequence comes from Tricholaema leucomelas, assembly GCA_013400475.1. Classification (NCBI taxonomy): domain Eukaryota; kingdom Metazoa; phylum Chordata; class Aves; order Piciformes; family Lybiidae; genus Tricholaema lacrymosa; species Tricholaema leucomelas. Next base: position 75,057 of record WAAF01006593.1, read on the forward strand.
CCCATGGTCTCAGCATTAGCATGGTCTAGGAGGATTTGATGGAAGCAGATGATATTAAGCCACCTTCCATCTGGCTGCTTCTCCAACCAGCATAACCAATTTTACAAAGCTGAGACCAATGCCTAGTGACACATACCCACACCATCTTTTCCTAACTGCCAAGAATAACTATGGCTTTTCAAAAGCCTACATCTATTGGATACAGACCCAAGTCGAAAGGTAAGAAACAACAAAACTGATTTGATTCTTCTTTCATAGATGACAGCATATAGGAAATTTCAAGACAGTTTGACAGAGGTCAGAAGTGGGTCAGAAGATAGGGAGGGCTGTAGCCAGGTGGGGTTGGGCTCTGCTACCAGGCAACCAGCAACAGAACAAGGGGACACAGTCTCAAGTTGTGCCAAGGGAGGTCTAGGTTGGATGTTAGGAGAGAGTGATTGGCATTGGAATGCACTGCCCAAGGAGGTGGTGGAGTCGCTGTCCCAGGTATTCAATCAAAGATTGGATGAGGCACTTAGTGCCATGGTCTAGTTGACTAGATAGGGGTGGGTGCTAGGTTGGACTGGATGAGCTTGGAGGTCTCTTCCAACCTGGTTGATTCTAAGATTCTATAATATGTGTAGAACAAAACACGGTGCTCAAAACACATAAATAAGCAAGAAGGAAAATGTATATTCATCATAGTATCATCAGGGTTGGAAGAGACCTCACAGATCATCAAGTCCAACCTTTTACCACAGAGCTCAAGGCTAGACCATGGCACCAAGTGCCACGTCCAATCTTGCCTTGAACAGCTCCAGGGACGGCGACTCCACCACCTCCCTGGGCAGCCCATTCCAGTGGCCAATGACTCTCTCAGTGAAGAACTTTCTCCTCACCTCGAGCCTAAACTTCCCCTGGCGCAGCCTGAGGCTGTGTCCTCTCGTTCTGGCGCTGGCCACCTGAGAGAAGAGAGCAACCTCCCCCTGGCTACAACCACCCCTCAGGTAATTGTAGACAGCAATAAGGTCACCCCTGAGCCTCCTCTTCTCCAGGCTAAACAACCCCAGCTCCCTCAGCCTCTCCTCGTAGGGCTTGTGCTCAAGGCCTCTCACCAGCCTTGTCGCCCTTCTCTGGACACGCTCAAGGATTTCAATGTCCCTTCTAAACTGGGGGGCCCAGAACTGAACACAGTACTCAAGGTGCAGTCTAAAAAGTGCAGAGTACAGGGGCAGAATGACCTCTCTGCTCCTGCTGGCCACACCATTCCTGATGCAGGCCAGGATGCCATTGGCTCTCTTGGCCACCTGGGCACACTGCTGGTTCATGTTCAGGCGGGTATCAATCAGCACCCCCAGATCCCTCTTGAACCCTTTGAGAGGCAAGAGGAATGAGTTACTGAAGACAGAAAAAAATAGCCTTGAGAAGAAGTGGATGTGGAGAATTTCAGATAAAATTTCCAATGGTGCACAAATATGGGTCATACCTATAAGAATTCAGAATTTCAGAAGCCACTGAAATTCATTGCTTCTCACCCATGCATAATGCTTGTTACAGTGCAAATTTAGCTTTGCTGTGTTTCCATGAAAGTCAAGAAATTAAACAGTGCAGCCTAACAGAGAACTGTTCTGCTTCATCAGTAGAGTGATGCAGGAATGATCTGTGTGGGAGAATGCCATGAAAAAGGGCCTATGACAGTCATAGCTGGTTCCAGCCATCTCCAAGATAGATGACAAAGGCAATCCATCATAACCTCGACCAGTCAGATGCACACAAGCTACCTCTGGTCAAATGTATTTCAGAAAGGGCAATAGCCACTAGAGACAGGAAACCTATGAAGAGAAACACAAAAGGAATGGAAAAAAGGAGACATGAGGATGGCACAGAAGAAGACATGCAAGATACGTAGAAAAACACATTTGGAGAAAAAGAAGCAAAGGGGATGTGGGAGGGAACACTGCTGGGGACACGGCTGGAAAAGTACTCCTCAAAGAGGTGTCCCATGGCAGGAGTACACTTTGAGGAAATTGCAGCCTGGGGATGAACCATGGCAGGACAGGGACAACTCTGAAAGGATTGCAGCCAATCAAGAACCCACTTAAGAGCAGAGGAGCCTCAAGGAGCATGAAGAGGGGGTGGGGGGAAATCACAAAACTAAAAAGCAAGCACCGGCAGGATGAAACCTTCATCCTGTAACCCCAAATTTCTGCACCACTCAGCACCTCAAAAAGGGCTAGGAGAGACCAAGTACTGAAGATGATAAAACAAGAGAAGCTGAAACTAGGAAGCGAGGAGAGGAGGCAATAAACTGTAGTCAAGCCTGGGAAAGTGGGAGGTGTTTCCCTTAGTGTATGTTTAGCTGTCTTTGACAACAGCAGCAAAAACTGCCAAGCTGTCTCGGGCAGTGTACTTCCCTGGAGAAGACTAGAGGGAGGGGAAGCTACTGTAGAAACTGCACACGTTAGAATCTGATATAGGAATCCTCGTGAGAGGCTTTATCTAGAGACAATGCTCAAATGTGGATCCCCAAAACTTCCAGTTTTAGAACTGAGTTCCCACTTGCCAGCACCTCTTCTACAGCCTTCCTCTTCCAGAAGTCTGTCTCCACAGAGACTGGGAAGACCAGAAATGTGGCAGGGTATACTGCGCTAATAAAGTTACCAGCAGCCAAACCATCAGATCACTCTTACAAAGACACCAGCATCACAGGGACTGCTGCATTACAGGGACTGATAAATACAGAACTATGCAAATCATGAAGCCAAATCAACTGCAGCAAGAACATATTAAACTACCATGAATCACAACTGCAAGAAAAACAAATCCTAAATGTCCTTCTTTTTTCCTACCAAAAGCTAGATGGAAGGGTGTAGGTTCACAGCCACTGGAAAGAAGTTTTTTTTGCTTCACAGCCCTGGCTGCAGGGTCAGCAAGGACTAGCACTTCTTGCTTGGCTGGAACAGGCAGAGCTGTCATAAGCTGTCAGATGGTTCATTTTTCAGAGCCATGTAAAATGTTCCTCAGTAATCTGATCATATGTTGTGTTCTTAGAATAACTCCTGCTGAGGCCTGCCATGGTCACCAGAATCTGCCAACAGTTGTGCCTCCTCTGTCAAAACTGCGCATTGGATTTCACAAAGCTCTAGTCAACATACCAACAGCAGTACAGCACTCAAAAGCTCTTTTTCCTCCCTGTAGCCTTCTCCTTGGAAGCATGGCATGAAAAAAGACAAACTTTTTTATCTTTAACTCTCACTCCTAACAGATAAATTTAGCTCCCACTCTTACTGTGCAAAATTCTGCATTCAGTAGTTCTACAGGAAGGTACTGGTAAGAGAAGTCTATCAAGATGCTTATTTGATTCTCCCTTCCACACCTATGTGTGCTTCAGTGTTAGAGAAGTGTCTGCCTGTAAGGAAGAGGGGGAAAAATTAAATCAGAGGAATTCAAACAGCCACAAAAAGCATTTCCCAGTCTTACCATGAAGTTTTGAGTGACTTTCTGCTAGTAATGGTATATTACTGTTTGTACAACAGGCGAATAAAACATCTCAACAGGAGCCAGCAGTGTGCACTTGCAGACCAGAAAGCCAACCAGAGCCTGGGCTGCATCAGGAGAAGTGTGGCCAGCAGAGTGAGGGAGGTCATTCTCCCCCTCTACTCTGCTCTGCTGAGACCCCACCTGGAGTACTGACTCCAGTTATGGAGCGCCTGTTACAAGAAGGATGTGGAGATGCTGGAGTGTGTCCAGAGAAGGGCCACAAGGATGCTCAGAGGGCTGGAGCAGCTCTGCTATGAGGACAGACTGAAAGAGTTGGGGCTGTTCAGTCTGGAGAACAGGAGGCTCCCAGATTACCTTCTTGTGGCCTTCCAATATCCAAAGGGGGCCTACAAAAAATCTAGGGAGGGATTTTTCAGGATATCAGGGAGTGATAGGACGAGGGCGAATGGAGTGAAGGTGGGGAGATTCAGAGTGGCTGTGAGGAGGAAGTTGTTGAGCATGAGAATGGTGAGAGGCTGGAATGGGTTGCCCAGGGAGGTGGTTGATGCCCCATGGCTGGAGGTTTTTAAGGCCAGGCTGGATGAGGCTGTGGGCAGCCTGCTCTAGGGTAGGGTGTCCCTGCCCATGACAGGGGGATTGGAACTAGATGGTCCTTGTGGTCCCTTCCAACCCTGACTGATTCTGTGATCTCTTTAAGCCTTATACTTCCACACATCCTTGTTGCCATGGAAAGCAGAACTAAAAAGCCTTTTTGCTGTGATGGATGACAATGAAGAACTCCATGATTTCTGCAAAATCCTTCCAGGGGGAAACTGCATGAAAGTATTTGCTTCTTGGTAGTGGTATCTTTTCTGCCCCCAAAGCAATCCTATGCACCTAACTGTGAAGAACAGCAAAGAAAACTACAGTAGCATCTATCCAGCTGTATCCAGTGAAAGGTTAATCAAAGAAAGGTCAAGGAAGCCATCTCAACTGTCATTTCAAACCCTTTGTGCCACTTTATGATAGCTCCTGGAACATGGCTGTCTCCTGAACTTTCTCAGCATATAGTTAACTGTTGATCACAATCAACATAAACATAATGAACTATGTGCATCAGAAAGCAAGAAAAATAGATGCAGAGCCAAGAGGGAGTTCAAGGATGTCCATTAAGTATCAGTGTTTCTCTATGCATACCAAGCAAAACATATGCAGAATGACATCAACAGAAAGACAAGGCAAAAGCAAGGTGTGTTACATTCACACGTGTGTGTATGGAAACCACCGCCACTGGAGTCTTTCCTGATCCCTACCTCCCTACACAACCTTATTTTCCATCTCTCACTCCACTGTTCCCTCCTCTCAGCTACACTACATGCCTTCTTGGGCATTACCTTTTCCAGAAACAGGACTTTGTGTGTCCAAAACCATATTTTTGTCTTTCTGATGGCTAATCTTCTCATCAAGATGCACAGACACTCACTTGGATATAATTCTTACTATTAGCTGTAATGCTATCTTTACTAGACTCTTCCTTCAGTACAAACCATCTTTTCTCACCAAAACCTTGGTGAGAAAATTCTGCTAGCTTCCCAATTTCCCAGACCAGCTTTTTCAAGGCTAAAGAAACTGCAGTACATGACCTTTCCTTCTCTGGCCTGGGTTCCCTTTATCATCATTCTATCTTCCTTGACTTCTGCCAACCATTAATGTTGCATCTTCCCTGATTACTCATCATGCCTGCTCTCAACCTAAAAATACCTTTTTCAGCAAACCTATTTGTGAAGTTTTAGACTTTGGCCTCTCTGTCTCCTATAGGTCATAGAATCATAGACTCAACCAGGTTGGAAGAGACCTCCAAGCTCATCCAGTCCAACCTAGCACCCAGCCCTAGCCAATCAACCAGACCATGGCACTAAGTGCCCCATCCAGTCTTTGCTTGAACACCTCCAGGGATGGCAACTCCACCACCTCCCTGGGCAGCCCATCCCAATGCCAATCACTCTCTCTGGCAAGAACTTCCTCCTAACATCCAGCCTAGACCTCCCTAGAACCTGGGACTGTGTCCCCTTGTTCTGTTGCTGGTTGCCTGGGAGACCAACCCCACCTGGCTACAGCCTCCCTTCAGGTAATTGTACACAGCAAGTAAGTCCTTCTACATCTAAGAATTTCTGAGATTTGTCTTGGTATACAACTTACAAAATACAGTGATGCTTTTCAGAACCAAAACTCTTTCAAAGGCTCAATCTTTCCCTCTCTCTCTCTCTCTGTTTCAGCTCCTGTTTTTACTAGTAATATCACTGCCACAGCTGAGGCTGTCCCCCAATGTCAGTAAGTACTCTGCAACAACCATCTCCTTATTCATCCCTATCTTTACACCTCTCCTTGGGAACCTCCACCCTCACCCCCCCACCATTAAACTCTACACTCTGATTCCTGCTCTTAACTGGTCTTCAGTCTTCGCTGGTACTCAAAATCTAAGCATACTGAGCAAGTAATGTAGCATGATATCTTGTTTTTCCCGTTTATCTGGACTGCAACTGTGGGACATCCCTGTGGGAAAGTAAAGCCCAACAGCAGTGAACAATCTCAGGAGCAATATGTTTATTTTTCATTAGAAGATGGAGACAACTCTTTAAATAACATATTAATATCAACAAGGTTCACTCTGATCAAGCTTCTTTTGAGGCTTTTTCTAACATCCTGTACTTTTATTCCTAACTTCTACAATGAATCCAGAGAACTATTCAGGAGGTAATAAAATAACTATGACCATCACACTGGGATCACTTCTCATGAAAGAGACCATGGCAAAGCATAGCACATTTGACTGCACTGGTCTATACTAGGAGTACCTCTTACCCTTCACCAATGCAGACCTTCAGTGCTTAATAGTCAGGCTGAAATTCCTAAAGCACAGTTACACAGATCAGAGAATTTTATGATCAGCCCTGAGAGAAATTTCCTCACTCTGATAATTTATTCCACACTTGAATTTGCACAGCATTAGAATCATAGAATCAGTCAGGGTTGGAAGGGACTACAAGGATCATCTAGTTCTATCCCACCTGCCATGGGCAGGGACACCCTACCCTAGAGCAAGCTGGCCAGAGCCTCATCCAGCCTGGCCTTAAACACCTCCAAGCATGGGGCCTCAACCACCTCCCTGGGCAACCCATTCCAGGCTCTCACCACTCTCATGCTGAACATCTTCCTCCTCATGTCCAGGCTCAATTTCCCCACCTCCAGCTTTGCTCCATCGCCCCCAGTCCAGTTACTACCTGTCCCTTCTCAGCTTTTTTGTAGGCCCCCTTCAGATACTGAAAGGCCTGCCAAAAGAAGATTCCCTGAGCTCATGAAATCCATATAATAAAGGGATTTTGAGATGAAGACTCAAAGAAAGCTGAGCCAGAACAATCATATCCCTGAAAACATGATATCAAAGTGATTAGCACCACCATGTCGTCAGCTCTTCTGACACACCAGTCTTCATCAATTGACTCTGTAAATGCTGAGCTCCCTCCCTCTTCAGAAATGACAAAGAAGTTCAAGCTTTACTTGCTGGGCAGAACGTGTGAGTCAAACACCTCAGGTGGGGAAATGGCAGTCAGGTCATCAGTCTGAGTCATAAAACTCAGCTGTCTTAATTACAAACTTGTCTAAATTCTGAAACTCCGTCTTGTGTAAAATGCCCTTTGATGGGAAGCTTAGTGCTTACTCCTCTGCTTTTCCACTCTATAACCTAAATTCATATCTGGAAAGGGAAGTGCTATCCCCATTTAGAAACTTCCGTTTCCTGATGGCCAGCTCAAGATACTTCAAACAAGGTGCATGACTAAGCCATAACAACTCCAGACCCTGAATGTTTGGGGAAGCTTCTTATTGGTTCCAAACAAGGGATGGAGAGAAAAGTCAGTCATCACAAGTGTAGTTACAATAATTTTTTCATCAATAAAACAACCTGAAGAGGTTCCCCTCTCCTCTGCTGGTCATTCTTCCTCCTCCAGTAATATTCCATAAACTCCTATGTGCAGCTGCACCAATTATGCTGTCAGAAGGACTGACACACATCACTCTAATTACCAACATCCAAAAGTAAGCCCCCTCACCTCCTATTTGGATTTTGTTGTTGGTTTTGGTTTTCCCAATCAGCATATTTTTAAATGGACCGATGAACTGGTTCATATTGTAGCCACATAACCCTGAGCACTGGCACAACAGGTCTCTTCCAACCTGGTTGATTCTATGATACTATGGTCTAGTTGACTGGATAGGACTGGGTGATAGGTTGGACTGGATGATCTTGAAGGTCTCTTTGAACCTGGTTGATTCTATGATTGAATCTGGTTGATTCTATGATTGAACAGGGAGAAGAGAGAAAGAATCAGGGCAGAACTTGAACCAGTTTTGACACCAGAGAAACCGCAGCCTGGAACTGTGCTCCACCTAACACAAACACAGACTGGTAAGAAAATGGGCAAGACTCTTGCTTGCATCAGTTTATCTAAAGGCTAGAGAGAGCTCAAGTGCCTTCTAATTACTGCCCAAAGGCACACTGTAAAGATGAGCATTTAGCAAGGTACAACAATGCATGCATGCAGCAATCCCCTCACACACCCTAATGGGTACCTGCAGGCTATGACAGTCTTCATGGCCCTTTAAGCCTCTAATACAGTTTTTCAGTGCCTAAATTGAGTGTCCTCATCAGCTGTGTTTGCCCACATTATCACCTCAGGCCACAGAAATGCAAGATAATCCGCTCAACAACTACTCCTCTAAATACACATTAAGAGCTGCAATAGGAAGAGCTGGGACTTGTTCTGATTCTTCCCGGAGCTGAGGAGAAGCTTTCAGAAATGGTTTAGATCCAGTTTGTCTGGGAAATGCCAAAATCACACCAAAGAAGCCAGGTACAGAAATGTGAGTCTTTTGTATGCCATGCAGTATATCAGGTAACACATTAGATAGTCAATTACAATCCTACATGGCAAAGCACACCAAACTAACAGCTTTCAGTCTCTTGAGACACCTGAGAATGATGACGTTACACACGCAGATGACCTGAGAATGATGACGTTACACATGCAGAAGCATACTTAATAAGCCCCAGGTTCAGAAAAACCATTGTGGGTAGCACTGAAACTAATGCTTAACTGTAACAACATACTCCAGTTCCCATGCGTCCAAGTTCTACATTACAGACCCAGACACATGCTAAATTCTTCCTTATGTCAATAAACCTCTTGCCTGCTTGTTTCAGTAACTTCCATTAGCCACTGGGTATCTGAAAGCAACTCTCAATAGGCCTTCAGAGATGTTAGCTCAATGCATAGCAAAAACTGTAGCACCTCTCCTGCCCATTTCACCAGAGTCAGCTGCCTCTGTTGGCACCGGTAAGTACACTGTTTCTTGCAGATTCCTTGCTTATCTTGGGCACACGCCCAGATGACAGGCTGGCTAAGGAAATCAGAGCTAAAAGGGCTCTGGGACATCCATGCAGCTACTTGCTGTGTGACCAGCACAAGAACTATGCAGTTCTCAAGGCATCCAGCCTGGTTTGGATTCACCATATGCGGAGCTGTGACTGCTTCACTTGACAAGACTACACCAAGACCCTGACGCAGTCAGCTGACTGATAATTACAACAACTTCAAACTCCTAAAACCCCAGGGATTATCCTTGCAGTGTAAGAACGACACTGTTCTTGCATTATATGAAGGGTACTCATGTTGTGAGTGGAACGGCTGTACCTTCACCCAGCTTTAGTTTCTGACTCGTAAGTAAGATTGTAGTCACTGACCACGATCGCTTTAAATCACCAAGTTCTAGCTTCAGCCTAAACAAATAGATAGCCACTGGTGAAAAAAATTTTGCCTTTTTCTCCTAACTCCTTCCCACCATACTGTTTCACATGTCCTTCAACTCGTTTTGCCAGAGCAGTTTGTTACCAGTTTAGCAAGCCAAAACAGATTAGCAAGGAGTCTACTGGAAACTGAAGTCAGTGCAAAGAGTGAGAGCACAAAACCAGGAGCAGAGGCGATCAGGCAAACAAGAGTGGTGACTCCATTTTTTCTTCTGCAGTGAACTGCTAGGTCACTGTTTCTGGAGGAAACATATACTTGGTTTCAATACAGAAATTTTACACCATCCTGGCACTAAGAAATATAGTGTTGAAGATGTCACTCTGTGAAAGGTAGTGGCAGAAGAGCAGGGCCATGAGGATGATGAAACTAGTAAGGCTGCTGCAGTGATTTCTAAAAAAGCATATGGAAACATAAGGAAATTGGCTACTCCCTTGTAGAAGAAAGCTGATGTATCTAGAATTGCCAAATCACTTTCCTCCAGTCTAAGCCATAACAGATCAGGCCAGACAAGAATAGCTTGAGTACAGCTGGCTTTGCCTCTGGGCATAAGGAAAAGATGAGATCACATCTGAAAGTCCCTCCCAGCACTGTTTTCTGTGACTCTACAACTAAAGATGATAGTGCAGTGTTCATATGCAGGAAGGCTCATAATCCCCATTTAAGTCCACACATGCACTTGTGTTTCCTTGTAATACAGTCATGCTTAGAACTAAGCTTATGGCTACAGCACTCGCAGGCAACAATTTAGGTGATTCCTACTTGGTTATCTCATCAAGCTCTGGTTATGCTCCTGTCACTCAGGTCCACAGACTCCTACTGAAGCTCCTGAAGAGGGATTTGCAAATTCCATACTGATCAGACTCAAGAGGAAAGAGAAGTAATTTTCAAGACATCTTACATGAGAAAGATTCAATGCAAACAGTGTCAATTTCCTGCTCGAGAAGCCAGAGGCAGAGCAAGACCATGCCTGTGTATGTGCATGCAGTAAGCCTCAGAGAAGCTGCAGGAGTGCCCAGAAGATGGGTCACAAGTTCAAAGTGACAGTAATGAGGAGCAGCTGTTGGCTATGCACCATTCAGCAGCAGGTGTATCCAGGCCCCAGAGGTTTAAGTCAGCTCTGCCAGTGACCAACAGACTTAGAAGACCACCTGCTTGGGCACAAAGTGTACACAGCCTTCCCAGCTTTGCTGCCCAGATCTTGGCCATACAGAGACAATACAAGGCTTGTTATGGATTAGCTAATAAGCAACTGTTTAAACCAACAGACAAGTACTAGTTCTCCTGCGCTCATTATCTGGAGCCTACATGCATGAAAATAGTGCTCTTACTTCACCTCTAATATTTTCCTTTTCTGATCAAGCTGCTTTCATTCCCTTTGTGGCACTCCTCAAGGCACTGGAACATCAAAGGGTTATGTTAGCATATACTGATTTTGCTTAATGGATGTACAGGAATACTTTGCTAAAGTTTTCTTAACTTGTATTTCATACATGCCCTCCAGAAATAAGGCATGCCCCTGAAAGAAGCTCCCAAAGCAAGTTCATAGGCAAGGTTTTGATTATCTGCCTTGCAGATGTAAGGAATCTCCACTTTTCATAGACCAGGTCTCCATGAAGTCTGTGCACTGACACTTTCCAGTTCCTTCTATGCACATGAAGCTCCTTGCCTGAGAAATGCTATCACCCTTCCCTACCTTATGTCTGGATAATCCACAAACGACAAATTCTAAGAAAACACTCTCACTTATTTCTCTCACGATGTGGTCTTTCAGTTTCAGACCTCAGAAAGGGCCTCTGTGCCCATCAATCTAACAAACTGATGTACATCATAAAAGCACAAATAGTATAAATCACAATACTAACCATTCTGACAAAATCTGTAAAGTCAGATTTGATCGGTAGCTAGTGCAAACTTTCTGCTTCCTGGTTAAAATCATAGCACATCTAATCTATACTCCACCTCTCCTTCACACAAAACAGCCATATAGACACGCACAGATGCACCATTCCTTGGAACTAGTTTTACTAATGCATCCCTTAATTGTTTGATACAATTTTTAAAGGCCCCAACACCAGCACTTCCATTCTAACTCTACGAGAGTGCCCTCAGCACTGAGTACCAGGCTGTCACAAAGCTTCTGTTGAGATCCGTCTTGTATCTTTCTTTCTCTCTCGTTAATCCTAGCCATGCTCACATGTTCTAAACAAAATCCCTCTCCCTCCTAAATGTTAACACCCTTCAAATATTTTTAGACTGTTATTCTGTGTACCCCCACCCTCCACCTTTCAGTCACCACTTAGCCAAGCAATGTATATTTAGCTACTTTAATCTTTCCTCCTAAATCAGTCCGTTCAACTTCTAGAGCTCAGTGTTAAGTCTGGTATGCTTGTTGCTCTTCTCAGAACTCACTCTGCCTTCACCAAAACCTGCTCAGAAAGTTTTACATGCACTTGTGTTAAAGAAAAAAGAAACTCAAGGCAGTAGGCATTATTTTCTTTTTTCATGTCTTGCTTTTGCTTCCAGTTTTTTAGTCTAATCTGAAATTGTAAGTAAGTTTTGTATATTTAAGAGCAGATTAGCAACTGTAAATACTGTGATCCAATTGTGAAAGAACAGCATTCTAAAAAATGTGAAAAAATCAAACAACACTAACCTTTCACAACACAGATGGAGAGGTGAAAAGTTATCCAGAAGCAGAGTGGAGGCAAAACAATGACTTACAAGGAGGCTGACAAATGAAATGGTAATGATCTTTCAAGTCCAAGGCAGATGCGTGAACACAGCTACAAAGCACAGATCTGGCTTACTGAACTAGAATCCAATTAGAAGTGGCTGTGTTATTTACAATCACAACACTGGCTCTGTTATTTACAAACACAACAAAATTGGAAGTTGATGCTATATGACTACAGATCTACTCCATCTTGGATAATTGGAATGGGTTGCCCAGGTGGTTGAGGCCCCATGCCTGGGGGTGTTTAAGGCCAGGCTGGATGAGGCTCTGGCCAGCCTGATCTAGGGTAGGGTGTCCCTGCCCATGGCAGGTGGGGTTGGAACTAGATGTTTCTTCTGGTCCTTTCCAATCCTAACTGATTCTATAATTCTAATTACTAAATTCTTGAAATTTAGAAATTAAAGTCAGAGGAACGGCTAAAAGGCTAAGGCAATGTTGTTAATGCAGGAAGCCACTTAAAACATGATGAAAGCTCTGTGACTGCAAACATATACCATGAGAAAAACATAACCCTACCTAACACCCTCCGTTTTAAGCCTAACAGATTAAAATAGGACTACTGTGCTGGTTTGGGTGTTACCTGCCCCCCACAATTAAGAATATCACCCACACTAAACTCAGTCGATCTGGAAATTGAATGAGGCTTTATATTTACAGCTTAGCACAATATCCAAGCAGGTATTTACAATATCTGCAGCTATACACAGACATAGACAAGTTAAAAAGTAATACAGAAACACAACAGCCCTCCCAGAAACCAGAGTCACTCAACCACCAGAGTCAGCTCTCAACCACCCTTCCATCATCTCCCCACCCCTCTACCTTACCCCAGACTTTGCCTTACATTTAAGGTAGAGTTTGGAGGGTCGTCCAGAGGGGTTAGGAAGCAGATGGATTAGTTACACAGACGGCAGGTTAGGTTAGACAGAAGTGCAGCTCCAAAGACAGAGAGCAAACAACTGTGTTATCTACGTTTATGTTCTTATCCATCTCAGCAAGCCTGTGAGTGCAGCAGACATCACCACTGTTTCCTTTTCACATCCTAGCATCTAATCCTCACCAAAATATCCCAGCTAGGCTCAAACTAGCACAACAGAATAAACACCCCCCTCCAAAATCAGTCACAACAATTTGGATAAATGTAATCCACAATAAAGCAGCTAAGCTATTTCTGTGTAGTCCTAAGCATGTTAAGGAGAGATGCCACAGCCAGTACCTACTAACTCTTAACTGCAACAGCAACCAGTTTCCTGATTGGTTAGCATTTTGAAATTGGGAAATCCATCAATATTTAGAAACTGCTTGTAACTACCGGAAAAATGTCTTTATTCCTCTTCGCTTGGAAAAAATACTAGTCAAAATGACACAGATTTTAAAAAGAAGAACCCTAAACTCATCTGGAGACAGAAACATCTGACAAAGTCCAGCAGAAGTTCAATCCGCTGTAAATATCTCCAGTAATCCGGCTTCATCTAGTCAACAAACAACCAGAACCACCCAAACGCAAAGCCGAAAGCTGACTCAGCGAAACAAGGATCCGTTATTAAGTGACTCAAAAACATCACACCTACCACCAGGAAAAGAGGAGGGCAGAGTCTCATCCCGACCCATGGTGCATAAATATTAAGCTATGTCTGTCTTCTGTTGCTTAAATGGGAGATTAAATTTTGTTAATGAAATTATGAGATGAAGGGCTGTTCTACAGGTCACTGAGTCACAATAATCATAGAACTGTTTTGGTTAGAAAATACTTCTAAGGTCATTGAGTCCAACCATTCTCTAACTCTACCAAGTCTGCTGCTAAAACCACAACTCTCAGCACATCTCTGCAGATTTCAGACACCTCCAGAAACAGGGATTCAACCACCTTCTTGCTTATTTATGTGTTTTGAACACCATGTTTTGTTCTACACATATTATAGAATCATAGAATCAAGCAGGTTGGAAGAGACCTCCAAGCTCATCCAGTCCAACCTAGCACCCAGCCTTGCCCAATCAACCAGACCATGGCACTAAGTGCCCCATCCAGTCTTTGCTTGAACACCTCCAGGGATGGTGACTCCACCACCTCCCTGGGCAGCCNCCAGAACTGGACACGGCACTCAAGGTGTGGCCTGACCAGTGCTGAGTACAGGGGCAGAATAACCTCCCTTGTCCTACTGGCCACATTGTTCCTGAGCCAGGCCAGGATGCCATTGGCTCTCTTGGCCACCCAACCTAAACCTCCCCTGGTGCAACTGGAGGCCATTTTGTATCAATGAAGGGCATAGGAACTGCAGAAGTATCTTTGAGGGCTATCAGAGCTGAAGTCCAAATTTTGCAATGGCCTGGGTCAGCCAGTTCATCATCAACTTAGCACATTCTTAGCACGCTCCAGTCCCTTTGAGTGAAACATCATCAGGTGAATTGCTGACCTAGATATAGAAGCAAATGCTTGAAGACTGACACCTCAGAGGCTTTCATACTTGTACTGACTGCCACACTCCTTCCTCCCCTCAAGCAGAAGTGATTATGAACTGGTACAAGCACTGTATGCTTTGTACTTCTTCAAGTTTGTTTGCTTTTCAGTTTTACTTTTAGTGACTTTTTGAGGTTGGGAAAGACATTAACTGATAACTTCTCCTTTTGAGATGAAAGCAATGTCCTGCAAAAGTACCCAGGCTGAGCTGTTTATAAACCAGTTGCTAAACTACTGGGTGCTACAGAGCAGCAATCTAACAAGGAGCTGTCAGTTCCAGTTGCTCTTAAAAACAAAAGCTACTCCAAGTCAGATGTTTGTGTAGCAGAAAGGGACACTGAACAGCTAGCTTCTTCCAAGCTCTTTCTCATTTGTAAATCAATGCCCAAGCAGTTTTGTCAAAGTAAGTATCACACTGCTAATTATTATTTTTTTTATTTCTCTGCCTTCAGCAGTTTTGGGACACCTGATCTGTTTAGCATCTCCATGCACAAAGGTTACTAAGCTTTTTCCAGCTCCTTTTCTAGATTGGTACTGAAGATGCTACAGATACTGACTTCTGTGACTGCTTCTTTGATAGAAGGTTCTGTTTCTTCCATGAAAACATGTAGTTAGAATATGTAGAAAACAGGTGTGTAATACTGCATCCCCATAGTATTCTAGCAGGTCTGAGTGCACTCAGACACTGAGTGCAGCCTCAGCAAGTTTGCTGATGACACCAAGCTGTGTGGTAGAGCAGTCAGGCTGGAGGGCAGTGATTCCATCCACAGGGACCTGGACAGGCTGCAGAGGTGGGCACAAGCCAACCACGTGAGGTTCAATAAGACCAAATGCAAGGTCCTGCATCTGGGTCAAGGCAATCCCAAGCACAAATCCAGGCTGGGCAGTGAGTGGCTGGAGAGCAGCCCTGAGGAGAGGGACTTGGGGGTGCTGCTGGACGAGAAGCTCAACATGAGCCAGCAGTGTGCACTTGCAGACCAGAAAGCCAACCAGAGCCTGGGCTCCATCAGGAGAAGTGTGGCCAGCAGAGTGAGGGAGGTGATTCTCCTCCTCTACTCTGCTCTGCTGAGACCCCACCTGGAGTACTGACTCCAGTTATGGAGCACCTGTTACAAGAAGGATGTGGAGATGCTGAAGTGTGTCCAGAGAAGGGCCACGAGGATGCTCAGAGGGCTGGAGCAGCTCTGCTATGAGGACAGACTGAAAGAGTTGGGGCTGTTCAGTCTGGAGAACAGGAGGCTGTGAGGTGACCTTCTTGTGGCCTTTCAGTATCTGAAGAGGACTACAAAAAATCTGGGTTGGGACTTTTTAGGATATCAGGGTGTGACAGGACTGGGGGGAATGGAGTGAAGGTGGGGAGATTCAGACTGGCCGTGAGGAGGAAGTTGTTCAGCATGAGAGTGGTGAGAGCCTGGAATGGGTTGCCCAAGGAGGTGGTTGAGGCCCATTCCTGGAGGTGTTTCAGGCCAGGCTGGATGAGGCTCTGGCCAGCTTGCTCTAGGGTAGGGTGTCCCTGCCCATGGCAGGGGGGTTGGAGCTAGATGATCCTTGTAGTCCCTTCCAGCCCTGACTGATTCTATGATTCTAGGTCAGACCAGTAAGTTAATGGTGCCCTGGACTCACTGGTTGTAATGTCAACACAACAATCAGGAGAAAAGATGGCATGCCATATAAGACAAGAAATTTATTTTGTGTCTTAAGCAGGCAGTAAGCAGAAACTGCTGGAGAGGACAGTAAGAGCTTGAACTTGGAGCAGTGCTGTGATATGAGTTCATGCAGTCAGTATGCCACCTCCCCGTCCAGGAGGGAAAAAGACAATTAAAGAAGGCATCAAGACACAGGTTTCCTAATGTAGAGAGAAAAGCTTGTCTGGATGAAGCAGGAATCACCTCCACTCAGCAATCAGTGGAGCACCTTCTAAAGAGATGCAAAGAGCAGTCTGCCTCTGCACCTCAGGCCCAGGTTCTCTACCATGTGTCAGTTGAAACACGCTTTTCTGTGCAACTCAAACCGTATCCAAACCAAACAGTGTAAGATCTTCATAGGGGCTTCAAGCAATTCAGTTTGTTCAACATGTTTGCTGGTAAAAGCTCCTAACAGGTCATCTGACAACAGCTAAGAAGTATATCAATTGCACACAGAAAAAATACTGCAACCTGGAAAACCATGCCCAAAACAGTAGTACCACACAAGCCACTCCTCAGTGTGAAAACAGTGAAATGGCTCCACGTTGGTAAGGGAAAAGAGACATATAGAACTCTCCATAACACTCGGCTGCTTGGTTCAATGAGCTCTGTACTAGTTGGTCACAGGACAGCTAAACAGCTCTCCACGGGAGGCAAGGCCAGCTCCACAGAGACCTTGTCCTGCTCTGTGAGTACGTAAGCAATGAAGATTAAATCACAAACTATATTTATTTTCTTGGCCTGGTCATATCTTTCTGTAGATCCCAGGCTGCACACTGCTTCTTTGGCATGGATCCTGGAGACCAGTAAGCAAAGGAGGGCATAAATCAGTGCCTCGGTTTCTGTCAGGAGCACACTGAACCAACCATCCATGCTGGGAACAGGTGCATTAAAGGCAAGCAGGGACAGTGTCTCATTTGCAGTAGTGGAGGAGGGCTCACAGAAAAGCTGTTTGCTTCTCCTCTCAGAACCTAGACTAAACTTTTTACTCTGCAAGTGGGTTATTTACCTTCTGCAGCTCACCACTCCAGTTTACTGAAGACTTTCCACTAAACATTGCTCCACCCTAGCTAAGTGGTGCTGGTTTCTGTAACACATTCTACTTTGCTCTTGCTTCTTTTGTGGTCCGTCTGACTCTCCGCTTCATTTAACTCCAAAGCTGAAGCATTTCACTGACCGCACAGAATGCTTAGTAAATTAAGACAGTCTTAAAACACAACTAATTGTTCACCTGTTGTGAAAACTATTGCTGCCTTCCAGCAGCAAGGAGCATATCGTTAATCTACGCTTAATAACCATGGAATGGATTCTTAATTAACATTTTAGTTTGACTAACATTTAAAGCAAGCATTGATTGCTTCTGAAAGAAGTAGTCCTACCCTTACCTCAACTACAACTGCTCTTTCCCACTCCCATCATTCCTTAAGTACCAGCACAAACAACAGTGCAGCTGGGCAATGAAACAATTCAGGGAAAATGTCCAAATTAGTTTGTGCCAGCACTGATGTCTGTATAAGAATACTGACACTTGCTGAGCCTCAGAGCGACCAGACTCACTCAACCCACATTGCTCTGCACAGACACAATGTTGTGTCTACCCAGCAAAACCATCCATCGTAGATAAGGCTGTGCAAACAAGACACCACCCACGCATAGTGAGAGCAATCTGCTTCCTAGCTCAGGGAACAACGGTCTGATGGGTGGACAGAAACCTACAGAATGACTTGTGAAGTGATCCATGTGAAGCTTTAGGGCACAGTGGGGTCTGCAAAGACATACCAATTCCATTTATAAAAGAAAAGGAGTAAGCACTGACTAGGTTAGAGTAGGGCTACCTTTTGCAAGATATTTGCTAGTACTTTGAGAAATAATTTTAAGAGGGTGAACTTATAACCAAGTATTGTGCACTCTCAGTCTTTGCTTCACAGAACTGGCAGCAACCAACTGCATCAACTTGGAAACATCAGAGAGAAGAGTTTGGAACACCATTTGGTACAAGTCAAGTGGGCTGCACATGGCAGGTTACCTAAAGTGTTATGATATGCCCTTTATTTCTCCTTACCATACATCTTGCCTTCATCTGACAAGATAATCTTCCGCCGTCCACATGGTGGGTAGATGGCTAGCGCTTCCTGGAAGCTCTGCTCAATGTCCGGACTCCACACGCCCTCAGCATCATTGTCAATGGGTTTGTCCAAGGCCTCACTGCCCCCTGAGTCGTTGCTCCCCTCAGGGGAGGTGGGAGAACTCCACTCGTTGGAGGTAATGGTGCCAGCTAGAAACTCCAAGGTTACACGTGGAGAACTCAGGACCTGTGATGACAAATACGCGGCATCTGTCAGTTAGAGATCCATCCTCCTTTCTAGGCAATTGAGGAGATAACCACAG
Organism: Tricholaema leucomelas; assembly: GCA_013400475.1. Taxonomy (NCBI): domain Eukaryota; kingdom Metazoa; phylum Chordata; class Aves; order Piciformes; family Lybiidae; genus Tricholaema lacrymosa; species Tricholaema leucomelas. Next base: position 93,645 of record WAAF01006593.1, read on the forward strand.
TATCACAGTATCATCAGGGTTGGAAGAGACCTCACAGATCATCAAGTCCAACCTTTTACCACAGACCTCAAGGCTAGACCATGGCACCAAGTGCCACGTCCAATCCTGCCTTCAACAGCTCCAGGGACGGCGACTCCACCACCTCCCTGGGCAGCCCATTCCAGTAGCCAATGACTCTCTCGGTGAAGAACTTTCTCCTCACCTCGAGCCTAAATTTCCCCTGGCGCAGCCCGAGGCTGTGTCCTCTTGTTCTAGCGCTGGCTGCCTGAGAGAAGAGAGCAACCTCCCCCTGGCCACAACCACCCCTCAGGTAGTTGCAGACAGCAACAAGGCGACCCCTGAGCCTCCTCTTCTCCAGGCCAAACAATCCCAGCTCCCTCAGCCTCTCCTCACAGGGCCCGTGCTCAAGGCCTTTCACCAGCCTCATCGCCCTTCTCTGGACACGTTCAAGCATCTCAATGTCCCTCTTAAACTGGGGGCCCAGAACTGAACACAGTACTCGAGGTGTGGTCTAACCAGTGCAGAGTACAGGGGCAGAATGACCTCCCTGCTCCTGCTGACCACACCATTCCTGATGCAGGCCAGGATGCCACTGGCTCTCTTGGCCACCTGGGCACACTGCTGGCTCATGTTCATGAAGACACACACCCCAAAATCACAATGTCTTAGTGAGGAGGGGTTTACTTGAAACTTACTCAGCCACCTGCTTGCTTTATATTTAAGATTAAAATCTTTACTTCAAATCCTTCTGATAAAACAGCCAGGCTCATTCATTCTTTGTCACTTCCCAACTCTCTTCTTGCCCATGTCTTTGTGGACTAATTTCTTTTTCCTGCTGCCCTCATTGGTGTAACTGTTATTTAACTTTCTGAAGCAGGCATACAGGGATTTGGTCCATGTGAAAGGCTGCATAAACTAAAACAGTGGTGAATTATCTAGTCAGCACTGAGCACTGGGCTTGAAATTTGCAAGATATTGCTTCACTGGATCAGAATTATTAGGGAGGCATTCTTAATATTAACAGTTCTTCCCAAGGATCAGCTGTGGTTCTAAAACGCAATTCTTGGAGCCATTTTAATGCGGTGTCTTTCAAATCTCAGCACTATATCCTGGCAGAAGCTGAAAGCACCATGAGTAAAAAGATAAAGGCATTAGGCTGTAGGTGAAAAATCTTAGGCACTTAGCCTGTTTCTTACTGCTCATCTTCAGAACCACCACAGATAAATCCCTTCAGCTTTCTGTGCCTCTCTGCATGCTGCACCCCAGTCTTCACCAGTCTCAGGCTACTAGATTTGCCATTGGGCAGAAGCAGAAATTGGTTTCTCATTGAAGTCTGGCAGGCAGCTGCTAGGTCTCAAAAACTACAGTCTACAATAGAGGCTGAAGTCATTGAGTATAGCTGCTAAGACATTCAGAAAGCATATTCAGATCATGCAGACACTTCAGTCAACCATACAAAAGACAAACAGCTTCTAAAGACAGAGATCATTTTCCTGCCTTAATGCCAAAGTTGCTAATTTACCTCTTCAGTAGTTTCCTTATCTGAGTTACAAAGAAGTTCACAAGTCACCATCTGAGAATCCTGTTAAAGGACAGTTCACAAGCTCCCTGCCTATCACCAGTGAGCTGGAGGGAAAGAAAATCTGGAGTAAGGCACTTTTCTCTCTGTGTGTATGTTTTGTTTGGTTGTTCTTTGCAAGAGCAACAGAATCATCAAACTTGCATTGAACGAATGAGTAAGGATATAGCACAAACACAGTAAGTCAGATTACTTCACAACTATTACAGTGATAATGTAAAGGAGGATAGAGGAGAAACGATCTACATAACAAGTTAGCTAGAATTAAATCTGTATAATTATGCTATGCCCTAGCTGGTCAATAGGAATAGCAAGTCTAGCCATTCAACTTCAGGTCAAAACTCCAGCTCAGTGACTCCAGAAAGGTAAAACTTTACATCATACAATCCTTTTTAAGTCTCAGGTTGGTTTTTCACCTCTTTGGATTTCCAAGATCACAAAGGCTTTTTTTCTTTTAATAAAAGCTGACATTCTTAAGACTTTTATAATTGTCTGTGGCCACGAAATTAATATTAACAGTTTCTTTCCTCACAAAGCACCTGTCACCTCTGTATCTGCCTTTTCACTGGCAGATGCTCGATAATTAAACTTACATGAGTATTCAAGTGATTGTCCTGATGGAGAATCAGCACAGAGGAGTAAGCTTTCCACAGGGGGACTCTGACAGAGGCATGGAAGCTATCTGTTTCAGTTGCTCTTCTTTCGCTGTTTCCTCAGTCATCTCTGATCTTTGCAGGCTGTCAAGACCCTTTGTTTTTAAGACATATTAACAAGGCAAGCTAGTTTTAACTTAGGCTGACTGAGAAGTTGAAGGGTTCAGAATAAAGCACAAGGTGTGATGACAAGCATCTTCATAGCACAGTCTCATAAGAGCCAACAGGCTCCACACCTACTCTAGCTGCTCAACTGTATGACTCCCAAAGCCAGGGACACTGGAAGCTACAAGCTGTTATGAAGCCAAATCCTCTAGCAATGCATACAAGTAGACAAAGTCACTTCCTAGGGAACGTATGGTGATCATAACCATAAAAACTACCAACTCTGAAACTAGTTATTTCCATCTCCTTAATATCCATGTAGACATAGATGAATATAGAATCATAGAATCAGTCAGAGTTGGAAGAGACCACAAGGATCTAGTTTCAACCCCCCTGCCATGGGCAGGGACACCCTACCCTAGAGCAGGCTGCCCACAGCCTCCGCCTCTCTTGTTAAGTGCTAGTTTGAGCCTAGTTGGGATATTTTAGTGAGAGGAATTAGATGCTAGGCTGTGAAAAGGAAACAATGGTGATGTCTGCTGCCCTCATAGGCTTGCTGAGATGTACAAGAACAAGAACACAAACACAGACAACAGAGTTGCTATCTGGCTCTGGCTGCATGCACTTCTCTCTCTCTAACTTGCTGCCTAACTAATCCGTCTGCTTCCTAACCCCCCTGGCCAATTCTCCAAACTCAGTTTGAACGTAAGGCAAAGTCTGGGATAAGGTAGAGGGGTGGGAAGGAGGTGGAAGGGTGGTTGGGAGCCACTCATGGGGACTCTGGTTTCTGGGAGGGCTGTTGTGTTTCTGTATTACTTTTTAACTTGTCTATGTCTGTCTATAGCTGTATAGATTGTAAATGCCTGCTTGGATATTGTGCTAAGCTGTAAATACAAAGCTTCATTCTTTAATTTCCAGCTCGGTTGAGTCTAGTCTAGGTGATTTTTCTTAAGTGGGGGGAGGCAGGTAACCCCCAAACCATCACAGAAGTTTTGCCAAAGGTCCCAGGCTTGGCATTTGCTCTCTTCAGATTGCATCAGTTTGAAATTATGTTCCATTTCTTGTCTCTTATATTTCTAGTACTGTATCTTACAGTTGTTCTTATTATGATCTTACTCATATATATTTTGCTCAGAGAGGATGACCTGCCTTTTTTTGTGAGGTCCAGTCATGGATTCTCTCACAGGATCCAAGACACAAGCCTCTCACAGCACCTCCACCTCCTCAACAGAGTATTGCTGCTTCCTTCTTATATTTTCCTCTGTCCAAGTATTTGTTATTCACTTTTGGTACCCAATCTTCTCTCTGCCATGCTCCACCTCTTAGTGAGTCACCCACGAACACAGGCTTTTGAGTCAGAGGAAAGGAGAACCAGGAAAAAAAAAAAACAAAATCTTTCATCTTCAGCAGCTTTGGTTTGATTGTTTTGATGGTGGCAATGTTGACACTGCCTCTCTTTCCTGTCACACATGGTATCTCACTGAGAATCAGGGATCGTGTAGAGCCAGACAGCTGCCTAAAGCCCTTCAGTGAGGTCTCACTGACAGGGAGCACATCTTTAACAGACTGCATAGACTGACACATCTGCTTTCAAGTATCAATCTCTCAGTCAGCGCTGTCTGTAACAGCTCCCTCTCCTATGTTTGTGGCAGCTGCTCCACACAAAATCATACTTTCCTCAGGACCTGAAAAACTGCTGCCAGCCATCTCCAGTTTTTCAGTTTTCTCAGAGCCACTCTGTCCAAAGACTCCTGCCATTCCACAGCCACCCCCTTTTCCCTGCTGGAATCAGTATGGAGCAGGACACACTAATCAGAGACCTCCCTATTTACTCAACCCTCTCAGGCAGGAATGCTTGAACACAGCCATGAGGAGGCTGGAAGTGTGGTTCCACTCTCACTTCTGAGCTGACTGTACTCTAAGCAAGACATTTTACCAAGTCCCTTCATACTTAGTCTCATTTAGTGGAACTTCAAGCTGTAGGAGTAGCTATTTCCTAATACGATTGTAATGACAGAGGACCTGAACCACAACATTTTCATATCTGATCAGCAGTCAAAGAGAACATTTCAAAACCAAAAAGAGGTCAGCTGGAAAAACTGTTCCATTGCTCAAACCAGAATCTTTATATCACTGAGAACAATAAGAAAACCTGGAAACAGCAACAACTTATCAGTGACTGCCATCCAGAACAAACTACTAATGAATAAGCTTAGACAATGCAGCCATACAAGGAGATTTGGGTTTAGGAAAGCAACAGTCTGGAACACCATGAAATCTGTTTTGCACGTTATGATGGAAGAGAGCATTCATTCAAACTTACCACAGAAAGAAGGCTGAGAAATCCTGTGGGACACTACAATAACTTCAGTTCCTCTGAAAGAAAAGAAAGAGTGCAATCAGTAGATGAGTAGCTCCAAGCAGGTGTAACTCAAAGACTGCAAGAAAAATCAACTTTCTGGAAAGTGAAAAGGCAGGGAAACAGCTAATCAACAATAACTATGGTCCGTTAAAGCTTGCAGGCAACAGAGAATAGAAATAATGAACATGTTTACAGGATCTCTACAGAGCACAATAAAAATTCAACTGTAGCAGTGAACAGAGAGTAACAGCACTTTTGCAGCACCAGCCAGCAAACAATTGCTCGTGCTCCCCAAGAGCTGCACTCCAGTCACTGAATCAGCCTGGAGCCAGAGCCAGTTGGTTTCAGCAGAAGATGCAGTGAGGGGCGGAGATGCACCCATGAACCACTGAAGGTACTAAGTCTTTTGAGAGGGCTTTGCTTAAACAGGCCACAGCAGCTTAGCCAAGTGCTAAGCCTGGCTACAATCTCACCTTTTGCTCTTTACCTCCTGCAATCCCTAAGCAACACTGGTTGTTCCCTGTGAGCATCCCTATCCACCCAGGACTCCAGAGTAATGCCACCTCACCCCATGAATAAAACCAGCTAAGGCGTTAGGTGAAGAAGGCAGCAGTTCTAGGCAAGGAAGAAAGCAGAAGTCAGATTTCCCACTGTGTACTGGGTAAGGTCATGTAATGATTACATCTACAGGCTATGAGATTTATTTCTTATCATGAAATAGAGTGGTTTACAAAAGAGCAAGCACTACCACAGCCTCAGATCAGATCTAACACAAGTTTGGGCTCCGGCTGAATGCCTACCAACTGCTTGGCACAAAATCCATCTTGGTTTGCTTGCTACACCCAAACTGCCTGCAGCATCTGCTGTTCACAAGGCACCTGACTTCTGAGCAAAGTAAAACAACAGTCTCAAATTATTGCAGTAGTTGAGCTCTTGCTGAAACAGAGAGAGGATGTAGTGTCCAGCACAGTGATAGAAGTTGAAACAAGGAGAGAGGAGAACTTCTGTCAGTGCAGCCCTGGATAGTGCGGTCAAAGGGCGTGTGATAAGGACGTGTCGCCTCGCACATCATCCCATTACTGATCGACAAAATGGAACACAGAGCCTTGCTGCCCTAAGGAGCAAAGAAAATAAATATATAGCTCAACAACAGAACTCAAATACTGCTTCTATTTCCACTAGTGCAGGATTGGCCAACCTGGGGATTGATCCCGAGCCACAGGAAACTCATACTTAGCTTCCACATACAGGCTACATCACAGTGCCACTGGCATGATCTGCTTCTCGTCTGAGAAAGAAAAATGAGACAGCAAAGTCATCAAAGATTGACACTGCCAGGTTGCCCTCAGACTGAACCACACACTGGGCTGGCCACAACCCTCAAAGGAACAGTGAAATTCCGGGGGAGTCACAGTTATCTCCCATGTGGGACCTGTTCCCAGAGCTCCTGTTCTCCCTGCCTTTCCAAGACATGTGGCATGTGTTTCACAGTTTCCCAAATAGATGGAGTCTGTGGTGGGGTGAAAACGGTTTGCCACCTTTGTGCTATCAGCAGCAGTCACCAGGAGTCATTCTCCCAACAAGCATGGAGCTGGTCAGAAAGCAACGAACTGAGAGGAAGGTGCCATTATCATGTCCCTTTTCTAACACAGAATAACCAGCAATATTAGCTGACATGTTCAAATCACAACTGTACCTTAAATATACACAAGTGTGGACATTGATTGATTAAAATGGCTTGAGTCTTACTAAACCAAGCTAGAGACAGAAACAAATCACATTTAGCATTTTTCCAAAGAACATTATTCATAAATTATTAAAGGATAGGGAACCTTTAACAACAACCTTGCTCCTAAACCCACTCAGTCAGTTGTCCCGAAAATCTCAGAGTTTACCTATGGAAAAAACTGCAGCATAAAGACCCAAATGAACTACCCACTGACAAAATCAGACAGGGACCAAAATTCAGACACGAATCTGAACACCAGAAAAGTGGACTTTACAAGCCATCTGTGATTGCAAGTGGTGTCACTTAAGAAGGGGACATGTTTAACACTCTTTAGAAATAAGGCATATTTTGTATCTTTCCTGACAAGTAACACAAAATTGAGACTCAGTGCCCAATTTAAGACATCCACTTCAATTCTTATTTCCTAATTCTGCCTCCTGATGATGACATCTCACAACCTCCCATCAAGAACTGTTGGTAGAAGTCTGCAAAAACCTCCTAACTACAACATGACACTCAAGGCAGAAATTGCACGTGAGCTCGGATGGAAGAGAGATGTATGCAAATCTCTTCCTGAGCAGTAAGAATGTTTTGCTCAAGAAATACAGCCAGTCTCCAAGAAAATAAACAGCTGAACTTGGGCTAAGAGACTTAGAAGAGAACAGACAGAAGCGTTGACCACACAACCCACTAATGCAGACATATTTCCGCATCTGCAGAGCTTGCAGGTCATCTGTGCACTGGCATAACCCAGCCTGGGCTAAGCCCTTTACTTAAGTCTCAAGGAAGAAGCAAACCACAAACATGCAGACATAGGTATTTGAAATGCGATTTTGACTCACTCAATGAGTTAAGCACTGGTCTTGACTTTAGTAGTAGTTATGGTAGGAGCTTAAAGGCATTTGGTACTTTTGATAAACCAATGCCTAATTAAAGAACCACCATGAAATGTCTGCATCATATGAACGAGCCCTACTGGTGAATAGCAATCAAGCTGCACTTTCTTGGGCTGTTCAGAAACCACCCCAGCTCAGTTCTGGAGCACATGATACACCTCAAACACACAGATGAACATTCACCACTTACTAAAGTGCTCACTTCTTGAGGGCTAACACTGAGGGAAGTCCACCAGATGTGGTTTTCTGTCAGAGTCTGAAATTGTCTAGCAGACAGACACCAATTATTTCAGTTGAATTCCAGTTCACCTAACAGTTTCATACGAGTGACAGTAAAGCCATCCTCAACTCAGACTACTGTAATTTGGAGCTCAGAACTCCTCCATCTCAATTGTGGCATAAACACACTGATAAACATAAAAGGGTTTCCACAAAAAGCAAGTGAAATCCCTGAGGATTTCAAGCACAACTTCAACTCTCAAATGGGAGACACTAAGGAAAAAAAAATGCCAAAAGTATTAAAAACACAGGTTAAACTTGCCCCTACATATCACAGGAAAGCACAAACCTTCCCATTTATCTCTTTGCCCTTCCAGACCCTTCTCGCCAGGAAGGTCAACAGGTTATATACCTTCTGTTAGATTACTCTACAGGAGAACAAGGGCTGCTAGCCAAGCAAAAGGGGATTTTTAAAGGGACAGAGCCTGTCACAGACTTGAATCCAGTTTCAGAAACGTGCTCTTACAAATAAAACCTGTGACCAAAACCAGTGAAAAAAACCCAAAACAAGCTGTTACCCCACTTTTCACTTAGCTAACTGACAGAAACAGTCATTTACATTGGTTCTCCTGCAGTTATTTTGTTTTGTTCATGTAGATTCCTCACCAACAAACTGGAGCAGGGAAGTATGATTTTATTTATTTTTAAAAAGATAAATCAAAGAGCAGGATGTGTACTTGGAGGAAAATCTTATGCAAACCTTTCTTTCACACCTCTTTTTTTTTTCCTCTGAGGTGACCACATTTTTACCCAAGAGAACTCATTTAAATCCTGCTAGTCTGGTATCACTGAGCTTTATTTCGAGGACCTGTTATGGAGGCAAAATGAACTTGGAACACATTGTAAATCCCCCCTTTCCATTTCAGCATACAGATTATTTTTTTGTCCCTCAATTAAAGCAGTTCTGGTTACAATAGATGAGACTTTGCCTAGACATCTGTCATTAATAATTACAGTACTGTTTGAAGTGAGGCACTTTGAGGACTATGATATTTTCTCCTTGGCAATAGCAAAGTAGATTCTTCAAAGGCTTCCATCCAGGCTTTGAAAGCCACTGGCACCTACATCACAAAAGTACTGCGATGTAAAGTAAAACACCTATCCTTTGACAATCACATTCTAACAAAGGTAAGAATAAGGTAAATATAAGCCTACAATGGAAGAGAAAAACAGAGCCAGTGACTCACCTAGCGGCACTGGAAACTCTGCCCCTCCCTAGCAGGAAAACGTCTAATTCATATGGTGTTAAAAACAAATGGGACTGACTGCATCATCTCCAGAAAAAAAGGAGGGCCCAAGGGGCAGGAACACAAAACCAGAAACAAAAAATAAAAATTAAAAAAAAAAAAAAAGGAAAACCACACAAACAAAAAAAATCCTAAGAACCCAAAACACCACCTCCAAACCTCTTTCTACTAACCTACTCCGTTCTTGTAATGAGCTCCATGCATTCAAATGCCTGCATTTTACAAAGCTCTACCAAACCTTGGTGGGGGTTGATCTCTTTCCCCTAGTAACCAGTGATAGGATGAGAGGAAAATGGCCTCGAGTTGCACTAGGGGAGGTTTAGGCTGGATATTAGAAGAAATTTGACTGAAAGGGATCTCAAACACTCTAACAGGCTCCCCAAGGAGGTGGCTGGATCCCCATCCTTGAAGGCATTTCAAAGAGATGTGGTGCTGAAGAAGGTGGTTTAGCACCAGACTCGGTAGAGTTAGATAACGGTTGGACTGAATGGCTTTAAATGGTGGGGTTAGTGTTTTTTTTTTTCAAACAGAAATCATTCTGATTCCATGGAAGGAATGTGTTAGGTATTGAACATGGCAGTGGGCATAATGCAAACGTTAGAAAGATGGGCACATATTATTGTAAATCTTGATAAACTCGACCACTCTTCAAAGGAGGGCAGAATTTCTATTAAATTAGGGAATAAAGAGCACAGTGCGCAATGCGGTAGATTTAGATTTACAGTAGCGTTTACTACTCTCCTGGGAAACTGCGACTACTGCTCATATTGTTAGAAAATGAATGAATGTCTTCAAAACTAATGATTTATACCAATGGAAACAAAAGGTACAAAGGACACCTACTGGGTTGCTACAGGGATCGTTACCAGTCCAGTTCTTTTTGATATCATAATTAGAGATTTAATGCTGAATAAACAGAACGTTCATGAAATTTGCGAGCGATGCAAAATGAAGTTTACAAACACCAGTGGACAGAGAGATTCAGACAGCTCAAAAACAAACAAGAGAAGCAAGGGGATCACAAATAAAACCACGTGGAAAAAAATTCGCAAAGAAATGGAAGAAATCACTTAGAACAACAACAACAACAACAAAAAGATAAATCAAGTAAGAAGCCTCAGAAGAAGCAGATGATATGAGGAAGAATACAAAAAAATGAGAGAGTTGTTGGCAGAGCAAATTCTTCAACAAAATGGCCAATATAACTTCTGTCTGCCTGTGCTCAGGTATCACTTCAGGCAAGATAGAGAGATTAACTACCTCCAACATGTTGACAGTAAGATCTCATTCTGCAAAAGGAACACAGGTAAACTGCAGAAACTGAAGGGTAGAAATCATTAGCCTGAGAATAACAGATGCTGAGAAATATTCACAGAAATACACAAGTCAGAAAGTGTTGCAGCAGAACAAGAGAACTTTTCTGATGTTAAAGTACATTGGGTGATTCCTAAGAAAACTACTGGAAGACTCACTGCTGGGCATTTATGAAAAACTGGAGGGGAGAAGGGGGAAGAAAAGAAAAACAAACAAAACTCCAACAAATGAAAAAAAAGACAAATCTGAGCTACTAGGAAAGTGTAATAGAGTTTTAAAATGCTTTCTTAAGATACAAGCATGACCAGATAAGACAGGAAATCATTTCGCTATCACATGAAAGAACTACTTAATGTGGGAGAAGACAGCAATGTTGATAGGAAAACATCTGACTTCTTCCTCTGCTGCCCACCCCCTAGTTATTGAACCTCACTCCCTAGTTATTGAACCTCTTTCTCCAGACACAACTCCGATGTGACCATATGACTGACTGAGCTGGAGAACAAATGTCACTGAAAACCAGCTTGGACAGTCTGGGGCCCCTGCAGGTTCTATCTACAGCAGTTCCAGCACCCACCCCTTGAGTTATGTTGTGCCAGAACCAATAGCTGAGAGATCATCAGAAAAAGACACATAATACTAAAGAAAGCGAAACTATGAATAAGCACTCCTAACAGAGATGCAAGTAGTGTCTATTGACAACTGTACTTTTCAGCCACCTTCTCAAAACTCTACTTACTGTATTTGAGTACTTATGTGTATTTGTGAAACAAATGCCTGAACAAGAAAACCAACAACCGTGATTTTATTTTAAACCACAAGTCAGGTTCGGTGCCATGGAGCCCTTTTTGTCTTCAGAGCTTGGCAGTACTATTCCCACACTGTTTACCCCCAGATGTTTCATAACGCATGAACATTAAGACAATTGTCACAGTAATAACCAAAGGTACTTCAAATATATTGGTAAAGTTAGTTTTAAAATTCAAAAGCTGATATCAAGAAAAAGTATACCCCAAGATCACCTCAGAGCAGATATGAACAAGGAGCTGATTGTCCAGTTTAGAGATGATGGACTCTTATATATATGATCTGCTATCCCCCATCGCTTCTGTTTTTCTCTCTCCTCCCTGGGACTCTCTGCCTTGTCTTACTACCTGCTCCCTTGTGTAGAATAATAAAACTTCTTGTAGCCATAAGGCAGACGGACATGCAGGTATACGAATGCTCTACTTAACTCTGTACGCTGCCACTGCAATCAGGTCTGGGGGAAGCCAGTCTGTTCACAGTCATAGCAAACAAGAAGAAAAAGGAAAAAAAACAACAACAACATAACAACCACCTCCCCCAAAAAACAAAGTCCCCCAAGAAGACAAAAGCCCACAACACAAAAAAACAACCAACTCAAAATAGCCAAAAATTGAAACAAATATTTCCTCCCATCCAACCCTCTGCATTTAAAAAAGTATTTTGCATTGTTTACTTGTAGAGCTCCAGAATTCTCCTTAGGAAGTAGCATGAACCTAACTGCAGGTTGAAAAAAAAACATTTAAAATAGCAACAATTAAAAAGAAAAAAAAAGTAATTAGTTGCGGTTTGTCTGTTTGGGTTGGCTGTTTTGTTGCTGTTCTAATTTTTACTTATACGTGACCGTTCACCCCAAAGTACTTTCCAGCGGTCCTTAAAATCCATTGAGGTGCACTCCTTCCTCTTTCTACCAAAAAAAAAAAAAAAAAAANCAAAAAAAAAAAAAAAAAAAAAAAAAAAAAAAAAAAAAAGAAAAGCCTCACCTTCAGCATCCCATGCAAGTTGTTTAAGCGTAATTATGTACATAATGTAGGAGATTACCTGGGTAAGCTTCTAGATTTGTATGGAGGTTTTTGGTTGGTTGGTTTGTTTTGTGTTCGTTGGGTGGGTTGTTGTTACTTGTTTTCTTTTTATTTAAACCCTTTTTATTTAAGTTACTCAAACTTCAGAGTAACTTCCCTGGGAAAACAGCATTCCCTCATCTTTTCGCGAAATTGTTTCTGTTGGAAAAGACCTTTAAGATCATCGAGTTCAATCAGTATCTAACTCTGTCAAGTCTGATGCTAAACCATGTCTCTCAGCATGCTTTAGACGCACAAGCCGACGCACAGATGCCTAGTAGGACTTCACACGCCTTGGCACGTATAGACGGATATGCTGACTATTTTGGTATTTTTTTCCACACAACATCTTCCAGAATTTACATTCAAGTCGATTACAGAAAGTACCGATTCTCTCCTCTACCCTACCCATAAACATCTCCACGAACGGTACAGAAACTCATGTTTTCCCACCAAAAGTGCCAAGTTTTCGGCCGATGCGACAAGCGACCGAGCTCCCTAAATCCCAGGACCGGCAGCCCCTTCCCGTCCGGGAAAGCCGCCGGAGCCTCCATTAAGGCTGTTTCCAACGCTTCCTTTGTACGCCTGTGCCTCCGCCGACGCACACGACCAGCTTCGAACTCGCCCTTTCACCCCCTCCCCGGCAGGCACCCGCGTCCCGTCACCACTCGGCGAGAGCGTCCTGGAGCAGCGTGTCCTAACCTGAGCGAGGCAAAACCGGCTGTTGATCCGCAAGGACAGTGGAGACCGGCTCCTAACCCTCCTCCTGCTCCAGGACGGTTTGCCTAAACAGCAAAGGAGGGCTGTGGCTGTGCGCCTGCCCCTTACGCCCCCCCGATCTCCACCTCGGAGCCGCAAGGGTGGGAGCTGGGGCTTGGACAAGGGCAACGGGCGACTCAGCTGCTCACTCAGCACCGGCGTTTCCACCAAGCCACAGACACTGGCAAAAGTCGCTGGGGAGCTTCGAGGTGTGCCCTCGGGGTTCCTTTTTCCCCAGTCCTCCAGCGGCAGGGACGGCGCGGAGAGTGCCGGTCAGGTGCCAGAGGAGAGCACAGCCCGGCCCGAAGCACAAAGGTCACACTCACCCTGAGGAGCACGGAGCAGCAGTCGGTTGGGAGGGGGTGGCGGCCGCGGACGGGCTGAAGTTTGAGGAGAAAGAAGGATAGGTTTTATTTCCCCACCCCAGGAGTTTGAACGAGGAAGAGAGGAATGCGAAGAATGAGAGTTGGTATGAAATGAACGCGTCCGAGGGAGGTGACTGCCGGCTAAGGCGGGTGGGGGCTGGAACCGGGCCGGGGAGGGGCTGGCCGGAGGAGAGACGAGAGAAAGGCCGAGGTGGAGTTGGAAACAAAACCTAACAGGGCCGAGCACTCCCCGACCCGGGGAACGCGGGCAATGGCCGGAAGAGGGGCCCGCGGGGCGGAGGGAGGTGGCTGCGCACTGGGGGAAGGGGAGGAAGGAAACTTCGGGCGGCCGAGAGCGGGAAGGGGGTGGGGGGCGGCGGAAGCGGCCGGGGCGCCGCAGCCTTCAGGAATCGGCGCCGCGCCCGGACGGGGAAGAAGCCGGAGTCGGCATCTGGAACGGACGAGCCGGCCTGAGAATCCTGGAATAAACCGCCTCTTTTCCTCCTTCTTTTCTAGGGGCGGGAATCCCGTGGCTCCTAGGAGCCAGGCACGGAGCGGACAGCACTTCACAGAATCATATTCCGACCTCTCTGCTACAGGAGGGTCACCTCTTCGAAACTTTGGAGTGATGGGACCTGATTCCCACCCACTAGAGTTGAACCGCTGAAACGAAAACACAACCCAAACAAGTCCAACACGGTAGAAGTGGTTATCTGACTTTATGCTGAGACCATCCCGGAGAGTAAACTACTAACCTAACAGCAAATGAGTGCCCTCTGCACCTTTTTTCAGTCTTCTGCTGAGGCTGCCTTTTTCTTTCTGTTTTGTGGTTTGTGTTTTTTTTTTTTTCTTTTTTCCTTACCCATTCATGCAGGACTACCAACAGCTACTAGAAGATGCTGTTAAGACTGAGAGCTGCACTATGGCTGTAGTAGTAGTAAACCAGCAAATCTTAAGTATAACCAGCAGGAGCGATTGTCCCCCTGTGCTCAGCATTGCTGGAGCCACACCTTCAATACTGAGTTCCGTTTTGGGACTTTCACTACAAGAAAGTGAGGTGCTGGAGCAAGTCCCGGGAAGAGCAACAAAGCTGGTGAAGGGTCTGAAGAACAGGCCTGCTGTGGAACAGCTGAGGAAACTTTCTTCAACTCCCTGAAAGGTCTCCTTAGTAAGAGGTGGTAGGAAGAGAGGAAAAGGAAATGGACCTAAGTTGCACAAGGGGAGGTTTAGGTTGGCTGCTAGAAGAAACTTGTTCACTGAAAGGATTTTAAGACACTGGGGAATTGTAGAGAGGTGGGTGGTGTTCTCTTCTCACAAGCCACAACTGATAGCATTAGAGGAAATACCAGCAAGTTATGCCAGACAACATTTAGGTTAAACACTGGGGAAAACTTCTATACTGAAAGAGTTACCAAAGACTGGCACATGCAGCCCAGAGATGTATCCCTGGATGTAGGTATGGTGCTGAAAGATACGGTGTATAACAGCGGCCCTGCTAGAGTTGAATAATGATTGGACTTGATCTTGGAGGTCTTCTCCAGCTATTTTAATTCTCCTTAGAGGTGTTTAAAAGATACAGAGAGGTGGTGCTGAGGGACATGTGTGCTGGTTTGAGGCTAATTGGAATATTTTAATGAGAGAAATTAGATCACTGTCTGCAAAAAGGAAAAAAAGAATGATGGCTATATTACCCATTGAATTGCTGAGAGATATAAACCCCCAAAACATAAGCAAAGCTTCTCACTCTCTGTCTGCGGCTACTGCTTGCTGTGTTAAATGTCTCTGCTTGAATCGGTAACCCGATCTCATCATTCTTCTAACCTCTTGTAGACTTTTGGCATCTCACCCTTGCACGTAAGCTTTCTGAGATAAGGGAGGGGGTGGGAAGAAGGAGGGGAGTTAGTTCAGAGCCCTCCTGGGTGGTCTGGCTGTTCAGGAGGGGTTTTGAATTTCTGTGTTACTTCTAACTTGTATACACTTGTAAATATCTGTATTGTGTATACATGCTTGTAAGTATGTGCTGTGCTGTAAAGATGTAGCTTCATCCTTAACTCCCAACCATCTGAGCTAGTCTGATGAATTCAAAGTGGGGGGAGGGAAACTCCCAAACCACCACAACATGGTTTAGCACCAGACTTGGCTGAGTTAGATAACAGTTGGACTGGATGATCTTAAAGGACTTTTCCAACATAAAATAGAATCATAGAATCAATCAGATTGGAAGAGACCTCCAAGATCATCCAGTCCAACCTAGCACCCAGCCCTAGCCAATCATCCAGACCATGGCACTAGATGATTCATCCAGTCTTTTCTTGAACACCTCCAGGGACAGTAACTCCACCACCTCGCTGGGCAGCCCATTCCATTGCCAAACACACTCTCTGGCAAGAACTTCCTCCTAACATCCAGCCTAGACCTCCCCTGGCATAGCTTAAGACTGTGCCCCTTGTTCTGTTGCTGGTTGCCTGGCAGAAGAGACCAAACCCACCTGGCTACAGCCTCCCTTCATGTAGTTGTAGACAGCAATGAGGTCTGCCCTGAGCCTCCTCCAGGCTGCACACCCCCAGCTCCCTCAGCCTCTCCTCACAGGGCTGTGCTCCAGGCCCCTCAGCAGCTTCTTCACCCTTCTCTGGACATGTTCCAATATCTTAACATCTCTCTTGAATTGTGGAGCCCAGAACTGATTCTATGATTCTAAGTTTAGTAAATGTAACTATAGCCTGTTAACAGCCCCAGGATGTACAGCTACATCAGTAAAATAAACTTTTACATGTCTCCACCACGTGACTTTGTCATAGATGCCCAACATGCATTAACTATCTGTGACAGAGTTATGACAGTTGACTTAATTAAAACTTTCACTATATTGAAAAAATTGAGGAAAATCTTTGTCTTTGGTAAGAACCCAAAGCTCAAAAGCTCCAACTGGATGCTGCGAGAAACATTAAAAACACAGAGCAAAGAAGTGCAAGTAGCTTAGAGAATCAAACGGGAAACAAGGACTAGACAGGAAGACTTGCTGATGGGGAAAAAGTATTAGAAAGCCTAACTCTGCATTTGTTCCCACTTTTCCTCAATGTGACATGCAAGTCTCAATGCACTCTCACTAATGGATTTCTTTTCACTCCTAACAGAATGGACATGATTTTACTGTAATGTTTGAGCCCACCAAGTTATTACCTTTGGCTTGGATATTTTATATTTCTGAACTTCTGGACAACTACAGTTCGTTTATCATGTTTCAGTTGTTTCACTGAAGCCCACAGAAAACAACAGATGAGGTAAAAACTAGCAAGAACTAAATTCAGTATTCAAAAGACTTTTGTTTTCTTATCTACTTTATCATTCGATCATGGATAATCTTGAGAGGGACCATGCCATGACACTATGAAGAAAAGTACAGGCAGTCGCCATTGGATTATTTACCTTTTTCCATCCAACAGCTTCAGAAGGTCTTATTCTGCATTTATATGTCTTTACCTTTACAGAAGTTCCTGACCCATATCTACAGTTGTTGTTAGGCTAATGCAAGGGAGAGATTACTCACAGGCACATGAAGATTCTCATCTGTCACAAAATTCAAGGTAAGCATTTTTTTTGTTTGTGCAACTCAGTGCTGCTCAAGCATACTGCATTACAATTCTACTCTACATAGAAAGTTATGAAATCAGTCTTGTTTATCAACTGACCATTTCCACAACATAGGTGACACTGTGGCAAGCAGGCACTTGCAAGTGTAGGGAAAAAAACACTGACACCATGCACCACAAAGAAAAAGAGATTAAAGTTATGAAGAAAAAAGAGTAAGAACAAAGATGAGACAAAAGAATCAAGAAAGAAACTGAGGTAGTATCTAGTACAGGAGGAACAAAGAACACCTACAAGTGACAGTACAATCCTACCCCAAGAACAGAGTTAAGGTTTTTAATCAATACATAGTTTATTTTCATTTAGATGTAAAAGATACAAATACAAGTAATGTAATACAAGTAATGTAAAACAGCATCTGATAAAAAAAGCAGTGAATCTGCTTGTGTGTTTGCATAATTTTACTGAGACTCAGAGGCCCTGACCCTGCTATGATCATTTGATATCAACAAATAGATTGAACAGCCACTGCTGACTATTCCAAGAGAAAAGCTGAGTAGTAAGCGGGTGCTACTGGGGCCTTCTGAGCACTAAGAAAATCATCCTGATTTGGAAATTAGCATCCTACCTGCAGGCCATCCCAAACTTTTTCTTTCATGCAGTCCCAGTTAGAAACAATAATCTGTCAGGTAACAGACTTCTTTTTTCTGGATGGGTGGAGGGAATGCAGAGCTATCAGCCAAGAACTCAGAAGAGCATAAGTGGAAAACACAGTCAGGTCTTGTCCCCAGCTTGACAAGCATGACATACATGAAGGCACACAAGAAATCCACAATTCATATCACTTTGCTGATGAAATCGTTTCAAGACAAGGGCTCACCAGCTAATGCCAGAACAGACATCTGAGAGACAGACAAACTGTCATTTTTGGTATCGATTCATAACTTACAGTATTCACACATGATTACCGTAATTTTTTCCCCTGGTGATATCAGAAAAAGATTTCACAAAGCTTCCCTGTTTTTACCACTGCAGGCTTGAGAGATTAGAAGTACTTCAGAGCTTGAAACAGAGTTAGTCTGCTGACAGTATCCAAAGCTGGAGAACACCTATTCTTGTCTAAATAGAGGGATGGAGTTACCCAAGATCATCATGAATATGCATGCCATGAAGCAGACAAGATAGAGACTGCTCCTTTAATACACAGCAGACACATACACTCTGAGTGTACATGGCACAGTGTCCACTCTAATCAAGGCCATGTGAATCAAGCATTCTATACTGTGACCTGCAGTCTCCATATTGTATATCTATCACTAAAACTGGAATGCTGGAAGGACACAATGCAAAGCACCCTGATAAATTTACTGGGTTTTTTTTGGTACACTTACTGGTGCCTTTGAAGACATCTCTCATATCCTTTGAGGTAATTTTAAGCTGACTGTAAAAAGGAGTTATTATTATATAAGGTCTACTTTAATATGTCATGACTTGAGATAATCACATGATATAAAAAAAAAAGTAATCAGTTGTTAACTTAGGTTCCTAAGAAGTGAAAACATTACAAGTATTTCTGATCATCTTACAGCCTGGATTCAATCAAGCAGAACACTGCATTTCAGGAATAGTACTGTATAATGTTAGAGTACTGTCCTCTGCCAAATTCAGTTGGATTCTACCCTCTATCCAGTCTCTTATCACACAGTTAACAGTACCAAACCCAGCAATGGATATAATGTCATGAACCAAAAAGAAAGCATTTAAGATTTGATTGTTCTTTATTTGTTAAAAACACTGTCAAGGTATATGAGGAATAATGAAAGGGAACTGGATTTAACAGAGAATGATTCCACAGAGTAAAGGTGTTTTATCAGAACAAATGTCTCATTCCAGCTCTGGATTTGTTGAACATGAACCAAATCCTTCCATGTACAACTGCTATAACAGCAAAATGCTACACAGGGAAAAAGTGAACACATGCTAGTAACTCTTCTCTGTTTTTTCCTTAAGTAATCTGATGGGAAACTCCATCCCAGCAGCACGATCTCTAGGGGCACTGGCCAAGTTTCCATGCACTAAACTACTGTTTTTTTCTAATCTTAGCTGCAAGAGGTTTCAATTAGTAGGTTAAATTCATTAGATTCTGAAAGCAGAATCAACATCAATGACAAAAATATCACCCATATTTATTGTTCTTCCACAATGTATACAGAAACTGCTCAGTCTTGGAGACAGTCTCCCAAGATGAGTCTACTGTCTACTACTCCAAATCTTTTGAAGCCTGCTATTTGCTTTCCAAATCTGCAGAAATCTGGAGTCCAGTCCCCTTCCATCCCGATGTGTTTTTCATTACTCCACCTGGAACTCTTGCAAAAAGATGCAGGCATGAGAATGAGTTCCATGTTTCAAATCTCATTTCTCATTCACAGGCCAATTTACTATCAAAGCTGGACAGTCCAATAGCAAAGGCCTGAAGAGCACAGAGAGGGTAATTATAGTCCAAAGTGAACACATCTTCCGCTACACGGCCAAACTGCATCACAATGTAGTCAGCTGAGAAGAAAAAAAACAAAGGTTCAGAGAGAAAAATGTTTCAGTCAA
Source organism: Tricholaema leucomelas (assembly GCA_013400475.1). NCBI lineage: Eukaryota > Metazoa > Chordata > Aves > Piciformes > Lybiidae > Tricholaema lacrymosa > Tricholaema leucomelas. The sequence continues at coordinate 112,987 of WAAF01006593.1, forward strand.
GTCACCCCCCCATCCAACCAACTACAGAAGAACTCCAAACACCTGGAAGTCCCCAAATAAAACATACATTTAAAAAAGAAAAAAGTTGATGTATTCATCCTTTCTCACCACAATGACCTTGGAATCTGTTCTTTGGAGTATAATTCTTGAGATTATTTCTCAGAAACAAAGCTCAAACCACTCTTTTGCTGGGATAAAGGTGCTGTATGAATTCTTCTTTCCCTTCAGGAAGGTTGCATTTGCCCCCTTCATTTGCTGCATCTACAGACAGCAATTACTGCATCCACCCCAGAAAAACACCTTATGGAATTCTTTTGACAACTGAAAAGTTGCCAGTAATCCTAAAATGAATCCTGCAATCCACTCTCCCTTCTTCAAGAAGAATGTCCCTTATTCAGTCCCAAATTTCATAAAACATGAATTCTCCCTGTCCAAGTAAGCCCAATGTGCTCTCCACCAGACTCTTACGGTCACTGTGATGGACAATCTGGAAGTTCTTCACTGAGGCCTGAGTAACTCTCCCATGGAAGTTCAAAACATAGGACTGAGTATCATCATTCCAGACTGGAGCCTTGTTGTGCAACTCAATCAGGTTTTCCAAATTTTTGTTTTGCCACTTTGACAGCAGACTCTCATGTTCCTGTTCAGAAGAAAGAGATACATTTATCAAGTTTGTCATGACTTTGCTTTGGAACATAGGTGTGTTCAGACACTTGAAGGTCACTTGCTGGTTAATGAAACACAGTAACGGCATTTAAAGTCGGTGTCAATGAAAGTTTACTTCAAGTACCAGAAAGATACCTTCACGGATTCTCAGTTCAATCATCGTATTTCCACCCAAACAAGAAAAAGAGAGGGAAGGAACTGTGTGTGCAGGAAAGGGGGAAATTCACAGGCCTCAGATGAATGCCATCCTGCTGCCAGGAATCCTTTCTGAGTCTCATAAGCTTTCTCTGATCCTGCTGCATTCAACATTCATTTCTAACATTCTAAAATTCAAAACAACAGTAAATAATTTACAGTTAGCTGCACAGTGCCAGGCCCTGGAGTGCCTGTAGTGGTCTGTAAGTACACCTCAAGTAAGTTAATCGCCATCCGATTGGGTCTAATAAATAATGCACAATATGAAAACCAGATAGAAATAAAACCAAAACTATACAAAACTGAGGTAAACCAGCACATTAAATCTGACAAAAAATGAATTACAGGGAACCACAAATAGCAGGGAGTGAAACAAAAAGGCCAGGACCAGAGAGTGGTGGTGACACATCCAGTTGGCAGCTGGCACTAGTGGTGTGCCCCAGGGATCAGTGCTGGGCTCAATCCTGATCAATATCATTATTGATGATCTGGACCAGGGGATTGAGTCCAGCATCAGTAAGTTTGCAGATGACACCAAGCTGGGAGCAGGTAGGGATTTGTTGGAGGGTAGGAGAGCCCTGCAGAGAGACCTGAACAGGTTGGATGGGTGGGCAGAGGCCAGTGGGATGAGACTGAACAAGGCCAAGTGCACTTTGGCCGCAACTACCCCAAGCAGCACTACAGGCTGGGGACAGAGTGGCTGGAGAGCAGCCAGGCAGAGAGGGACCTGGGGGTACTGGTAAATAGTAGATCCAAGGGCATCCTGGCCTGGATCAGGAACAGTGTGGCCAGTAGGACAAGGGAGGTGATTCTTCCCCTGCACTCAACACTGGTCAGACCACACCTTGAGTGCTGTGTCCAGTTCTGGGCTCCTCAATTCAAGAGAGATGCTGAAATACTGGAACATGTCCAGAGAAGGGTGACGAAGCTGGTGAGAGGCTTGGAGCACAGCCCTGTGAGGAGAGGCTGAGGTTGCTGGGGGTGTGCAGCCTGGAGAAGAGGAGGCTCAGGGTAGACCTCATTGCTGCCTACAACTACCTGTAGGGAGGCTGTAGCCAGGTGGGGTTGGTCTCTCCTGCCAGGCAACCAGGTCTGGTTGATTGGACAGGGCTGGGTGCTAGGTTGGACTGGATGAGCTTAGAGGTCTCTTCCAGCCTGGTTGATGGTATGATTCTATGAAATTACATACGATTTTTTTTTTTTTAAGTTCTGCAACAAATCTAAACTGAAACAATATATGCTAAGAAAAAAAGAACCCAAACTGAAGTTATTTAATAGAAAAAAAATTATCAGAAAGCAAGCTGTTGTGGAGGTCTGGCTGACATGGCTAGAGATGGAACTGGTTTAGTATTGTATACAGATGCGATAGTGGATTTTTTGAAGATAACTTAAATAGGACTTCATGTTCAGTTTAAACTATTTACTATATCTTTATTTTTACCTCTGTTTACTTTTTTTTTTTTTTTTAAAGATGCAAAAGCACATTTGAAAACTGACACCAAAGTGCAATTAGATGCAATTTTTCCTCCTTTAAAGTGGGGGCAATAATGCTTAATTGCAGGCATCACACTAGAGAGGACAAAACCTGAGTCAAACCCCTACAATGAGAGCTTTGGCACCTTCTCAGAAGAGCTTTGTGTTTCAGCCTTGTGCTAGTTTGATCCTAGGTGGGATATTTTAGTGAGAGGAATTAGATGATAGGCTGTGAAAAGGACACAATGTTGATGTCTGCTGCACTAATAGGCTTGCTGAGATGTACAAGAACAAGAACACAAACGCAGATAACAGAGTTGGTCTCTGGCTGCCTCCCATCTCTCTAACCTGCTGTCTGCTTCCTAACTCCCCTGGCCAATTCTCCAAACTCACCTTGAACGTAAGGCAAAGTCTGGAATAAGGTAGAGGGGTGGAGAGGAGTTGGAAGGGTGGTTGGGAGCCCCTCATGGGTACTCTGGTTTCTGGGAGGGCTGTTGTGTTTCTGTATTACTGTTTAACTTGCGTATGTCTGTCTATAGCTGTATAGATTGTAAATACCTGCTTGGATACTCTGCTAAGCTGTAAATATAAAGCATCATTCTTTACTTTCCAGCTCAGCTGAGTCTAGTCTGGGTGATTTACACAAGACTAGGGGGCCAAGTAACACCTAAACCATCACAAGCCTTGTCCACAGTCAGTTTCTTTACCTGCTAGCAAAGAATTTGGGAAAATAGGGGAGAAAAATAAAGGCAGTGCCATGATTATCGATAAGGGAGATGGCAATATAAAGTGAAGGATGATGAATAATTGGCCACCTGCAGAGACAATGTTCCTGGCAGTTCACAAAACTAAATCTCTTTTTGAGGCCTTCATGATTCTGAATTTCCACTCTTGAAGGTTTGTTTTCTCTGACCTCAACAAATACACTCTTGTACTACCCATATCTACTCACAACATAACTGCAAATATCATTTTCTAGCTTAAAACACTGACTACATCCTTCATTTGCAGCTGTCCCTACAGCCTTTTAGTCTTAAAAAATTTCATCATACATATTCATGTGTCTTCAGGTACAGTTCTATAAGCTTTGAGCTAGAACATCCCCTGTACGTATGAGAAATCCTCACCAAAGAGTCACTGCAAAACACCATCTTTCTTCTCATCCTATGTTTTCCTTAAAGGATTTTATATCATTCCGACAAAGAGACTTAGAACATTCTGATAAAAAATGTGTTTACTCTCTTGCCATTACATCAAAATATCTTTATCTATTAATGGTAGCTTCTTCCTCCATTCTGATTCACAATCAAACTCTGCAACTTACATTTCGTGGACGGATTGGAATTCGCTTATGATTCATGTTCATTCCTGGAATGATCACAGACATTTTTCGGGGGCCCTTGAATCCTAGCACATTAGTTTCCTGAAAAGACAAGGAAATACATTATTTTCAGTAAGTTAAATACTCTATCGCGAAGAACACAAGACGGCAAAACTGAAGTTGGATCCACGCTTATGTTGTTCTTTTTGAGATTTGTTAGCCACAAATGTAGTAGCAGTTATCTCCCTGCAACTGTGTTTAACAGCTGAGAATAGCTTTCTCTCCCACTTTGAGAACTGCATAAAAAACCCTTCTATAGTAGAAGCTTAAAGCACATCTGATACATGCTCTATTTATCATTAAATACTTTGCTCTGCACTTCGCTTGGGGCACTTGGCTCTGGGCTGTGTTCTCAGCGCTTTGTCTGCTGGAGAGCTGAGGCTGCTGGCTGAACTCCATCTTGCTTTCTAACCTCACCCTCCCTTTGCTTTTGTGGCTGATTCACCTTGCTTCTTAATCCTCTTGGCCGAACCTCCATTCTTCCTTGGGACTGGGGTAAGGTTGAGAGGGGTAGGGGAAAGGTGAGGGGGTGGTTCAGAGCCCCTCCTGGGGACTCAGGTTTCTGGGAGGGGAGTTGTGTCTGTATTACCTTTTTACATTGTATATTTCTGTATATAACTGTATATACTGTAAATATCTGCTTGTAAATTGTGCCAGCTGTAAATATAAGCTTCATTCAAATTTCCAGAGCCAGCTGAGT
>WAAF01006593.1:117966-163761 GCA_013400475.1 Tricholaema leucomelas
GAGTACTCCTTTCTAACTTCCCTGACCTCTCTGAGAGGATCACTGGAATCCTGGATGTCATCCTCCTCCTCTTCCTCTTGTTCTGGTTGTCTCTGGCCTAGAAACAGAACTTTCCTAAGAGCACTCCTAAACTCATCAGAACCATCCTCTTTCTTGGCATCCAACCTCACAGCGCTCTTCTCATCAGAGTATTGGGCTCTAAGCATGTTCGTCAAATCTCAAAGACTATAGGTCTCTTCTTCCTCCTCTTGCTCACCAGAGGTTCCCTGTCCTACGTCCTCTTTTGAATCACTCTTTGTCAAATGATGTGTCTTAGATTCCACCTTAGCAGGTGCCAAAAGGGCTGTCGCAGGAGCCAAAAGCGCCAAACAGACTTTGATGAGTCCACTGTGGGGGTTGAATTATTGGGGGTCTGGCCTGAGGCCTGTGAATTCAGATCTGCCTTAGAGCTAGAGTCTTTGCCTGCTGACTGGGGATTAGAACTGGCTGAATCAGTGTTATTAGTGGTCACCTGTGTTCCTGGGAATCCTGCCATGTTATCATTCCCGTTTAGAACCACCCCCTCACCTTCCCCCTACCCTTCTCAACCTTACCCCAGTCCCAAGGAAGAATGGAGGTTTGGCCAAGAGGATTAAGAAGCAAAGGTGAATCAGCCACAAAAGCAAAGGGAGGGTGAGGTTAGAAAGCAAGATGGAGTTCAGCCAGCAGCCTCAGCTCTCCAGCAGACAAAGAGCTGAGAACACAGCCCAGAGCCAAGTGCCCCAAGAGAAGTGCAGAGCAAAGTGACTTTATCTTTGTTTTGCCTTTCTTCTTTACACATCTCAGCAAGACTGTGAGGGAAGTAGACCTCACCACTGTTTTCATTTCTCAGCCTATGATCTAATTCTTCCCACCAAAACATCCCAGCTAGGCTCAAACTAGCACATAATGTCAGTGCCTACCTTTAAAATTCCCCAAAACAAATTAAAAAGTCAAGATCTTTTAGAAGTAGCGAATCGACTGACAGAAGTCACACAGCTTCTCCTACCACGCCAGTTCATTCTGTAGACATTGGCCTAACAAAGGCCTTTAGAATTGCAAGCCTTATTATTTCACTTCAGAAAACCTAGAGGTGTGTTATGAGGGTGCTGATTGCATTCATATCTAAACTTTATCAACTTCTTGTAGCTAAAAGTTCAGAAATCTGAAAAGCTGACTTTGTATTATCTGATGTATGCATCTTAACACCTTGCTGTGTATAGTTAGGTAGGGAATTGAAGAACACTGTATACAAAGAAGATAATCATTGATACTTCTGTAAACAGGCCAGTACTGCAATTATTGCATCAGTTTTTCTTCCCCAAGAACCATTAAGATCAACAGCAAAAAAATGAAGATGATGATCCAGTAGGCTAATACACCTTTACATTCCTGCTGCTGTATATGTGATATAAGTAAAAATTCTTCCCCTTGACTGGTCATTGTTTTGTAAAAAGATCAAATTTTACTCAAACTTTAGGACTGGAATATGAAACAATGTTATTGTAAGAACCATCGCATACATCTGGAGCATCCATCAAGTGCCTCTTCACTCTGAAGTCTAGACCAAGGTGATCATCAAGACCAGAACAAGAAAACATCTCTAGGATAGAGCTAGCAAATCACAATTTCCCCTGGAACCATATCCTTACCAGCAACAAGCTGCCACTGCAATAATGCCTCCTTCCTGTCCACCAAAATGCCTTTGTTTCTGCAAGAATTAACTCTGCTTCGCAGTGTACTCCTTAAGAGTCCACCAGATAGCAGCAGGGCAAGAGGCAGTTCAGCCTGTAGATGGCTCAGATATACTGACTGGCCACACACCAAATAATAAGCCAGGTGAGAAGGTCACCAGGATGTTAGTTTAGATCTCTCTCCCTCCCCTGCATTGATTTATTTTCCATTGAACTTGCAAGAATTTCTTTTGAGGCCTCTGATCTGTGTTGTACCTGGTTGAAATTGGTCAGCTGGTTCCAAAGCTAAGTGGCAGAGGCTGCAAAGCAGCATGATTTGGTTAAGCCGTCCTTCCTTGGTACCCAGCCGACAATGACAACCACCAAACAAAACCCCAAAATAACCCAAACCAAAGTGGGGGCTGCCTAGAAGGGGAAGGGCACTACTTACGTAACAAACAGCTGCAAGCTCTTGTCTGGTACGAGCCTTTTCCACCAGACTTTGTGCCTTGACTGGGCTAACTCCATGGTCATAGACTGTAAATTTAGTTCCCATGAGATTTGATCTAATGTCAAGTTAAGAAAAAGACAGATAAAGAGAGGCATCAGTGAAACAGATTTGTCATACTCTGAGAGTATTGTATGGCACCATGTAAACACATCTCCTACCAAGTGAATGTTTGTACTGTCAAGTCAGTAAGTTCACTTCTGTGAAGTGCCCATTGTGAACTAAGCCTGTAACCTATCCTGGAAAAGCATCAAGCCAGAGTTCCTTTTCTGAGTGATACACAATCCAGTCAAATACAGATTACATTAGTAGGACAATGCAAGTTCATTACTTCTGAATTAAGACCAGATTTCTATTCACAATATCAACTCAACTAAAATGAAAATCCAGTCTCTCCTGTTCATAGTTTTCATCTCTGTTTCTCACCTGAGTTTTCCAATGAAACTCTCCCCTTCTCGGGATAAATCTGTTGGGTCAACCGATATGAGGTAATTGGATGTTTTGCTCTTTTTTCGTTTTCTCCCTGCAAGAAGGAATGTCTGGAAACACAAAACTTCCATCAAGAGTTGAGCTGTGTAAGAATGCAGCAGCCTTGCTATGCATGGCTTTACAAACTGTTCTCTCTCCACTTCCCACATCCATTTCCCTTTTTGTTCTGTGCTATCATTACTGTCTCTGCAATTTTGATCTCCTCAAGTTCACATCCTGAAATCCTATTCCTCCAATTAGCTCACTTGGCAGTCCAGATTTAATAACTATCTTTTCTAGTCCTCTCCCCTTTTATCGTGGAGCAGCTGTCTCCCTGCTCTTCTTTATCTTTCACATTTTCGTATTTTTAATGCAATCTTTCATTCTATCACAGCCTTTTCTCTCTTTAGTGCCTTGGCCAAATGCAAACTGTCCTCATCTGCATGCTGGCTCTCCTCAGCTTCTGGTTTCTTAAGATAAATTCTCCCTTACATTAAAGCTATTCTGTGGTAAGAATACAATAGCCAAAACATTGTATGCTGCTTCCAATACCTTTCTGCTGTCATCCCTTTCCAGATGCATATAATAAGTAGGGAAGAGGCCTCGATCCATTCCCTTCTTATCTCTAGTGATTCGACACTTGACTGTTATACCACGAGGTGCTGGGCGGAGTGCAAAATCCTCCAAGTTTTCTACTTCTCCCAGTTCCGTATCTGCCTGAAGGGATGGACTGCAGGAAGCACCTGTTTCCTGTGGGAAGAACCATCATATTAATTAATTATGATCAGATCAGAGGCTCTGGTATTCCACAAGAAAAGAGAGATCTCTTGAAACAGAAGATCTCATGTCTCAAAAAGATATTTGAGAAAGGGAAGATAAATGAGAGATCACCTGTGCTTCTCTGAACAAAGTGGCTACGGACTTTTACTCTGAGGAAAGACTGGGCCCCCAGGAGGAGGAGAGAAAAAGCAGCCATTAGTCAGAGGTAAGTGAATTTCCAGGAAGTGGAAAATAGACTATTTGACAGTGTCTCATCCTAAGCAAGGAGCTACTTTCAGAACTTCAAACACACTGTGGGAAATAAGGAAGCAATATCACAGAATCAAAAATCATAGGATGCATCAGATTGGAAGGCATCCTTCAATGTTCTCTTGTCCAAACTCCCTCAGTGAACATGCATCTTGAGTACTGCATTCAGTTTTGGGCTCTTCAGTTTAAGAGGGATAGGGATCTGCTGGAGAAGGTCCAGTGGATGGCTACAAGGATGATTAGGGGACTGGAGCACTCCTGATGAGGAGAGACAGAGGGACCTGGGGCTTTTTAGTCTGGAAAAGAGAAGACTGAGAGGGGATTTAATAAATATATACAGTTTGCCTTCTGGGCTGCAATTGCACATTGCTGTCTCATGTCCAGCTTTTCATCCACCAGCATACCCAAGTCCTCCTCTGCAGGGCTACTCTCAATCTCATCATCCCCCAGCCAGTATTGGTACTGAGGATTGTCCCTAGCCAGATGCAGGACCTTGCACTTCACCTTATTGAACCTTGTAAGGTTCACCTGAGCCCACTTCTCCAGCCTAAGTCCCCCTGGATGCCATCCCATCCCTCAGTCTTGTCAGCTGCACCACTCAGCTTGGTATCAGCAACAAACTTACTGAGGGTGCACTGCATCTCCCTGTCTGTGTCATCGATGCAGATATTGATGCAGAGGTGTGTACTGGTCTCGGTACACACCTCTGAGGGACACCACTTGCCATCTGTCTCCATCTAGACATCAAGTCATTGACTACTACCCTTGACTTTGGATGCAATCATCCAACTAATTCCTTATCCACCGAACAATCCACCCACTGTGTTAAAGGCTTTACAGAAATCCAGACAGCTGCTATCTATTGGTTTCCAGTCATTCACTGATGTAGTCACTCCACTGTAGAAAATCATCAGATTGATCAGGCAGGACTTGCTCTTGCTGAAGCCATGCTGGCTGTCTCGCATCACCTCCCAGTCCTCCATGTGCTTTAGCATAGCTTCTAAGATGACCTATCCATGATCTTCCCCTGAACAGAGGTGAAGCCAACAGTTTGGTAATTTCCAGGGTTCTCTTTTCTACCCTTTCTATAAAATGGGCACAATGTTTCCCTTCTTCCAGTCCTCAGGGACTTCACCTGACTGCTACAACTTTTCAAATAATCATGTAGAGTGGCTTTGTGACTACATCAGCCAATTCCTTCAGGTCTCTGAGATGCATCTCATCAAGTCCCACAGACTCAGGTATATTTGAAATCCCAGGTGGTCCTGAACCTCCTCTTCCCTTACAGTGGGAGGGACTACACTCCTGTGTTTCTCATCTAGTGATTTCTCATCTGGATCAAATTGGGAGGGGTGAATAGTGAGGTAACTAGTGAAGATGGAGGCAAATAAGTTACTGAGTATGTCAACCTTCTCCTCATCTGTTGACATTAGCTCTCCATTCTTCCTCATCAGGAGGTACGCTTTCTTTAATCTTCCTTTGCTGACTGATGTAGCTGTAGAAAGCCAAGTTCAGCTCCAGCTGTGCCCTGGCCTTCCTGACCTTCTGTAAAACTGGTCAGTGTTCCTATACTCCTCCCAGGTTACCTGTCCCTGCTTCCACTATCTGTGCAGTTCCCTCTTGCTTTTAATTTTCAACCTGCAGGTTGTGATTCAGCCATGTCGGTCTCTTCCCTTCCTTGCTTGATCTCATACACCTGGGGACTGAGAACTCTTGCACTCCATGGAAAAACAACCTTGAAGGTCTGTCATAGGTAGGGTGCTCCAAACTCCCTTTCCCCTGCTTCCGTCTGCAGAGGTTTGAAGGGGGGAACACAAAGCTGTGAAATTCCTTTCTCCTTGAACAGGGAAAGGTCAAAGGCCTTTTCCTCCCACCAGTAGCTGAAGTCCCACACATGTACTCATTCATAGAAAACCCCGCACTGGGATTTGGAATTGGGACTGGCTGGATTCTTCATGTCCAATATGTATTGGCACTGGACACATTGTCCAGGGAAGACTTTAAATAGAGTGACCAGAAAGCAGGCACAGATCCATTTAGATCCATTTGGGAGATTTGCCTGCGGCACCTAAGCCCAGCTTCTCCTCAGACAGACATACCCTGGCTTCCTGCTCCCTAACCTCGAGCTGGAACAACCCTGCCTCTGCTCTAAACTGCTGCTGCTCACTGAAACATGCCAGCAGTGTGGTTTTCCCTGCGCTGCTAAGGCAGTGCCACTTCATAAGATCTGTACTGTACCTTCGGTGTGTTCCATTCTCATTGGATTTATGCTGTGTGGATCACAAATTAGATTATAAATTTCCAGTTTCCAGAAGCTGCTGCAAAGGACATCCAGGGACCACCTCCAAATTCCTACTCCGCCCTCATGAGTAAACCCAGCACTCTCAGCTTTTCCCTAGGGCTCTGGTTCACCTTTGATTTCTAAGTAGGGTAAAGCTATTTTGTGGCTTAGCCTTTTCCATTGTCTCAATTCTCTAAATTACAAATATTGTCCATAAGCATCCCTGTGAAAATTCCCAACTGAATTAGAACTTGTAAATAAGATTTAACTAGTTCTGTATATAGTTTTGGGGCAGGGCTTTCAAGAAAAATAAAAATAACTATATTTTCATATTTTCTGTCTCATAAAATTATTTCCCAATCAAATCACAGCTCTGTTCTTCTCCCCTGTCCCTAAGGCCCATTTCCCAGAGCGTCCTACTGACTAACTCCTTGAAGAGATTTCAATCCTAAAATTCAGCATCCTGACTATACTTCTAGCCTGTCCCATGTACCTTTGGACTGTGAGCTCTACCAGTGTGTGATTGCTGCAGTCCAAGATGACGAAGAGCTGGACTGATGGATGGTGTAGTAAGATGGGTTGCTTGTGATAGAAACAAGCATGGAGCTCGTTGCTTCAGGACAAAACAAGAAATGGAGTAAGCTGAGAGTGGAACCATTCCAGATAAATGGTAAAAGAACCTCAGAAAAATCTGTGCAGTCAGAACGGAAGTTATAGTCACCAAAGCAACTGGAATTCTAATTAAAATCTATTATAGGTCATTAACATATTTTTTATCTGAGGTAGCTGAATCCTATAGATTGTATAACTCAGGAGAATCGTCCCTTGCTGAGGCTTGGAGATAAAGTTTGTGATGGGCTAGGAATTTCCACCAATTAAAATTGGTGGAAATTCCCTCAATTAAAATTTACCAGACCAGCTCAGACATCTTGGAAGTAAGATGAAGCTATATTTTACAGCAAAGATAAATTTACAAGTATCTATATTAAATATATTGACATGTATTTACAATTATATGCAATTTAGAAATAGTATAGAAAGCCAATCTCCCCCCAAGATGGGGCCCACACCAACCTCTCTCTCCCCAGAGAGAAAACAATCAGCAAAGCTCACATCATGTGGTCAGTCAAGGTTAGTGTATGAGATTGGAGAGAGAAACGAAGGAACAGTGAACAGACCCAGTACCCAAGACTTAAGAAGAACAAAACTGTTTATACATTGGCTTTATATACCTCTAAGCAAACCAGTGAATCATATAGATTTTATCATTGTTATTCTTTTATAACCAATGCACTGCTCATTCAGATTCTGTATCTATTTCTCTTATTAGAATATTCCAATGAGCCTTATACTACTACAAGGCTGATGGTTTATCTCCGTTCCCAGGTACAGCCAGTAGGAAGCTTGAGACACACATAAAGACTTGAAGGTCACTAGTGGCTCTCACCGCTTCTTCCTTCCAGTATACCCCACTGTGTATGTTCAGAAGTTGGCAACTATAGCCCAGTCTCCCAAGTAGCTAACACAGACTTCTTGTACTACTCACCTACTAGTGTGGCAGAACACAGCTAACTCACAAACACACTCACACTTGCCTTATTAATAGTAGCATGAACTGCTAAGGCTGTCCAGTATCCATGCCCTAACTCTATGCCCTTTATCTGGTCACTAGCTCTGACCCTGGGTCTTCCTGATGCTGCTCTCTTCCATCTCACTGGTTAGTCATTACTATAACTCAAAGGCTGGCCCTTCAGTCAGATAACCTGACAGTCATGACCCTCCTCTGCCTTCTAGCTACTGTAGCTGCAGTACTGTATTTTAACCAAGTGCTCAAGGGATTAGCACTAAAATAAAGTTTATGTCTAGCTCTTATCAGTAATGCATTTCAAGACACTTACTGCCAATGATTTCTCACTGGTTTCAGAACATGGTGAATGAGGTGATGGTCTCCTACTAGCTTCTTCTTCTTCTTCTGTGTCCTCCTCATCAAAATTCAAACTCCCTGAAATTCCTGTCAAGACACAGAATCAAGCAGGTAACCTCTACAAAAGGATGTCACATGTTCATGGCATCTCATGTACAAGTTCTGCATAGCTACATGCTCTTTTAATCGATTTCTGTTGTTCCAGCTGCTGATTCTTTTCTGTGCCATATTGCCTCCTTGTAACTCAAACTGCTAGTAACACTTTGCAGCTGTCATTAATGCACATTTTACACATTACATGATGCGACATATTGCTTAGTATATGCTGTCATTAAATTCAATTTGCCTCTTTTTACAAGAAAAAAGCCTTCTGTGTCTTAAGAACAAAACAACAAAGGAAATCCAGTATAACGTGCTGGAGTCTCTACAGTTTACATCCTTTACCACTTCCCCTTACTCTTGTATCCTGTTCTTACATCAGCAGCAGTAACTCAGACCTCAGAAATGCTATCGAAAGTTTGATTTTTCAAAACAGAAGTGCAGATTGAGTAGTTCCAGGACTTACTTATTTAATCTTAAGATAATGTAGAGATGACTGTGCGTATATAACTAAAATAACTCTGGAAAGAGACATTTATTAAAAGTTTCCATACACACCATAGTTTGGTGTTTCCTTCCACATGGAATTGTGTCTCCATTCTTTCATTTGGTTGTAGAATGAAAAAGCAGATAGAGCACTACAGAAAATGAACACATTCAGCCTCTTAAGCTGAATTATTTTTTGAGAATCAATATTACAACAGTGCTCCGACATGACACTACATAGAACAGGCACTGCTGAGATGAAACAGAAAAAGGTAGTCTTAACAACCTGTCAGTAAACTTTCCAAAGCATGTTTGGAAAGAGCAAAGGCATTAATCCTAGAGCTCTAGCCAATCACAAAATTCTATGCCCGCTGACTGCCTCTCAAGTTTCTAAATATTATCTCCTGCTTTCTGTCCTCATTTTTGTGTAATGCTGCTATCCATAGGTAAGCAGCTGTTGCATCTGACAACTGAATGGAAGTGCTTCTATATGTGATAGTACCTTAACACAGAAAAGTGTACTGGAAACATCCTGGGAGACAGAGTCTGTAAAATAAAACCAAGCTGTGTACCATATTAAACACCAGCCAATACTTTGGTGCAGAGTGCTTAGGCTGCGTGCAAACAGAAGTGTATCCTATGGTACTGGCAACAATGCAGGATATTTGGAAGAAAGAGGCTGTCACAATCAACAGTTTCAGAGTTTTATATTCAGTAGTTATATCTAAATGAGTAGTTTCCCAGTGGAGTATCTGCCTCTGACTTAGGAAGAGCACCTTTCCTGTTAGTCTCCTAAACATTTAAATTATGGCATTTCACAGTATCACAGTATCATCAAGGCTGGAAGAGACCTCATAGATCATCAAGTCCAACCCATTACCACAGAGCTCAAGGCTAAACCATGGCACCAAGTGCCACGTCCAATCCTGCCTTGAACAGCTCCAGGGACAGCGACTCCACCACCTCCCTGGGCAGCCCATTCCAGTAGCCAATGACTCTTTCAGTGAAGAACTTTCTCCTCACCTCGAGCCTAAATTTCCCCTGGCATAACTTGAGGCTGTGTCCTCTTGTTCTGGTGCTGGCCGCCTGAGAGAAGAGAGCCTCCTCCATATAGAGGGTTCTGCTCTTGTGAGAACAGTCATCATAGCTAGATAGAGTCTGCCTAGAATTAAAATACCTCTAGCTTGAGCAAAATATGAATACAGCCTTTTGTCACCAACTTCCTTAGAAGAGCTGGAGCTTATATAGCACATTAATAAAACCTTTGAAACGTAACTGGTGTATCCCAACTATTATCAGAAGAAGGACCTGCAGTTCTGCATTTCTACATGCTGCAGAATTTACTACCTCTGCATTTAGAATATCCTACAGACTCTTTTTTTCATGATTCCTCATAATCTTTAGATGTTTTTTATGCTGCTTTAACACCCATTATCTGGGTGTTACAAAAACTGTTACCTTGTTTATGCAACATTTCTTGGAGATCTGGCTTTCCTGCAGTGTTTGTTAGAGACTCATCATCATTTTCCTGGTTTATGCTGCCTTCTGTTTTGGAAGATTCAGCAGGTAGAGTCTGGAGCCTGGTCCCCAAATTTTGCACTTTTGATTTCAGGAAAGCAGCTGGTCCATCAATGCCTGCAATGAAACAAAAAGCTCAAGTCAGCCTTTTACAGTTAAGGACACATCCCAGGATGATAATTCTTTTTGTCTGCGCTTGCTCAAGCATCTCTATCAGGTACTGATGTATCCTCTGATGTTCAACTCTTCTCAGAAGTCTTGGGAGAAGTCATGCATGTCTCTAGCACAGACCACCAAATTAAACATTAGGCATCAGTTTAAATATTTATAAATATAGTGATTGTATCTACTTTTTTTCAAGGGGTTAAGCAACTAAAATGAGTTGTGGTTGTCACACACATTGCTTTATTTATGGGCAACTACTCTATTTGCTTTTATTTCATGTTCCTGGTTTGCTCCTGTGCCAATAAGTGAGTGCTCTACAGTGAGCATCACAAATCAATATGAAATACCTACAGCCATGGGCATTAAAAAAAAAGTAAATAGATGCCCTCTATATTTTGGTAGAAACAAAATCTCCACATTTAAACACACAATACAGCTGTGCACCGCACATCATAACTAGTGGACATGTCTGTGTAGCACACAATACGTAAATGTACTTCCATCTTTAGATTTCTTGCTTTCCCCGTTCTCCTCTTTCAAACTTTACTGCTTTATCTAGTTGCCTATTTCTCACATGTCTTCTCCTGTTACCACGTTGTAGCAGAATGTTTGGATTGAGGAAGCTTTGGAAGTATGGAAGCTATTGAGGAAACAGTTTTAATTTTTTTTGCTCTCATGATTTTGGTATTACTCAAGTTCCTTAATTAAAAAAAAAAAAAAAAAACCAAAACACTATCCTTTCTCTCACTTTTTGACTTAAAAAGTGTCTTTTACCAAACTTATTTTAAGCACATAAATGCTTAAAATCGACATCGCCACTCTCCTCCCCATCCTATGATCCTGCAAGACATCTAGAGAAGAAGAAAAACACTAAGACGACAGGGAATAACATCCTTCAAAACATGTTCTTCAAATTAGGCATCAGTGATTTGTTTGGGGCTTTTAAATTTTACTCTCTACTTTAATTCTTGTTCTGGTCTAACCCTAGCCAGCAGCTAAGCACCACACAGCCACTTGCTCACACCCCTGCTGCCCCCTTCCCTGTGGGATAGGAAGGAGAAAAACCCTGTGGGTTCAGGTAAGGACAGTTTAATCTATTAATACAAAACGTGAAGAAAACAGTAATACTAACGAAAATAATATAGGAAATGAGTGATGTACAACGTAACTCTTCACTGCCCAAATGCTGCTGCCACTGTCCCCAGAAGTGGCAGCTGTCTCAAATCTCTTGCCAGCTTCCCCTTACACAAGGGCCATGACTTCAGCCCCACTTGCTGGGTCCTTCCAGCTATCCTAGCTGTGGCCCCTCCCAGCTTCTCGTGAAAATTAACCCTGTTTTAGCTGAAGCCAAGACAATTCTATATTACTATAATGGTGATGTCTCAACATCTTTCAATGGTGTGCATCCCAAAGTCTTAAGGTGTTTCCTGTGGCTTTCTTCATATGCTGATGGGACCCTGGCTCTCAAACTAATTTACTGACACACTTTCACTAGAATGTAGAGGTTTCATTGCTGCTGTTTTCCTCACTGTGACATGCAAGTCTCAAGGCACTCTCACTAATTAGGATTTCTTTTCACTCCTAAGGGACACGATTTTACTGTAATGTTTGAGCCCACCAAGTTACTACCTTTGCCTCAGATATTTTATGCTTCTGACTTTCTGAACCACTATAGTTTGTTTATCATGTTTCAGTTGTTTTACTGAAGCCTACAGAAAACAACAGATGAGGTAAGAACTATCAAGAACTAAATTCAGCATCCAAAAGACTTTTGTTTTCTTCTTATCTACTTTATCGTTCAATCATACACAATCGTGAGATGGACTATACCATGACACTATGAAGAGAAGATCAGGCAGTTGCCATTGGATTATTTACCTTTTTCCATCCAACAGCTTCATAAGATTCTTATTTTGCATTTATATGTCCTTACCTTTACAGAAGTTCCTGACTCATCTCTACAGTTGTTGTTAGCCTAATGCAAGGTAGAGATTACTCACAGGCACACGAAGATTCTCATCTGTCACAAAATTCAAGGTAAGCACTTTTTTGTTTGTGCAATTCAGTTTTCTCAAGCATACTGCATTACAATTCTACTTCTCTACATAGAAAGTTATGGAATCAATCTTGTTTATCAACTGACCATTGCCACAACATAGGTGCCCATCCATGACGTACAATGTATGCACAGGCATTTTGGAGAACATTGTGGCAAGCAGGTTGATTACTTACCATGTAAAATAACATTGTCTTGGAAAGGGAGAGGAGTTTCTACTAAAGGAGTCTGTTCCTCACACCCTTTGGGCTTTGACCTCCGCAGCTTTGCCTCTGTATTTGGCTGTACCATCAAAGGATCAAGACGTTTCCTCCTCTGCTTCTTCTCTAGAAGGGCTCTCTGTGAAATAAAGAAAAAGAGAATAGAATAAGGATGAGTAACCATATCTAGCAAGGCAGAAGCCATGCCTCAGCCATTGGCAATGACTTGTCACTGATAAGGATCTCCAACAAACCTGAAATACTTGTGATCGCATACAAACATGCAACACATGAATACCATTGTGTCTTTAGAGCAAGATAGAGCCTTTGATTCTCTACCAGTGGTTGATAGGTGATGACACCTGCTTATTTTCTGTCTGGATAGACAGACATCAGCAGATAATTTTAACTCCTTTCATGCAGTCTAAACTGCAGCAATCCACAGTGTAAGCAGACAAATATAGCCAAAATTTACAATCAATTCTCCAATGAAAGAGTCAGGACTTGCGAAAGGAAACTGGTTTTCTCTAAAAGCTTTTCTTACAGGGAGAATTCAAGAGAAACAGTTCCCAGAAAGCAAAGTTGAGAGATAAGATGGGAGAGTGGGGAGCAGGGAAGGAGGGAGGAAAACTACAGTAATTAAAATAAAGGACTGATACAGTAAAAGGAAAATTGATCTATCTTGCAAAAATTTTACATGAAATTCAGGACTGGAAGGAAAGAACAGTAAATCTAACTGTTAAAAAATAAAACACTACTCTTCCAAGATACACTGAACTGGGGGTCAGTACAGTATATAACAACCTCCATAGATACTTAACTGATGATTCTATTAGATTAGCTATTTTAAACATTGCAATGCTTACCAGGCTGATTCTTTTTTTATAGAACATTGGGTTTCATCAGCCAAGCCCATGGGATAATACTGGTTTGTACTGAAACACGTGCTTTACTGCTGGGAGACCTTCTTGCAAGAACTTCTGGATAATCAAAGCAACATAATTTGACAGTAATTTGTTTTATGAAGATCTCTCTCTACTACACTGATTATTCTGATGGAAAAAATTCTACAAGTCCACTGACACAGCTGATAGTAGCAGTTCATTTTCTCTACATAAGGTGGCAGAACAGCCTTACCTTCAGTACTATGGATTCTGAGACTTAGTCCACTAAAATGGAAAAAAAAGGGAATTTTTTGTTTGTTTAGTTTTTCTAACTAGCCTTTTCCTCCATCTCTGTGTTACAGTAAAAAATCAATACATTACAATACAAAATTTAGACAGTTCATAGAAAAGACACCAGAATATATAACTCACTCAATAAATAGCAGATACAAATTATTCTGATCTGTTCAGGATTTTATGAACTCCAGGTATGACGTACTTCTCAGAAATGTTTCCTTTGCAGCACAAAAAAGCGTAAGATCAGCATACAGGATGACTAAAGGACCGCAAACTACCAACCCCAGTTCTAATAAGTTTCCAGTGAGGTAAGAAGTCAGATGAATATAACAGCAGATTAGTAACACTACTAAATTCAGTGTTATTTCTACAACTGCGATGAACGGGAAGATTCCAACCTGTACTCCACTCCTGCACCCTTGAAGGTTCAGCACCATACTAGTGATTATTTGGTAGTTCTGCCTTAGTAGGCCATGTGGGATAGGTCTCAGCTTTAAAGAAAAACGTTAGCAATGTTTGTATGTTGTAGATCAGGGGTCCTCAAACTACGGCCCGCGGGCCGGATACGTCCCCCCAGGGTTCTCAATCCGGCCTGCCGGTATTTACAGAACCCCCCCATCCCGGGGGTTGGGCAGGGGAACCAAGCAGCCACTTCCTGCCACTTAATCCGCTCGCCGGCCTCCGCAGCCCGCCAAGCACCCACCGGGCCTGGGCTGGAACCAGCGCCTCGTCCTCCACCTGACCACCCCCCCCGCCCCGCCATGGGGCGCCGCTCGGCTACAAACCGCGACGCCACCGCCCCGTCCTCCTCCTCCACCTCCTATTTCTCATTGGCACTCGACGAAAGCAATGATGTTCGTGACTCTGCACAACTTCTAAGTTTCATTCGTGGGACAAACGATTCTTTCGAAGTCACAGGGGAGCTTGCTACACTGAAAAGCACCAAAGGAACAACTACAGGTGAGGACACCTATGAGAAAGTTTGCCAAACTATGAATGATTTGGAACTGGACTAGGGTAAACTATTCAGTGTGACAACTGATGGTGCTCCTAGCATGGTGGGGTCCATGAAAGGAGTGGTTGCACTCATTAACAAAGAGATGGACAAACGCAACCATTCACATCCAATAGCCATACACTGCATCATCCACCAACAAGCACTGTGTTGTAAATCACTGAAGCTGGACTCTGTCATGAAGATTGTGGATTCTTGTGTTAGCTTCATTAGAGCTCATGCACTAAACCACAGACAGTTTCAGGAATTTCTCTCTGAGCTAAATGTTGCCTATGAAGATATTCTGTACCACACAGAAGTCCGTTGGCTGAGTCGAGGGAGAGTTTTGAAATGATTTTATGACTTACTTCCACAGGTTTATGATTTTATGTTTTCTAAAAACAAAGAAGTACCAGAGCTCAAAGATGCAGAATGGAAATGGCACCTTGTGTTTCTGACATATGTAACAGAGCTACTCAACAGTTTCAATGTCCAACTTCAAGGAAAGGGGAAGCTCATCTGTGATAGGTATTCACATGTGAAAGCATTTCAAGTCAAATTAGACCTGCACATTAACCAAGTGGAGGAAAACTTCTGCCATCTCCCCACAACTCTAAACCTTTCTGCAGAAAACCCAGCAGTTGCATTCCCAAATAAAACATGTATGGATGTACTAAAAATGTTGCAAAAGGAGTTTCAAATTAGATTTAAGGAGCTTCGTCTCCATGAACAGGACATACAGCTTTTCCAGAACCCGTTTTCTGTTGACATTGAAACTGTTGATCCGATTTGCCAAATAGAATTGGCTGAACTACGGACTTGTGACTCTTGTGAAAGATGCATTCAAATAAAGCAGCCTTAATAATTTCTATGCATCTCTCCCCTCAGAGATATATCATAATCTCAAGAACCATGCACTCAAAACTGCAGCCATCTCTGTGAGCAGAGTTTTTCCCGAATGAAACATCTGAAATCTCCAATCAGATCCAGACTAACTGATGAACACTTGCATCACTTGTTATGACTAGTAGTGAGAAATATGGAACCTAACATTGACCATCTCATTAGCCAAAAGCAGGCCCATAGTTCACGTTGAAATATTATTTGGTTTTGTTGATTACAATTTTTCTTCATTTCAAATATTGCATTCTTTTTCCTGTTTTTTTGTGCACTACTATAAATAAAATACATGCAGTGTGCATAGGAATTTGTTCATTTTCTTCCAAAGTATAGTCTGCCCCCAGACAGTGTCTGAGGCACTGACCGGTCCCCTGTTTAAAAAGTTTGAGGACACCTGTTGTAGACCAAGCACTGTTAGCACTTTGGCTCCACTTCTCCCATCTCTAGATGGCTAAGGTTTCTTTTCTTATTTTTTTTTACAGCCAGCTTCAGCATAGTCCTTTACCTGATTCTCCAGTTTCAGCTGTCGCAATTTCATGCATTCATCCTCAAAGATGCTGGAAAAGGAAAAGAAACAAATCAATTATTGCTAGTTAACTGTTTGCATAATAAGAGTACAGGATAGTCACAGCCTACAACTTCGCAGTCAAGACTTTAAAACACCTGTTAAGACGTAAATTTTATGCTGTGACAAGACCAAGTTACAAGGCATTAAAACCCCCAGACTTATTTCCTATTCTATCACAAATAGGACCAGACTATAGTTTAATCACCCTTGTAAACTACACTGAAAACATTCTGTACACAAAAAGCTCCATTGCTGATTAACAAGGTAATGATGCACTACTGAGATGGGCTATGAGACAATTAACATTTGAAGGTCTAACACAGTTCAAAGTAATTCACTAATGTCTCTCCTCCCTCACAGAACATCCAATTCCAACTCTGCATTTAAAGATTTTCTTAGAGTCAAACCTACACCATTTCCCCCTCATGCCAGACTGCCCAGAACTACTGATAATATCAGAGAGAATTTGTATTTTGCATCACCAGACATTAATTCTAGAGATGGAAAAAAAAAAAAACTATTTCACTATGTGTTTCATAGTAACTTTCACAAGAACTCTGTTTGTTTAATTCCTTACATTTCCCACTTCCTTTAGCATGATTATGAATTAATACATAAAATGCAATTTAGAGCAGTTAACTCTACAAAGGGAAAGGTTTAACTGTAAAGTGGGCACACATGCTATCTGTCACAGTTGCACACTTCCTTCCTACAAAGCTTTGACAAACCTCTCTGGAAGAGAGAAGCATCAGGAAGAAGATACTTAATACAGGAAACTGAGAAACGTTACATATTTTATTGATGCCGTGCAGAACAGCTGGGCTAACCAAAACTTCAGTTTAAATAGGAGATTCTCTGTCTGGTCTAGGTATGCAGAAATGTCCAATAATGTGAAGTCACAAGTGGTAGACACTGCTTAAACACAGAATCAACCAGGTTGGAAGAGACCTCCAAGATAACCCAGTCCAACCTATCACCCAGCCCTATCCAGTCATGTAAACCATGGCACTAAATGCCTCATCCAGTCTTTTCTTGAACACCTCCAGGGACAGTGACTCTACCACCTCCCTGGGCAGCTCATTCCAATGCAAATCACTCTCCCTGGGAAGAACTTCCTGTTGTGGAGGGCCTGTAGGCCCAAAATAGGCTTGTTTATGCCTTGCCTGGACATGTTTTTCTGCCCAAACCAGAGGTAAACACATTAAATGGATAAAAGGGGCACAATAGGCCTGGTGCCATAAAGTCTGGCTTGCCCAGGACCCCCTGTATAAGGTGGTTGTAGGTTGTATAAAGTGGTTGTAAACAGGTTGTGTAAGCCCCACATGCCCAGCTCATGCTTGCCGAGTGCCAGCCCATGTGATTCACCATATTCGGGAAAGTCCAGTCTTGAGATTTTGCCTATTATGGTATTGTTTGGCTGACTGCCATAACCTGATTGGTCATTGTGGTGTCCAAAGGGCCATTAACCTCAGCCTAAATTTGATAGAGGCACACAGGTAAACAATGTGCTCACGCTCAGGGTCCGTACTCGGGCCCCCCTGCTCACTATCGCTCACATCCAGGCACACTCACTTATTATTAGATTCAGACTCACCAGCATTGCTTATGCCTATTTGCAGTTATTACGGAGACAGAATCTCCCATAGTCTCCCAGCCAGCTGTGCACACTTGCATGCCACTGCGGTCAGTTATCAGGACAGGTCCTGTATTGCCTGCCTTCAATGCCTGGTAAGTGCCACTGCTGCTGAGTTACCAGGAAGCAGACTCCACTTGTCTGCACGCGATCAGCCTGCTAGCTAGCGTAAGACCGTGCTCAGACTGCACGGCATCCTACTCCTCTGCACCTGAGGTCCTGACAAGAATCCCCAGACAGAGCATCCACGAGAAGCCAGGAGACAAGGGCAGAGACTGCATCCTTCGCCAGGAGAACAAGGTCAGAGACTGTCATCTCCCCACAATCCGAGAAGATTCTCCTTTCCCCTAAAGCCGGGAGGACTCCAGCCTCCAAGTCCACAGGCAGACTTCCCTGAAGATTTGGACACTAGTAATAGGCTGTGACGTAGCCCTAGAGGGTGATTATTGATAATTAGCCAGAATTGTGAGTAAATTCTTTAATGCCTCTGTAATTTCTGTTGTCTCTGCCATAGAGCAGAGTTTTCAGCCCACTCTGCTGGGCAAACAGTATATAGACCCCAAGCGGCATTAAGCCGTGGGGAAACTCCTCTCTCTGTTTATAGTTTGAAGGTATGTGTGATGGTTTGGGTATCCCCCGCCCCCCACACTTTTAGAAATTACCCAGACTAGACTCAGTCGGCTCTGGAAATTTGAATGAAGCTTATATTTACAGCTGGCACAATTTACAAGCAGATATTTACAGTATATACAGATATAGACAGAAATATACAAGGTAAAAAAAAAGGTAATACAAACACAATTCCCCTCCCAGAAACCTGAGTCCCCAGGAGGGGCTCTCAACCACCCCTCACCTTCCCCCTACCCCTCTCAACCTTACCCCAGTCCCAAGGAAGAATGGAGGTTCGGCCAAGAGGGTTAAAAAGCAAGGTGAAGCAGCCAAGCAAAGGAGGGTGAGGTTAGAAAGCAAGATGGAGTCCAGCCAGCAGCCACGAGCTCCCCAGCAGGCAAAGTTCCCCAGCGAGGAGAAGAAGCAAATGCCCTAATCTTTGTTTTGCCTTTCTTCTTTTGTATACATCTCAGCAAGACTGTGAGCGAAGTAGACACCATTGTTTTCATTTTACAGCCTATCATCTAGTTCTTCTCACCAAAACATGCTAGCTAGGCTCAAACTAGCACAGTATGCTAGTTACTATAATATAGTTATTGACAAGTTACTGCTGATACATTCCCATAATATGTTTCACAACTGTGCAGAATACTTTTAATATTAAATTAAGTGGTTGGGGATGGCGAGAGTTCAGAATATTGAAGTTAGTAAATATATGTTTTTATAGAATATTATCTAGCATCAATTAATTTATCCCCTCTGCCACAACTGGCATAGGCGGCAGAATACCTCTCCATGACACTTCCTCCTAAGAGCCAGCCTACACTTCCCCCGGCACAACTTGAGACTGTGTCCCCTTGTTCTGTTGCTGGTTGCCTGGGAGAAGAGACCAACCCCCATCTGGCTACAACCTCCCTTCAGGTAGTTGTAGACAGCAATGAGGTCATCCCTGAGCCTCCTCTTCTCCAGGCTAAACAACCCCAGCTCCCTCAGCCTCTCCACTTAGGGTTTGTGTTCCAGGCCCCTCACCAGCCTTATCACCCTTCTCTGGACACATTCCAGCACCTCAACATCTCTCTTGAATTGAGGGGCCCAGAACTGGACACAGTACTCAAGGTGTGGCCTGACCAGTGTTGAGTGCAGGGGAAGAATAACCTCCCTCATCCTATTGGCCACACTGTTCCTGATACAGGCCAGGATGCAACTGGCTCTCTTGGCCACTTGACAGCACACTGCTGGCTCATCTTCAGCATACTGTCTACCAGTACCCGCAGGTCCCTTTCTTCCTGGCTGCTCTCCAGCCACTCTGTCCCCAGCCTGTAGTGCTGCTTGGAGTTGTTGTGGCCAAAGTGCAGAACGCAGCACTTGGCCTTGTTCAATCTCATCCCACTGGCCTCTGCCCACCCATCCAGCCTGTCTAGGTCCCTCTACAGGGCTCTCATACTTTCCAACCAATCCACACCTGCTCCTAGATTGGTGTCATCTGCAAACTTACTGATGCTGGACTCAATCCCCTCGTCCAGATCATCAATAATGATATTGATCAGGACTGGGACCAGCAGTGATCCATGGGGCACACCACTAGTGACAGCTGCCAACTGGATGTGGCACCATTCACTACCACTCTCTGAGCCCTGCCCTCCAGCCAGTTCTTGACCCATATCTGAGAAAATCTGTCCAAGTCACGAGCTGCCAGCTTTGCCAGGAGCTTGTTGTGGCAGACAGCGTTCCTAATTTTTTCCTAATAAATTCCTAATTGTTTCCTAATAGAAAATGCATCCCAAACAATTCTAGTCAATCTCTTCTTCAGAAAGTAAAGAGAAACAAACACAGTACTATGTCTGGAAATTTCCAGGTTTTCTTTTTCACCCAGGAGATAGCAAAAGGCTGAAAATATTACCACTCAAATAGGTGCCTTGCAGAAATCCTCAATGAAAATTATTTACTTTGTATTTTTAAATTATTATTTTCTACCCACACTGCAATAAAGTTACATGATGTCAATCGTAGGTCTGAAAACTGTTGCAATACAGATTACCCAATGCCTCACCTCCAGCCACTCTGCTGAGACTCAAATATGCTTCTAATACATAGATTCCAAACTCCTGACAAACTTACACTATTTTTATTTACTCCTTCTGCAACCTTCCTTTCAGTTCTTGGTCATCACAAAAGTGTAACAAAGCTTCCCCCACAAACAGAACTCTTAAACAGTTTTTTGGGTTTTTGTTTGGTGGGTTTGTGTTTTGTTTTTTTTTGGGGGGGGGTGTTTGTTTGGGTTTTTTTGTCCTTTTTTTTTTTTTTTTTTTTTAAACACACCACAGCAAGGCTGGTGTTGTTACAGACTTTACAGGAAAAGGGGAAAAGGCTGTGCCAGTCACTACCACAGCTCATCACTAAGGAATGCAAGTAGTGTGCTTACAGTGCTGCAGGCTTTAAACATGAATCCTCCTTCAGATGGGACTAACAGAGACCAGTAACATCCAAGTGCTTCTTTGGCATGCCCGGGCAAAACCTCTGCTCTTTGCTATGTTTTTCTGCTTGGAGGGTTTACATAAAGTAAGATAAATTAAATATCCAGGAAAAATAAGCAGCATTTCCATAGCTACAAGAAAATTCAAACCAGGAAAAAAAAGCCCACAACCATCAAATGAGTTGTTCATTTACCTTTGATAAATAAGAACTGAGAATATTCAAGTAGCCTATCATGATCTTTCTCTTCCCAGATACTGAAGTCAAGCACACTAAGACTCTACTCACCAACTCCTCTGCTTATTTAACAGAATCCACTAGCTCAGGAATCCACTAAAGCTGCACGACAGCCAATTTCAGAATACCAAACAACAAGGGAGAACTCATGAGTTATTTAATAGATTTTCATATATATGCAATTAAGGCATTGTCTTTATATGGTTTACTTCCTTTTCTGTCCAAATGGCACACTAATAACCCATGAAACGCTTTATTGTTGTAAAGAGGCAAATAAAAGATTTACTATGAACTAAGTTTGCAAGGAATTGGCAGTTTGCAGCTGTGAGGGAAAGGCAACAGGCAGAGCAAGCAAGAAAAGCCACAGGAAAGGCAACAAAGCTGGTGAAAGATCTAGAGAACTTATAAGGAGCAGGTGAGAGAACTGAGGTTGTTTAGTCTGGAGGAAAGGAGGGTGAGGGGAGACCTCATTCCCCTGGAAAGGCAGTTAGAGCAAGGTTGGGGACTGGTCTCTTCCCCCTAGTAACAAATGATAGGACAAGTGGAAATGGCCTCAAGTTGTGGCAGTGGAGGTTTAAGATGGATATTAGTTAAAAATTCTTCCCCAAAAGGTTTGTCAAGGTCTGTACCAGGCTGTCCACAGCAGTGGTTGGAGTCACCATCCCTGAAGGAGTTTAAAAGTCATGGAGATGTGGTGCAGAGGGACATGGTTGTGACCTGGCAGTGCTAGGTAACCAGTTGTATTCAATGATCTTCTTTTCCAACCAAAACAATTGCATGACTGAAGAAATACTTTAATTAGTTGTTTACTCCTAAATAAGCATGGTCCTGCAGACGTGCAAGTTTCTCAGATAACTAGAACTATTCTACAAACTTCCAGCAGAAGCTTTTAGCTCATTTTAATGTGAACTAGATTTTCAGATTAGCACACTTTGTTACAAACAAGCTTGGTATTCTGTTAGTCCAGCATGCAAATCCTTCTTTTAACAGTCTTTCAACATTGATGGAAATACTAAACATTAGCAATCACAGAATAGTAGAGGTTGGAAGGGACCGCCAGAGATCACTGAACCCAACCCCCTTGCCAAAAGGCAGGATCACTAAGGGTATTTCGCACAGGAATGCATCTAAATTCTCCAGAGAAAGGATTCAATCATGAACTTAAGTTTTGAGCTGTTTCTGTTACTCTAATTCCTTTACAGGAAATCAAATGCACAAACTAACATTTTCATCCACGTACGTCCAAAACGTTCCAATACCTTATATGTCATTTCTCACTCTACAGAGGGCTGCTTATATCAGGAATCTAACAAAACTCACCTAACTAATTTTTTCCTTTGCAGGACACTTTAATAACGTGGTGGCAGCAGTTATGTCTTTCTGCAATACTCCCAAAATGAATTTCAATAACCTTTATATTTTAAAATCTGTATTTCAAACAAAAAATGCAATGCTGCTTCTGAGAACTGGTTGAAGATCAAAACTCATCTGTAATGTATCTTTCAATCCACAAAAGGGAGGAGTCTCATCTGCTTTCCTTGCAACTGACACAACAAATTGGCTATTTCTGGGAAATTGCCTAACATAGCATCCCTAAGAGTAAGGATTAGCAATTTTTTCTGCCCCACCCAAGGCAGAAGAATGGCATTTATTTGCAAACACTGAATATTCTTTCCTCCATAATTAAATTAACTACCAGTAAATTTTCCAAAGTAAACTGGATCTACTGCAAATCAGCCACACCTAAGCGATACAACTTAGCCCACATCAACATTCCCATTTAAAGTTACTTTCAAACAGTCATTATTTCAACTAGGACAAATTTTAGCTTCTCTCTAGCTTTGTTACAAAAATAAATCTTTTTCTGACAGAATCAGTTTTACCTCTGATCCTTACCCCCCCCCCACCGAAGAACTATGCAGATTTCTGATGCCAAAAGCAAACTGTTTTGAGATAGGTTTCACAACATGAGTTGACAATTTTTTCATCTACTGGTTATATTATAGGAACAGTGGAAAAGACAAGGGGTAACGGGTACAAATTACTTCTGGGGAGATTACAATTGAACTCTAGAAGAAAATTTTTCAGCATGAGAACAGTTGGGCTTTTGAATAATCTCTCAAGAGAGGTAGTGGATACCCTTACATGGGTCAGTTTTACACTCAGTGTGACAGGGTGCTATATCATCTCATTTAAACTGCACTATAACATAGAAAAGTTGGACCAGATGATCCTTGGGGTCCAACTTGGCATTCTGTGATGCTGTGAACAATGATGACATGGCAAATTTATTTTTGGAAATGCTTCTGAATGAGTGAATTATTGTGAATAAGACTCTCTTGGATATGCCTTAATAGGGCAATTATATTTCACATGACACAGATTGAACTGGACCTCAGAATATTTGAAAATATGTATTAAATGACAATAAAGTCAACTGTCAGACCAGGGTGGACTGGTGGAGTAGAAATACAAGCATCCAGATTTGTATGTCCTACTCCACGTTAAAACACATCTGAATCCCCTACACATTGCATGTTCCTGCCAATAACTTGCAGCAACTATCTGAGCAATTTACAGCTTACAAAAGATGATCCTAAAGAAATGCAAAGACAATTTATTCCTTTTAAAACTTCTGTTTTATCTACTTCTGAGTTTTAAAAAATGTAGACTTTTTAAGTAGGACTGTAGAATTTTCAAGTTACGTGAATTAGAAGCATGCCAAAAACACTCAAAACCAAAACACTCCATCCTACCTTCCCTAAACTAAAAACGCTGGCTTTCTGCAGAATATATAAATGTATTTTAAAAGACAGTGTGTGTACATACATATATATAGATAAATATGTTTTGCCTTTGTTGTGGAAGAATGGCTGCCCAACAACTCAGAGCAATAGGAATAGCTTGCTGAAGAAAGGAATGTGAGAAAAACAATGTGACATATGTTACAGAAAAATATTTATTTATGAAACACAAGCAGATTAACCATTATTTTTGTTGGCTAAACCCAAGAAAGCAATTAATTTAACCAAAGCTATCCTTACAGCACCATGTTCTCCATATTTGCGGAACACAAGAATTCCATTAACTTAACTCATGCTTAAAAAGTAAGGGAAATGTACCTGAAAGTAAGAGGCTGTTCAGATTTAAACAGCTCAGCAAGAACATACAACATTTGGCATAAAGGAATTCACCTATTTTGGCGTGATTCTCTACATGCCAAATGCAACTAGGCAAATAGTGATGTGGTCTATAACTTTCTTCATTAACTGCATCTAAATTTAAGCAGAAATGTATTCATCAGTTCGGGAGACACAACATTCTCTTTCTTCACAGTTCTTGTTCCAGTGATTTAATATAGTAGGTAAGGTGAAACAATCACTCAGAAAAATCACCCCGACTTCAGCTTCAAAATGGTGTCTGTGGAAGCAAAACACACCCCTAATATAAAACTATCCTATCACAAGTTGAGTGGAATATGCTCTGCACTGTTACATACCTGCACACCTTGAAATAAGAATCATCAATAAGATCGTAAGCAAATTAAACAGGAACTTGCCATCAAATTAACAGAACACTGAGAAATGAAGGGTTTGTGGGAGAAAGACTGAATTAGGGTGAGACAGAATAAAGCATATACTGTCTGATGAGATTCCTTTTTCACAAATGGATTGATACTGTCTTGGTGGATAAGTTAACCATCAGCCAGTAATGCACTCTCAAGGAAAAGGTGGCCAAGAGCATCCTGGGCATTCAGAAAAGCATTACCAGCAGATAGAGGAAGGTGATCCTACTTGTCTTTTCACATGTGGTCTCACCAGTGCTGAAGAGTGCTCTGCCCAGTTTTGAGCTTTTCAGCACAAGAAAGAAAGAGACACGTTGAAGCAAGTCCATCAAAAGGTCACAAAAATTAAGGGACTAGACTGTCTTTCACATGAGATGAGGTTGAGAAAACTCTGATGGCTCAGCCTCAAAAACAGATATCAGGGGGGATATACCTGATGGGAAGGTGTGACCATCAAGGTAATGGAAGCAGTAAAAATTAATTTCCATCCCAGACCACGTGATTCAGAAAAATGCCACTGCTAGATTTATAGTCTTGGTGTTTCCTCCCCCCCTAGATTTCACATAAGTACTCTATATGGACAAGAAGTACAGAAGAGACCACAGACTTTTAAAACAACAGAGAGAGTTCTAACATCTCACAAAATAGGTTTTAACCAACACTAGCACTAAAGCCACACATTCTTGCAGTAATCTAAGACAACAGGTCTCAGTTCTCAACAAATTCACTTAGAAGAGAATTCATCCTATGACCCAATTACAACACAATCAACAGTTTTATTTTGGATATCATCCAACTGTGCCGCAGTGACAAAAGTCTGGAGCTATTCCAGTGCAAGTCTGGTTGCAGAAAGGTTTTCACATAAAAAAAAAAAATCACAATGATGCTGAAATCAGGGTACCTGTCCCTCTATAGATGCTATAACAATAAATCCAAAACAAAGGGCAGAAGACAGAAATAATGTTCATCTCTACAAGGATAGGTCATTAGTAACTTCAGTAGTTCTAAATTGGAAGAGGAGGAAGAATAACTTAATAGAAACTGAAAAGACAATTAAAATGAGGCTCACCTTTAAGACAGCTCTTCATTGTTCTAAGAACAGGAGTTATTGAGTAAATTTAAAATAGTATGCCAGGCATAACAGTACTGCCTCCTTCACTCACACTGACAGCAGTGGCACCAAACTGCAGTCAGAAAAGGTTTTCTTCTCTTTTAAAACTGTACTCCTAGGAGTACACCGCAGACATATTTATAATATATTTATAGATTTATCTCATTTTAGACAGATTTCTTGGGTCTAATGTTCAGATTTAAAAGGGATGAAGTAAACAAGATATTAATATGTTTCTCTTTTATCTAAGATTTGGGGAATTATAAATCCTGTAATTTACAAAACAGTGCTTGTTAATTTCAAGAAGGTCCCCCACAGCCAAATAAAACTCCCCTAGAACTAACAGACTTCCCTGGATTACAGGTATAGCCAAAAACATTAGCAAAGTATTCTGTCCTTTTCCCCGAAAAACAGAGTTACGGTGCACCCATATAAAACAGTCAAGTCTGGCAGCCAGTTCCAGTGCTCTGTCATCCTCACAGTGAAAAACTTCTTCCTCAGGATCACATGGAACCTCCTATGCCTCAAGTTCCCCCCATTGCCCCTTGTCCTGTCACTGAGCACCACCGAGAAGAAGCTGGCTCCATCCTCCTGGCACTCACCTCTTACATATTCATGAACATTAATGAGGGCACTCCTTAGTCTCCTCCTCTCCAAGCTAAAAAGCCCCAGCTCCCTCAGTCCCTCTTCATAAGGAATATGTTCAACTTCCTTAATAATTTTTGTGGCTCTTCAGAATACAGCCTTCTGTCTTTCTGCATTTTATTATAGTGCTGGTGAATATTTTAATTTCAGAGTCAGAAACCTAAAAATCAGACCTTAAGGATCTACTTAAAAACTATGTATTTCTATTTAGTTTCATCTATTCTAATTTTCTTTACCCACCAACACTAAGAGAGTTAAAGAAATAGATCATTTGTTTAATAAACTGTGGGTAGGAAGCAGCTGTCACAGGAACTGCCATTACTGTTAAGGTTGTTTGTGTGAGATGCCCACGAAAGTACACAAACTCAAGTTTTTTAACAGAAAAAAAGGACACTATTACAACTGTTAACAGAAAAGCAGCATCATGTCCTGTAGTTTCAGCTCTGTCAAATGCCCACTATCTGTGCAAGGAAATTACTGTGCATCCAATCACCGGTTTGTCAAAAAACATTTCAGAATCGGTACATGTGAAGAAGTCTCCTACTGCTTCAGAGCATTTTTGTGGATCTTTTCCAACTCTATCATCTCTTTTCTTCGTCAACTAATAACACCAAGAGTACGGCATAAGTAAATTTCTCTTCTAAAACACGTTCGTTATAATTTAACTACTGTAAGTTTAGGTTTCTTTACTTGTTTTTCTCTTCTCCATTCAAAAACCATACAATTTTCTTTCCTGTGGCTTTTATAACACACTAATTTTGCCATATTCTTGGTGCCTGCCCACATCCTTACATTTAATTTAAAATAGCTGCAGGTTTGAGCTATCAATTTAAGAGCTCTCAAACACTGGAATAGGCGCTCCAGGAAAGCGATTGAATCCTCACCCACAAAGGTGTTTCAAAGGTACGATACGGTGCGAGGAACACGGTTTAGCACCAGACCTAGAAGAGTTAGGTAACGGCTGGTGTTTGATTACCTTAAAGGTCCTCCCCAACCAAAACAGTTCTATGATCCTAAGTGCCACATGCACAACCTCTTCCAGTATTTCTACTACAAAGTTCAGTTCTTTCCTATCACAACAGTTAAGTTTGCTTCAGATATTATTCTCTTTCTTGCCACGGCATAGAGCAGCACGCTTCCGTATATCCCGAAATTCATTAGGATCAGAAGAGCAGAGCAACGCTGCAAAACCGATGGGCAGCAATGCCTAGAAACAAGCAGCACAGATCGAGATTTCACAGACCCATTTAACATGCAAATATTTGGATGATGCGCAACATATACTGTGGAACACACATCAGATAGGTTTTATCCAGTGGCTGAGTGCCTGCCGTCGCCGCAGCTCCCAGACGGACAATACCTGTTACCATCTGCGGGGCCGGCACACAGCTAAGTACAGCCCCTCTGTCCGCCCAGGCCGCGCCGCGGCCGCTCAGCCCGGCACCGGCCGCCGCTTCTGATGTGATGATGCCAGGTCGAGCTGCGCCAACACCGGGCAGCCACAGCCCAGGTGGTTTTAACTGTCAGAGACACTGACTACCCGAAGCCTCACCCGCCCGCTCAAAGATGGGAACCAGACCGAGAACCGCCGCATCGGGTTGCCTTTACCGAGGTGCGAAATCGTGCTGTAGGTAGCCCCCCACACACGGCGGACCCCGGGCCAGACGGTCGCGCGGTCCCGTCATCCCCGGGCCCCTCTCACCTGCAGCTGGAGCGGACAACCCTGTCCCCGGAGCGCTCCATCGCCACCCAGCCTGACACCGCCGCTCCCCTTGGCAACGGCACTCGTTGCCGAAGCGCGGCAGCATTGGCCGCAGGCGCGACAATCTGCCCGCCCATTGGCCACGGCGGCCCCCGGCGGGGAGGGCCCAGCCCTGCACATGCGCAAACCGAGGCCTGCTACAGGCCGAGCCCGTTGCTTTCCCGCGCTTGCCTCCGGGGGCCCTGCAGTGACAGACCTGCAAGAAGTCGCCAACATTAGAAAGCTCTCTGCAGAGCCGCCCATTCTCCAGGGAAACCCAGACCAAGATACCCTTACACTCAAGAACACACCCCACACGCCTTTGTAACGTTTCTGAAGAGGATCAGCCAGCAATTTCACGGTTTATAGTTTAAATATTCTTCTCTCGTCATCCTCCAAAAGTAACATTATGTTCAAAGATGCATCCAAATAGATACTGCTCCCAACCAAGTCAGACCTTAGCCTGCCTCCTTGAGAGCTTGAGGTTTGCCTTCACCAGTATGTCAGCAGCACTCAGCTTTCCCCTCTCCAGCAGGTATTTCATCAGATGAGGCCGCTGTCTCCAAGTGACCTTTACTCCATACTCACGCTCTGGAGTATCTGTAACCAGTACTGCTGCTGACTCCCCTTTCCCACAGGGATCAATACCAAATGCCAGCTCTTTTTCTGGATACCAGATATGGCTACTTCTTTTTCGCAGAGTGTTGCTGCATCTATGGTTCCTTACAGAAGCCACCTCTGGCATCTCTGTATCTGGTGGACTACAGGCTTCTTGCTCCACAGGTTGGGGAGCAGATAACAAAAGTATTTCTCTACAGGTATCCTGATTGTGCACCTGGATGTTGTCTTTTGCTGCTGTCCTTTTGTTGGGTTGGCTGTTCTTCCTTGGGCAATTCAGATGATTTGACAAGTGGGCTGCAAATCCTTCTGCATTCTCAAAAGTTAAAGGTAGAAATTTGCAGGCTACAGCTTTTTGACAAGTTCCTCCTGCATGAAGCAAACTGTGGCTGGAATCCTTATTCTGGGTCTTGTGAGGACCACAGTGCTGCTTCTGCTGTACTTTCAACACCACTGACTTGGTTGTTTCAAACTGTGGGCACACCTGAAGGGAAAGAAAAGACACAAATGATTTTCTCCAGACAAAAGAATTCCAACCTGGTTCTACACTCCCACCTATCTCATTTTCCTCCCAACATGTTAATGAAGCAGGTAATCTGATCTGTGGCACCGCAAATCTGTTGATCAGGCTACTGAGCAGGAGACACCTCTAAGCTTCAATATCCTATTCTGCCATTCTCTAAAAAGTGACTGGGATACAAGTGAGCTGCTCTGGCAAATTATAACAAACTAAAGATTAGAGTTTTGCTTGAAGCAAACAACAGTTGGATTTTTCTTTTAAGTCCTTCAGATTTGAAACATTTCAGAGCTGGATCCTCTTTCTTTATGTGCCTTAACATAACTTTGAATAGATTCAGTGAGTACATCCTCAGTACCTCCAACATGAAATTACTTATAGAATGTCCATTTAGCTCCAACACCTTAGATTAAGTCAATACTGCTTTCACAATACTTCCTCAAAGCATCTTTGCTCCAATCTGTTATTCTGAAGTAACAGATCACCTAAAAGCTACTTCTAAGATTGGTTTTCTATAGGAGATGGTCAAAGTTTATATATTTATTTCTATATATTTGTCTGAAAGAATCTTAACTCTTACTCAAAACCTGTAAATCCTTCTATTACAGTACTCTTTATCTGAGTGTCAACAGCAAGAATTGTTAAATATAGTGATGGTCTGCTGTATAGCTGAACTGTTTGAATGCAAAGCCTTCATGCAGGAAAAGACAGAAATGAACACAGGTGAACCACTGACTTTGAGGATATGACTCTCTGATCTTTGGAGGTCCCTTCCAACACCTACCAGCCTGGCTTTACACAGAATTACATTTAGTCCAACCCTCCCCACTAAAGCAGGTTTGCCTAGATCAAGCTGCACAGGAATACATTCTGGGAGGTTTTGAAAGTCTGCCATACAGGAGACTCCACAACCTCTCCGGGCAGTCTTTTCAGTACCTCAGCACCCTCAAATGTTTGTTGGGGTTTTTTTTTTTTTGTTTTGTTTTGTTTTTTTTATATGTAGGTGGAACTTTGTGTTCTAGTCTGTGCTTGTTGCCCCTTGACACCTGCCCTTTAGATATTATTAAGGTCCCCTCTTAATCTGCTCTTTTTCAGGCTGAACAGCCCCAGGTCTCTCAGCTTCTCCTCATTAGAAAGATGTTCCAGCCCCCTCCATCGGAATCTCTCCAGTATTTCCCAGTTTCTCTTGAACTGGTCACGACAATCCAGATAAGACCTCAGAATGGCAGAGTAGCGGGGAAAAAGAACCTTCTTAACCTCCTGGTCACATTCTTCTTAATGCAAATGTAGAGAACATGTAGGGCAGGATTTATCAATGCTGGAGCGTAGCAGTTAAGAAGGTAGGAAACAAATAACATAAGAAGAAGTGAGACAAAAATTGGTTGCTACTGAAGCAAGTTATAAGCATACCAGGATTTTCAGTGGAAAAATACCTAACAGTTTCAGTACCAGTATCTTCAAATAAATTTTGGAACCATTTTATGTTTGAAATTAAAGGGATAAATACCAGTGTGCCTATTTCCACCTCTTCCAAACAAAAATAATGCTTGTTCAAAGCAGTTTACTTCACCTTGTGTTTCAGGACCACAGAGCTAATTCCCTCAAGTATTAAAAAAAAAGGGAAAAACCCCCACAGTCATCTTCTGCTTCAAAGTTAAGGCAGCACAAAAATAAATCCAGGTCACCAGAAAGAAAGGCATTTCACGCAGGTTTGATACCACACTTACTGAGCCTGCTTTATGAAGAACAGAACATCAAGCAGCAATAATACTTAGCAAAACTCCTGTAGATGATGGCTATTGTTGTATAGGAACAGTCTGCAGCACCTTTTTGCTCCAAAGGGGATTTTCTTTTTTTTTTTTTTTAATCTTTAAATTAAATCATGTAAAGAGTATCTTAGAAAACTGCAAACAGTCCCTGGAATATTTTTTTTCAGGCCAGAAAAGCGGCCCATCAGATACGGAGTGACATGGAGAGAAGCTATTCAAAACACACAGAATGGAAAAGAGCATAGGTTAGACAAATAATCTTGAAGTGAAAGCTCTCTAAATTTGGCAGTGTCAGATTTAAACACCTAACATTTCAAAACATGACATTCAGTGTTCAAAAGTTATTTCAAGTGGCAAGCCAATAAAAGAATTCCACCTAGTGTTTATTATGTGCACAATTTTCAGATGCCATAGGCAAGTGTTTCCCCTATAGCATTTTTTTCAGAAGACAAATATTAATCAGCACATGCTATATGTAGTTTTATGCCTTCAAATAACCAAGACCTAAGTGGTAGCAGTCAGAACGTAAAGCAACTCAAAGGCACTTATGTTTTAGACAGATACAATAAATTCAGGCCTGTACTACTAATTCAATATCCACAACAGATAAGCTTCTGTGGAGACATACAGGACAAAACTTGAAACCAGTTGCTGAGGCACACAAGGGAATAGAATATTCTGTACCAACCCAGTCAGCAGAGGTGTTCTGGTCTACAGGTTTTGTAGGAATACGTCTTGGATTCTTGGCTGAAAGTCGAGCAGTTTCGTAGCAATGGACGGGTCCCTCTCGTGGCCTTTCAAGGAATACCAGCTCTGTCTTCGGGATCTTGTGGATACGTTTCTTCGGAGGCATCAACAAATACAGTAAAGCCACTTTGAAACCTCATGATGTTTGCTAGAGAAAGTGGAAAGCACCCCAAGGAGATGCTAAAGTGACCTCAAATCTGTAAACGGCAAATAAATGGTCTTGCAGAAAAAATTATTTGAAAACCTTAGATCTAGTAAAACATTTATGTAACAGTATGGCATGCAGTCTCTACACAGTCTCTTTTTCCTACCAGTCGTGTTTGAAACCTCAGGTAGATTTAGAAATGCACAGCAGAATGAATAAATGTTCCAGAGCTTCATTCATGCTGACAGCCATCACTGCATCTCTGAAACACCTCCAGGAATGAGGATTCCACCAGCACCCAAGGAAGCCTGTTCTAATGTTCTGTTCTAATCCTGAGAACCTTTTCAATGAGTTTCTACTCACAGGTAACATAAACCTCCCCTGGTGCAATTTAGGGCCATTTCCTGCTTCTCTCGTTAAGACCTGTTCGCCAAACCCCTCACCACCTCCAAAACCTCAATGTTTTCCTTGTAGTGAGGGCCCCCAAATCGAATCCGGTACTACAGAAGAAAAAACTCAAAACATTGAAATGGGAAGTTGACTTACTGAACCAGCTATGACAACTCAGCTATTAAACAAGCATTTCAGGAATAATTTCTTCATGTTAGCTCGATATCTAGTCAGTCTAGTCACAGACACAGAATGGTTTAGGAACTAAGAGTCAGAAAAACTTCTTTTATCTATTTAACCCATAAAACCGGTATGTAATTCCACTATATACTGTAGGACTGAGATAACCAGAAATCTTCTCATTTTAGCTGCCAAACTGCCCTGAACCTTTTTAATTTCGGGCATTTAAAAGTTTTTAAATACAGAGCATAACTGTCATTTACTTCTAGTATTCGCCGTGTCTTGTTTGTTTAACCTAGGAAATTATTTAAGCGAAATGACATTTTACTTAACTTTCCACTCAAAACAAGCTCGCTACAAGCAAGGAAATGTAAAGACAGCAGACTCTGGAAAATACCTTCCCTTACCAAATGCGGAAGACCGCAACTGCCTGGCCTCTTTCCAAACTCCTCGCGGAGTCCAGCGAGATCCTCCAGCCAGCCGAATGCCGCCGTCACACCCGATAAACGATGAACCTCCACGTCTCTTCACTCACAAGGGACGACCCGAGGCCAGTGCTCTGTTTCACGCAGTGATTTCTGCCCGAGACGACACTGTTGAAGCGCGTTTCTAAGCTGTCCCTGCTGGAGTGAAAGCCAAATCTTAGGCACCACCCCTCCGAGTGGCAAACATGGTTCCGACTACCAGGACCGGCACGGAACTAGCCACCCCAAACGGCCTCGGTCATTCGCGGGCTACCGGTACTTCCGCAACCCCCGCCGCCGCCGATTGGCCTGCTCCACGTCTGCAGCATCTCATTGGTCCAGACTGGCACGTGGCACCAACGACTTGTCGGGCGCCAAATTCAAACCGGGAAACGATAGCTGCTGCCAGCGGTGGAACCTGGAGGTATCTCCTGGCCAGGGAAGCGGTGAGTTCCGACCTGAGCTCGGCACTCCTTCCCATTGTATCAGGGTGTCTCTCAGCCACTCCGTGGAGACTGGATACAGGGCCCCCCAGCCTTGCGGGGACTGCGCTAGGAGCGTAGGACGGCAGAAAAAGGGAAGCGTCTAGGCTCGAGCTGCGGCGGTGGGGCTCTGAGGGAGCAGATGGACTTCCTGGTGACTGTGGCAGGCCTGGAGTTGGAACGTTTGTGTTGGTGGTCTTCTAGTTGCTGGGCTGTCTATTCCCTGCACTTCGGGGATCAGCTTGATGTTTTTATCTGATAGACTCTTTCCAGTTTGTATCTATGTAGGAAAATCCCTACTGAGATTTTTCTTCTTTACTGGCCAGCCCGATTAACTTTACCAATGCAAAAAGCCTTTTAAAGATGTTTTTTTTCTATTATTGGTAACTATTTTGTTTTACTTCTGCTTGCCATCCCTAATGCTAAGCAAGTACAGTTTATATTCTTGTTCTGGTATGGTTTGCTGCAGGAGACAGCCTCCACCTAATTCTTGAATGGCATGATATTTACAAGTGCTGCTCCCAGAAGAGGCATACTGCATATTAGTCTGAAAGTAGTATCTGAATTTTGTCTCCTCTGCTTTATACTTTGTAATCTAAATTGTCCTAATGTTTGACACTTGAATTATATGCTGCCCAATCATACATTTAGCTAGATCTTGACAGATATACGTAAGGGATGACTAAAAGCGTTTACTTTACATTTTGAAGCACCTAACTTCTGCTATGTATTTGTAATGTTCCTTTGTAATGTTCAGGGCAATTTCTGCTTCCCAGATCTTAAACCGTATGTTACATTTCCTTTTATCTCAGATCAACTAGTTACAATGATGAGCTAGAAGACTCAAGGCTGTTCTGTGTTCCAGCATTCCCCCGCAACCAGCTTGCTGGCTGATGCTTTTCAAGTCACTTTACATCCAAGTCTTGCTTTCCTTTCCTGTAAAGCACATATACATACTTGTGTGCTCTGTGGCTCCCAGCTTGTGATGTGAATGATCTGCTCTGCAAATATCTCTCCTGTTATGCTTTGACAAAGTGTGGATAAAGGAGGTACAGTGCTATTTTTCAATACCCTCATCAAACTTATTTAATGCTTCATTCTTTATTTTTCTTTCCTTGTTTCTAGCTTTGTAGCAATTGCTGGGAATCCATGCTCTGTGAGAGGCCTCTGGTGATTTACTGGGTCTTTCCTAGATGTTCCTGCCCCCTACATTCTTCATGTTGTATCTTGTCTTGCAGGATTTGGTTTTGTCCCTTTCAATGGAGAGTGACTGTATGGATCAAGAATGAGGACTAGCCCTCGAAGGCCCTTAATTCTTAAAAGACGGAAACTGACCCTCCCACAGAATGATGCATCCAGTACTTCAGCAGGAGATGAAAACAATGGTCAGGAGCACAGCCAGGATGACCAACACAACAGCCAACCCAGAGACAAAACAAACTGTGGCCTGCAGAAATTCCCAGCAGGAATAAAGATAATTGACCACCCTACTATGCCCAACACACAAGTGGTGGCCATCCCTGCAAATGCTGATATCCAGAGCATCATAGAGGCACTGACAGTAAAAGGAAAAGAATGTGGTAACAATGGACCCAACAAGTTCATTCTCATTAGCAGTGAGGGCATGTCCTGCTCATCAAGTCTAATATCATTGCAGCACCTCCCACTGGAGACGAAACCCAGTGCAGCAACCAAGGCTGCAAATGGTCAAGAGAGAGAGAAGAATGTTAAAAAGATACCTAGTCTTGCAGGAGGAACAGTGCTCTGGCATTCAGGAATTGATTCTGTGCTTGGACATGAACAGAACAACAGTATGTAATCTTTACTAGTTCTTGTCCTGACAGATAAACTAATGTGAAGTGGGACAGTGATGTGTAGTGTTCAGATTTCACTATGCAGTAATGAAAAGTATTTCTTTCATTGCAAAATAGTTATGGATTTGATTCTAAAAATCTGTTTCCAGGGGTGAGGCATCCACAACTTTTCTGTGCTACCTGTTCCAGTGTCTCATCACCCTCATAATAAAGAACTCACAAAAGCAGAGTAGAGGGGCAGAGTCAGTAAAACTGTAGTGTTGGGGAAAACAGGACTGGCTTGAGGATATAGAGCCTAAATGAACAAAACCCTAAGTTTAATTTAAAAAAAGGGTTACAGAATCATAGAACTGTTTCAATTGGAAAGGATCTTTAAGATCAAGTCCAGCTATTACCTAACTACCAAGTCTGGTGCCAAGCCATGGCATCTCACTCTCTTTTAAATACCTCCAAGGATGGATGGGGATTCAAGATTGAACCACCTTCCTGGGAAGCCTGTTCTAAAGGTTGAGAACACTTACAGTGAAGAAATTTCTTCTAACACCCAACATAAATCTTCCTGGTGCAGCTCGAGGCCATTTCCTCTCATCATATCACTTGTTCCTAGGGAGAAGAGACCAACACCCACCTGGCTCCAACCTCCTTTCAGGGAGCTGTAGAGAGTGATAAGGTCCCCCTCAGCCTTCTTTTCCCAGTTCACTCAGCTGCTTCTCAGAAAACCCTTCAACTTTGTTGCCCTTCTTTAGACCCATTCCTGCACCTCAGTGTCTTGTAGTGAGCCGTATGGCTGGATTCAAAACTATTATAGGATGCACTACCCAGTGTCAACACACTCGGCCCTAGAGCTTTGAAAAAGCTTTTAATAACTAAGTGGCAAATTTGTTTCCTTGTCTGTCTCTCAAAGCTGCTGAATACCATCCATTCGGATGGATTTTGCTCTGAAACACTGATTGGATCAAATTTGTATTTGCAGCTTAAAATAACAATGTAGCTTTTGGGCTGTTGCAAATCTTATCTCACAGTATAGTGCTGTCTGACAGGAACCCACTAACAGCTGCAATAGTGTATTGCTACAATCAGCCTTACCAGAAATAATGAAACTGTGTTAGTTTCTGTTGCTGCAGTTCAAAAACTTGGAGAGATCTGAGCTACTGACTTCTGTCTTGCACTAGGTCTTTCAGTTAGAGTTTGTGACAATCTTCCTTGGGCTTTGCTTACTAGGTTCATCCTTTAGCTAAAAATATTTGAGTTATTGAAATATTCAATCAATGTTGTCCTGTTTTGTTTGAGAGCAATAGTCTGGGTTGAATGTTTGTTTTTAAGGCTGCAGCTTTTTCCAGAAATTGGGCAGATTCACATGAAATTAGGAATTGAGGATTGAATTCCTTCCACATGAAACATTAGGGTTGCAATACCACATGGATGCTGCATTCAGAAGTTTGACTAGTGCCTTCCTTTTGGCAGTTAAGATGAAGGGCAAAGAGGGTTACCTTTGAATAAGCAGAGCTTTGGGCTTGTTATCTCAACAGGCGGTGGTGAAACAACAAACTCTATGTTGGATGATAGTCTAACTAACATTCAATGGCTGGGGAAGATGAGATCTGATGGGCTAAGTCCCTCTTCTGTGAAGCAAGGTATGGAGAAAGAGAACCGGATGCCTCTGCGGGAAAGAATCAAGG
The DNA here is from genome assembly GCA_013400475.1 of Tricholaema leucomelas. Classification (NCBI taxonomy): domain Eukaryota; kingdom Metazoa; phylum Chordata; class Aves; order Piciformes; family Lybiidae; genus Tricholaema lacrymosa; species Tricholaema leucomelas. The sequence goes on from WAAF01006593.1 coordinate 154,853, forward strand.
TAAGTAGGAGATGACAGCAGACCATGTGATAAAACTTCTGATAAAGAAGTAGTCCATGTGGACCAGAAGATTTGCAAGAACTAGGCATCACCATCTCTTAAATAACCCAAGTTTGGCCTTTACTGATTTGAATAGCAAAACCTGGAAGATCCAGGGATGTTCCATCTTGTCAAATCTGTGAGCACTCCTGTATTATTCCTTCTGTCTCAGACTGAAGACGATTATGCTGCTGCTTCTACTTCTACTGCTGCCACCCTCTCATGGCAGGATTCAGTATCCGAACGACCTCCCTACTCCTACATGGCCATGATCCAGTTCGCTATCAACAGCACTGAGAAGAAGCGTATGACTCTAAAGGACATCTATACCTGGATTGAGAACCATTTTCCATATTTCAAACATGTGGCAAAGCCAGGCTGGAAGGTAACAAGCAAGCCCTTAAGTTGCTGAGGGCCATGGGATGATATTATTTTGGATGAAAATGAAAAATTGCTCCCCAGCCTGCAGAGCTCTACGGAAGTTAGTTTAAACACTCCACCCAAAATACTCTCTCCTTCCAGATGTTCCCTGTTCTACTTTTTATATCCCGTTTCTCATTCCACTTAAGTGAGATGATGGGATGTTTGATCACTGGAGTAAGAATAAGGATCTCAAGAGTAAATAGAATAAGAGACTGCTGACAGGATTGGCTAGGTGTGCAGTGAATAACAAGGTTCGTGTTGTCTAGATTTTGGAATGTAATCCCTTTGCCAGAGCAGTCACATCTGAGGTAAGCCTTGGAGTGCTGATAAGAAAACTACTGCTTTTCAACCTCCTCCTCCTCCTCTCTCTCCAGAACTCTATCCGGCACAACTTATCCCTTCATGATATGTTTGTCCGTGAGACATCTGCTAACGGTAAAATTTCATTCTGGACTATTCACCCTGATGCAAACCGTTGCCTGACATTGGACCAGGTATTTAAGGTCAGTGCTTCATGCAAAGAAAATGAGATAGGCTATCCAGTTCCGAAATGCCACACTAGGCAGATAGAGTTTATTTTAAGCTGCTTTGACAGCCTTTTTATAGAACCCGGATTTAGTCAATTTTCTTGACAGACAATCCCTGTATTTGAAAGAAAAGGTGCTGTGGCTGTACCTATGAGCTGGAGCTTCTGTAGGATGGATTTGTTCTTCAGGTTGTGTGCCAAATGTAATAATGAGTTTGTTCAACTTCTTTCCCAGGGACTGATTCAAATTTCTTGTGAAAAGCTTTCCACTAAAGTCAACCAGAAGTTCCTACATTGTTTGAGTTGATAGTCATAGGATGGAATTGCCTTGTCCCAGCTAGGGACAAAGAGTACTTTGGGAGTATTATTCTGTGGGATAAACAGCTTGTGAGTCTCTTCAGTGTTTTCTGCAGTGGGTGCGCAGATTGTGTCTTGTTTGTTCAGATTATAGAACTTTAAAATGACCAGTTTATTCCCTCTTTGATTGATAACTTCATCTCATTTTTCTCCCTCTCAATGTCTTGGTGCCACCAGCCACTGGACTTGGGGTCACCAACATCACCTGAGCACTCTGAATTGGTAAGACTTACCTTCTCACTTGTGGCTTGGGCTTCCATTTTCTTGCCAGTTACTGAAAGAAAGGACAAGAGACTTGGGGAGGGGATCTAGGTCACTGCTGCACTTATTCATACAGCTCCACTTGCCCTTTTTGGGAACAGGGGCAGGCCAAAGCTTAGTTGCCTTCAGGGGTTATGCTCTCTCTACAGCTGGTAGAACTATACTGCTGAAGTAGACTGCAATGGGCACTAAGAGGCTTCAGAGAATAAACCCAGAGATTGTTGATAAATTTCTCATCTCCATGGCAGCAGTCCCAATCTGTACTGGGGCTCAGATCCAGAGAGAATAGGAACTCTCTGTGCTCTTTTTCATTTTGGAGCCCAGCTTCACTGTGACTCTTAGATGAAACTGCTGTCTCTCTCGCATTCAGAAGTTTTAATGACAGATTTGCAAACACACTTTTATGCCGTGGCTACAGCCTCATCCTTTCCATTTGCCTAGCCTTCTGATTCCTCTGTTGCCTCTGCTATTCCACTTGAACACCTAGCCAGTCTGTGGTTTGTAAAAATACAGTACAGTAAATAAAACACAATAAAGCCATCGTGTTCACCTTTTCTCGGGCACTGAGGATGCTGAAACCAGGCCGTTTCTGCAGTAGAGCGTGCTGCTGGAGCTGCTTTGTCATGCCTTCCCTTTTTCTACAACAGCTTTGGTTGGTAGCTGGCATGGCTGCAAGCCAGCAAGTGGCACAGTGATAAAGCTGGTATAAATGCTGGGTGTTAACAGCTGCTCTCTGTGTTAACACAGCACAGACTTCTGGATTCACAGTTCTGAATGAGACGATAGAATGAAAATGGATTCCTTTCTTTAAATATCTTTTCTTCTTCTCTTTCTTATTTCACAATGAATGCAGCATCAAAAAAGACACCTTCCAGGTCCCCAGAAGAACATGACAAGCAATGGCACCAGCAAAACTGAACCCCAGAATGCTCGTGAGTGTCTGCATTAGCCTAGATCAAAGACCCAAATCAGTCTCATAAATCTAGGGCACTCTCCAAGGTTCCCTTAGGAATAATAGATACAATTTTTATCTGGGTTTGACAGCTTTTAGCTTACCTACTGTCAGGTTTGGAGCCGAAGGCAATATCTTACTGTGTCAGAGGAGACATGATGAGGAGATGGAGGGGATTGGATACTTAAATGGAATGAAATCAGTTTGTCCCAATTTGAGGGCTAGTATCTCTATGAAGGACTATTGTCTTGTTTGTCAGGTATTCTGGTTTGGAATTTCTACCCCCAAATTCAGCAAAGGAGGCAGGTGAGCCTATCTGGTTGAATCATAGAGTGGTAGAATGCCAGGTTGGAAGGCACCCCAAGGATCATCTGGTCCAACTTTTCTAAGTAATAGTATAGTTTAAATGAGATGGCCCACCACCTTATCAAGATTAGTCTTTAAATTATTCAATACTAATCCACTACTTCCCTTGGAAGATTATTCCAATGTCTAACTGTTCTCATGTGAAAAATTTTCTTCTGAAGTCGAATCAGCATCTACCCCTTACCCATTACCCCTTTTCTTTTCTGTGACTCCTTGTAAAATGAGAGTGTCCATCTTCTTGGTAGCCAGCCTTTATGTACTGGTACATGATAATAAGGTCTCCCCTAAAGCTTCCCAAGGCTGAACAATGTTTTTGAATGTTTACTTGAGTGTATTTAGACGGACTTCCTGTTAGATACTTGGATTCCAAGAGATAGTAGAGAAAAGGTAAGAGTTTAGCAAGTTGATTCTTTTCCAGGACGCAAAATGAAGCCTTTGCTTCCTCGCATCAACTCCTACCTGGTGCCAATCCAGTTTCCTTTGAGTCAGCCCCTTGTCTTACAGCCTTCTGTGAAGGTTCCTCTATCTGTGGCACAGGAAACATCCCTCAGCAGCTCAGAGACGTTTCAGAGTAACAAGCGTGTGCGCATTGCTCCAAAGGTTGGTTTCTTCCTTCTTGTTTTATGGGAGCTTGGTTTTTCAGTTGGTTTATTTTTTAGCCTTGTGAGTAGGATGGTGATGGGGTTTTGTTGTTCATTTGGGAGTTTTTGTGTGTGACTTTGCTGTTGTTGGGTTGATTTGTTTGTTTTCCCTGTAGTGCTTGCCTTCTATGGACTCTATTCCTCAAAATCCTTTATGCATCTCACTGTCACAGAATCGCATACTGGTAGGGGTTGGAAGGAAGGGACCTCTGAGGATCATCTAGTCCAATGAACCTGCTACAGTGGGGTTGGCTAGAGCACTTTTCCCAGGATCATGTCCAGGAGGGTTTTGAAATTCCCCAGGGAATGAGACTCCATAACCAATCTGGGCAGCCCTTTGCAGTGCTCTGGCACTCGAAGTAAATAATAATTTATTTATGTTTAAGTGAAACTTCCTGTGTTTTAGTTTGTGCTCATTGCCCCTTGTCCTTTGACTAGACATCACTGGAAAGAGTGATGCTCTTGACCTCCACCCTTTATATATTGATAAGCATTGATAAGATCCCCTCTCAGTCTGTTCTTTTCCAGCCTAAAGAGCCCCAAGTCTCCTAGACTCTCTGACTCTCCTTGTCAGATAGATGCTCTCGTCCCCTCATCTTTGTGGGCCTCCATCTGACTCCCTTCAGCAGTTCCCTGTCTTTTCTTGAACTGGGGACCCCAGAACTGTGTACAGTACTCCATATATAGCCTCACCAGACCAGAGTAGAGGGGAGGAGAACCATCCTCCACCTGCTGGCCACACCTCTAACACACCCCAGAATACAGTTGTTCTGGCCATGAGGCCACTTTCTTGGCTCAGTCAGCCTGTTGTCCACTAGCGCTCCTACATTCTTCTCTGCGAGCTGCTTTTCTGCAGGTCAACCCCTACCATGTATTGATGCATGGCTGCTTTTCTGCAGGTCAACCCCTACCATGTATTGATGCATGGGGTTCCAGCCTATTCAAGTCTCTCTGAATTGTTGCAGCACAACAGTTGTTGCAGCACATCTGATGGTGTTTCAGTTACTCCTCCCACTTTTGTATCATTTGTTCTACCCCTTATACATTTAGTGTTTCAGTATCTCTGAAGAGACACTTAAATGTTTCTCCGAAGAGGCCCCTTATTCTGAGAGAACATTTGCACGTAGTCTCTTCCCAGAGGTTTTTGGTACCTGTTGTTTTGTCATTCTGTGAATTTCCCAGTTATACACAGCTCAAGCGAAACAGCTATTAAACAGGTTCTCTTGGCATCTCACTGACTGCTCTTGACTGCTTAGACATGGTAAAGCTTCAACTTCTTTTGTTCTGTCTAGCCATAATCTTGTGTTCCTTTGTATACCTGCTGCTTTATGTTCTCTTCTAGAATTTACCTTCAAACTGTACTGTTTATTTTGATAAACTCGATTTTTTTCCCTTTGGCTTCTGGGAAAGTTGTCCTCCTTCATTTTTGTTATTTCACATGTAGATAATATAAAGAGGAATCAAAGGGCTTACACTTTTCCAGAAACATTTTCCTTGTGCCTGTGTTCCTAGCAGTTTCTTGTAGCAGAAGCGCTTTGAAGGACGTGACTTCCAGTCCCTTAGCTTAAATCCTTCTCATGTGACTTCTTTATATCACTTTCACACAGATCAATCTTTATCTGTTTTTACACTAAATGCTTTATGAAGATCCTCCTTTTCTGCTGTCCCGAAGTGTCAGTCTTCCTCTTCGTCTCACTATCATTTGGATTTTGGGTGGGCTAGGTCCTTGCATACTGACTGTATATCACTCATGATTTTTTGTAGATGTCACTCTCTGCAGAAGAGTCATCCTCATTACCTATGGCTGCTGTCAAGGAGGAGAGTCCATATGGTGAAGGCTTATTTTCCCCAACTCATTCTCTAAAGGACAACAGCTCCCAGTCTGTTGAGCCTTCTTTCCCTGAGGGTGTCTATATAAAGGAGGAAGAAGGCTCTCAACTGGATGACTGGCTCTTGCCATTTGCCTCAACCCTAATGGTAAAGGAAGAGCCAGGCTTCTTGCTCCCAGTCTCCTCCACAAAGGAGAAGAAACAATTCACCATACCAAAGTCACCGTCTAAGGGTCTTTCTGACACGTTAGTTATAAAGAGGCGGGAGATGGGCAGATCCAGAAGGAAACAACACCTAGCACTGCCTAGCTCAGAAGAGCCTGTCCTTGTTCTGCCAGAAAGTAATGGGTTTTATCTGCAAGAAGGCCAGTCCCCTGAGAATGTGTCACAGCTCAGCTCACGGAGGGAAGAGGGGCCCTTTAAAACACCAGTCAAAGAGATGTTCAGCAAATTGCCAGTTTCTTCCACTCCCAGCAAAGTCTCAATAACTACTACCCCACCACTGGGGGCCCTTGACCCCTGGAAGCCTGCATCCTCAGCCAAGGGAAGTCATGACGTAGACTTCAGTCCAGTAAGAACTCTTCAGTTGCCATTCACGCCCCTCCAGGAGAACCAAGACCTGCTGGATTTTACCACCACCCCCCTTTTTGAGTCTCCTCGGGAACTGCTCTGTACAGAATCCAGTGACATGGAGCTTGCCCCCTTCACCAGCTCTCCAGCTCTTATTCATGAGTCTGCTAAGCAATCATCTGTTGAACTGCCAGTTTCTGGCATTACTGAAAACCGATCACTCCTGGAGGGTCTTATTCTGGACACTATGAATGACAGTCTGAGCAAAATCCTTCTAGATATCAGCTTTCCTGGTCTTGAGGATGAAAACTTGGAGACAGACATTAGTTGGTCTCAGCTCATAACTGAACTGAAGTAAGATGGCCTGAGGACTGAATTTGACTTTACAGAAAGCACTCTACTCTTCTGAGGTCTGATCATGGAGTCTAAGAATGTCTGCTTTTCACGTCATTCCCACATCTATGGGAACAGAGGGCATTATTGACTCCTGCTAAGCTGGGAGAAAGGCCCATTGGCTGCTGCTATGGGCTCCCTTTATAAGTTGCAATAGGCTTTATGTGGAATAAGATAGAACCTCTCTAACCTTGTGCTTAGAGACAAGAGTCCCTGGGGAAAGGTTATCATGTGAACATCTAAGTAGGCCCTGAATACCATTTGCTACTTATGGTATCAGAGGAATTGAATGTACTCCTCAACTATGTACAGTAGCAAAGAGCCTGGGAACCTCCCCCTAGCTCTGTTTTTACTTTCCTTTACTTTGTTCTCCTGTTACTTAGTATCTTCTGCGTAGTTTTAATGGCTGTAAATACTGTACATTCCTTAAATTAGCCTTTAAGTATAATAACTTTATTCTTGTAGGGTTGTGGGAATATTTTGGCTGCTAAAGGGTTCCACAAGTCCTGTCTACCCTAGATAAAATCCCTTTATAACACAAATACTGGTATTACATCTTAGACTTAGCAACACATTGATCTAGGCTGTTCTGAAGGTTGCTGAGGCAAAGATCTGAAAAGTGGCCTATATGTGACTTGAGTCAAATTGAAACAGGTTGCAGCATACTGCAGCATAAAAATCATAGTTTGTCTTCTTTTTTACACACTGGAATGAAAAAGGGCTTGGATCAAGCTCCTCTGGTTCCAGAGTCCTATTGTTATGTACCTAGAACACTAGATAGAGAGATTATTGCAGTAAGATGGAGTTCTACATAATGGTTAAAGCTGCCTTCATTACAATCATCAGATGAAAATGTATAGAAGAACCTATATAGTCCAGACGATTGCAGTGAAGCTGGTGAAGAGTCTTGAGAACAGGTCTTGTGAGGAGTGGCTAAGGGAACCAAGGTTGTTTAGTCTGGAAAAAGGAGACTGAGGGGAGACCTTACTTTATACAACTCTGAAAAAGTTTGTAGTGAGGTGGCTGTTGTCCTCTCTCTAGGAACAAGTGACAGGATGAGAGGAAATGGCCTTGAATTGCACCAGGGGAGGCTTAGCTTGGATATTAGATGAAACTTCTTGACTGAAAGGGTTCTCAACCATTGGAACAGGCTCTTCAGGGAAGTGATTGAATCCCCATCCTTGGAGATGTTTGAAGGTTCTAGCAGGGGAGTGCAGCTACCGTACACCCTTGACGGATGAAAGGTACCATCTCTATCGGGGAAGGTCATCCTCTTTGACCGAGTGTGCAGCTTCAGGAGGCATGCACATGGAGCGGTGAGGGAGGAAGGGGACACCTGCCTAGCCAGCCAAATCAGCTGAATCAACCCTGGCGATCAAAGAGGTGACAGATGTCACAGCCAGATCGCCAGAAGGGCGACGAAGCTGGTGAAAGGCCTGGAACACAAACCCTATGAGGAGAGGCTGAGGGAGCTGGGGTTGTTTAGCCTGAAGAAGAGGAGGCTCAGGGGTGACCTCATTGCTGTCTACAACTACCTGAAGGGAGGTTGTAGCCAGGTGAGGTTGGTCTCTTCTCTCAGACAACCAGTAATAGAACAAGGGGACACAGTCTCAAGTTGTGCTGGGGGAAGTATAGCCTGGATGTTAGGAGGAAGTTCTTGCCAGAGAGAGTGACTGGCATTATAATGGGCTGCTCAGGGAGGTGGTGGAGTTGCCATCCCTAGAGGTGTTCAAGAAAAGACTGGATGAGGCACTTAGTGCCATGGTCTAGATGACTGAATAGGGCTGGGTGCTAGGTTGGACTGGATGATCTTGGAGGTCTCTTCCAACTTAGTTGATTCTATGTTTAAAAGAGGCAGAGATGTGATGTTGAGGGACATGGTTTAGTACCAGACTCAGTACATTTAGATGGTGGTTGGACTTGACAATCATAATGGTGTTTTCTGACAAAACGATTCTACGATTCCAACTATAGAGTGATCTTTGGAAACACAGAGAATGTTTCTCATGGTGCACTCGGCCAACTCATGCCAGTTCTCTAGAACTCTGTCAAAAGAGAATGTTACCATGGGAAAGACCTGATTCTTCTGCTCACAGACAAATGGTGACTCAAGTACCTACATACTCAATAAAGCTTTACTGGGAACACAAATTATTATTGTCTCTACTGCTTTTACCCAGGGCAGTGTGTTCAGGCTGGGCCAGAGCACAGACAATGGATTTTTGTTTGTCTAATGCATGTCGAGTTGTCTATTGCATTATTGAGTGCTCATTAAGACTTCCTATAGTATTCCTCAGGTCGTGTTGGCCATAACACATCAAACTTGGTTACTCAACCCCTTGCTTCATATAATATACTTTTGCCTGCAGTTTATGAGTAAATCCTTACTTTACAAACTTAATCTAAAGTATCAGAACACTACCAGCTGACTACTTACTTTATTTTGCAAATGTGGACAGAGGAATTGAGTGCACCCTCAGCAAGTTTGCAGATGACACCAAGCTGTGTGGCACAGCTGACTTGCTGGAGGGCAGTGATGCCATCCAGAGGGAC
>WAAF01006593.1:164116-179023 GCA_013400475.1 Tricholaema leucomelas
GTGGATGCTTCCTCCCTGGAGGTGTTTAAGGTCAGGCTGGATGAGGCCTTGGGCGAGCTGCTCTAGTGGGAGGTGTCCCTGCCTGTGGCAGGGGGTTGGAGCTGGATGATCCTTGAGGTCCCTTCCAACCTAAACCATTCTATGATTCTATGTAAAATAAGTCTAACTCAAAACCGTTTGTGCCCTTCCCTGTAAACACAAAGCCAGATTTAAAAGTGTGGGTTTCAGAACTGCAGTTCTCATGCATGCTTATTAGAGGTTATGTGCCCTTGGAAGATGTTTCAAGCATTCTGCATTGATGATGATTCTTATTTCCATTTTTGGGGGGAGGGGTGTTGGTCTCTCTGATCTTCATTTCTCTCTGACTAGCACAAATCACTGCTCAGCTTGAAGCAGATGATGAAAAATGTGGTTTGAAATTCACATGGCAACCATAAACTTTTGTCTGTGTCTAGAATTTGATGTTCTATTGCGTTTGAGTTTCAGAGTTTTCTTTCCTCTAAAGAGGAAATAAGATAATAAATACTTCCAGAAGTTCTAGGATTAAGAACTGTCCGGTATCAGCAGCCCTTCAAGTAGGATTGTTTACGACTGATTTGCCAATACTGGGAGGGAAGTCTTGATTCCTTCTCTGCAAATGTTTCTAGCCTGGATTGAAGTCAGCATTTGTGGCAGTACATCCAAAGCCCCTCTCCCCTGCGAAGTCAGGATGGGAAAGAGGAGCAGCTGAGAACAGAAGGACCTGGGGAAGACATCCACACCCATGCCCCCAGGGCTATGGGTCAGTAAAAACTCACATGAGCCCCTCACCCAGGCCATGTGGCCTGCGAGGCATGGTGTGACAGAGACACCATGTCTGGGCAAAGGAACAGGTGCTTATTTGTTCTAGGCACCCACTTCATTAGTTTGGGCTTTTGGAAAATGCTCTCCTTTGTGGCAATGTGCAACAAAATTTGATGGCTTTGATAAAATGGGTGAGCTGCAGAGTGAGTGAGCTATTGGGTCTTTACTCAGCACACATGTGGACTAAGAAGCTGTAGGAGTTCAGGAAGATTTTCTGATGAAAAGAGATGATAAAAATAATTCCCACAATCAGCAAACAGTGTTGTGAGTATCTGATATATTCCTAAATCCCCAGGAAGTTCCTTCCCCTACTTTTGGATCTATCTTTTTCAAACACTATTCTCAAACTACCTGTAACCATTTCTGTTGTGAAGATAACCCTCAGCTGAACTACCCAACCTTTATAACCTTTGTATCATGTTATGTGGGAGGTAGAGCCAAACTGATAAATAATATATTATTAATTCCTCACCTTACTGTCCCTTGTCTGTAACAGCATTCTCTCAGGAAATTGTAACAGGCTGCTGTGAAAATTGACCAAAGGTACTCATCACATCTATCTTCGGGAAGGAGAGCTGAGGAGAAAGCCATAAACTCAGATCTAGCCCCAGAGGGAAGAAATCCAGACAAAACACAATGGTGGTCATGAGGCTGCAGAAGAGGCCTGCTTTGTGGCTTATGGCACTTTTTTCTATGGGCATGTTTTATAAAACTGTCATGAGTGCTTGGCCTTCTCAAGACACCCTCTCTCCCTTCTGCCTTGCTTCTTGCTCCTTAGAGGATGCCTACACACAACTGATAGCCAAGAGCCAGCTAGGCATCCTATCTCCGGAAAACTGCAAAATGCTCCTCTTGGGATGGCTTGCTGTCCCCATCAGCTGAGGTGCTTTGATGGCTACCTCACATTGTATTTTGAACATAGTAGTGCCAAAGACTAGTTTCCCTTCCTGCTGAGTGAGAGTCCCACTAAGCAGGTAGCTATGTCATAAAAGGTAGGAGCAACAACAGAAGAAATCTTGTCCTACCTGCTGGTCCCAAGGCACCATTCCCAGCCTTTTGCTCAGCTGAATTCAAAGATCCACTTAGTGATTATTTCATCACAACCCTCAGGAAGACTAATTTATTTCTCTCCCATCTTTTTCTGGTATTTGGCCTGGATCTTTCTCCTGATATCACATTACATTAACTACTGTAAAGCTGTACAAAAAGCTATGAAGCCATCACACGGGTGTCTGACTGACTGCAGCCAGTTTGAGAAGTATAAGTCTTCGCTTCTGTTCTTTCCTTGTTATTTACATGCAACCATTTATAGGAACGAGATGTTGCAGCACGTAAACTACTCTGAACAGGTTTTTGAGCATGGGAGTCATATATATTTGCACCTTCAGCAGTAAGAAGTTTCACATCTCTGTTGTCACAAAGAGAAGACACTTGCTCTTAATATCCCACATCTAGCACTAGATTTGCAACTGATCAGGTGTCAAAAGGCAGATGTGCATGATATGAGACAGGAAACCAGGAAGCTGTGCTTCTCATCACTCAGCAATGAGTTGTTTGGAGGACGTCAAATTAGACTCACAGAATCACAGAACGGCAGGGGTTGGAAATGACCTCTGAAGATCACCTAGTCCAATGGCACTACTAAAGCATTCACCTAGATTAAATTACATAGGAACATGTCCAAGCAGATTTGGAATACTTTCAGAGATGGAGGCTCTACAACCTTTCTGGACAGCTTCGTCCTGTGTTTTGTCACCCTCACACTGAATAAGTTCTTCCTTCTGTTTATGTGAAACCTCCTGTGTCCCAATTTGTGTTCATTGCCCCTTGTCTTCTCACAACACCATTGAGAGAAGAGTCTGGCTCCATCCTCCTGGCATTTCCCCTTTAGGTATTGATAAGAATTAATGAGATTACTCCTTACCCCAGCCTCCTCCCTTCCAGGCTAAACAGACCCAGCTGTCTCAAATCTTCTAGTAAGGTAGATGTTCCGGTCCCCTCAATATCTTGTGGTTTTCTGCTGGACTCTCCTTGTCTGTTGAACTGCAGAGCCTAAAACTGGATGCAGTATTGCCAGGGCAGAGTAAGGAAGAGAACCTCCATTCAACTGCTGCCCACACTCTTCTCAACGCACCCTGGGATGCCACTGGTCTTCTTGGCCACATTCTTGGGTCATGGTCAGCCTGAGGTCCAACAGCACTCCCGAGTCCTTTTTCCAGAGCTGTTTTCCATCATGTCAGCCCCAACCTGTACTGGTGCAGGGTGTTATTCCTCTCCGGGTTAAGGACTCTATACCTGCCCTAGTTGAATTTCATCAGGTTTCTGACAGCTTCAACCTGCACAGGTCTCACTGAATGGCAGCACAGTCTGACAATGCCACGATGAAGGGATGGGGCAATGACTTGATACAAGCCAAAATGTCCCACTTTATTAGCAAAGTACACAGGTATATATCCTCTCAGAAGGCTAACATATCAATCGCTGATTGGTTAAAGTTACAGTAAGAAAGTATACACGTTAGTAGCTACTATGTGATTGGCTAACATGCTCTGTTCAGATGAAAGGCGCTGTTTCTCCTCTCTCCATTATTCTCCTGCTCCTTATATATATGTTGCCACGCAACTATCTGAGCAGGCCTGACCACAGGATCCTGCTTATCTTTCCCTCCTGAGGTCTAATTGACCTCCACATTCCATGCCCAAGATTTACATTCTGTTTTGTCTCGAGCAACTTATCACTTACTAACAAACCATTCCCCTGTTCCTACATGACAATATATTAACTGCTCCTCCCCATTTTGTATCCTCTGCAAATCTGGCAGAATTTGTTGCTGGAGGCCATTGCTTAGGTGTCCTACATTTGAGCAACTGGACTTTTCAAGGGTGCCATTGCTCAGGAATGAAGTGACAGGAAGTAAGATATCTGGGACTCAAGCACTTCGTATTTTTGTGCAAGTGCTAGAGGCTTATGCAGCATGGTCGTGGTGGGAACAGTGGAAGTAGAGTTGCAGGAGAGGGGTATGTTTTGAAAATGTTTCTCATGAACCAGAGGCTTGAACAAGATGATGGAGCTGCCAGGCAGGAGTAAAACTGTGAGGAACAAAACCAAAGCTGCTGGTTCTGATTGCAGGGAGACAATTATTGAACTTGATGTACATAGTCAGAGCAGAAAGCTGATGGAGCAGGACACAAATTCTGCAGTTAGTTTAGATGTGTAGTAGAGAACTTCTTGAGCACCGACCCACCATTTCCATTCTGTAATAGCATGTATTTAGTGCTCAAAGCTGAGCACTGTTATTGATGTCCACTTCTGTTCTGCAGAAATGAGATGAGTCAAAGCATACCTGTTAGAGAAGAGAATATTCTGAACTATCTCCCTTTGGACAAATCCACCCTTCAAACAGCAAGAACCAGCCTGTCAGGTGAAGCTCTTGGGCAACACTACAACAGCAGCAGCTTTTCAATGGGAAAAAGCTGTTCTTTTAGCCAGTGTCTCCTTCTACAGCCCTTTTGATGACTAAGTGAACATTTTTAAACCCTTCCCCTGCCACCCCACTCCCTCTGTGGAGGTCTGAATGGGGAAAGACCAAGGCACAAAATTCCTTTCCCCTCCCTCTGCAGGCTTGAACAGCTCCCACTGGTTGCTAAAGTTACACACATGTACTCCTTTGTGGAAAAGCCTGTGATTTTAAACATCCCCCCTTAGTCTTCTCCTGCCTAGGCTACAAAGTCCCAAGTCCCTCAGTCTTTCTTCATAAGAGATGCTTCCATGTCGTAATCAATCTTCATAGCTCTTTGATGTACCCTCTCAAGCAGTTCCTTGTCCTTGAACCAGGGAGCATAGATCTGGACACAGTACTCCAGATGAGGCCTCACCAGGGCAGAGAGAAGAGAGAGGATAACCTCCCTCAGCATACTTACCACACTCTTCTTGATGCACCCCAGGATGTCATGGGCCTTCTTAGCCACAAGGACACATTGCTTGGCTTGTGGTCAGCTTTTTGTCCACCAGGACTCCTAAGTCTTTTTACACAGAGCTGCTTTCCAGCAGGTCAGCCCCTAACCTGTACTAATACACAGGGTTACTCCTCCCCAGGCACAGTACCCTACACTTGCCCTTGCTGAAAAACAGTTTTACTTCAGGCGCTTGGTATAGGAGTGACAAGGCAGTGTCAAATTGGCAATCCATAGGAAACAGAAGGTCTGTGTAGGATTTGGAATCTTACCCAGGCAAAGAACTGCAGAGTTGTTATAGTTGAAAGCAGAGCAAAGACACAGACTCAGAACAGACATGTATACAGAGAGAGAAATGAGGCCAAAAGGCAGTTATCACCTGTCCCTTCACAGCTCCAGGATCTGGATTACAGCATAGAGATGTGATTTTTTTTAAGATGAAGGATGCCTTTTCCTATCCTCTCTCAGTAAGTGCAGAGCTATACTTCTTGTCTTCTCATGAACATCTTGTAGTTCAATAGCTGGTAGCTACTCTGTGAGTTCTTCACATCCTTTATTTACCAGGCCCCAAGTCTTCTCTGAGTAATGTGCAGGAGCATTCCAAAACTGTCCTTGAGTTCTAATAACAGAGCAGGCTGTCTTAACACCTTCTAGCTAGTGAAAGAAAACATTAATTTATGGTACAGTTGTCAAAGTATCTGGGACACACAAATCTACAGGGAGCCAGCAGATGCTCCATTCCTCTGAAAATCCTCCTCTATACACTGCAAGGAGTGGGACAAGTGCAAAGGGGAAGGTAATTCCCCTTCACTAGTTAAGTGGGATTCCTCGAACTCTGTTCTGCTAGCTGAAAAGGACTGGCTGTCCCCTGACACAAGGGAAGTGAAGATGACTTCAAACGTTTTTTGCAGCTTGGCTGGCAGAGGAAGAACTTGAGCCCTTCCCCATATGGAAGGAAGTGACTCTGGTTTACAACCCATCAAACTTTCTGAGAGAGTATCAGGCTTCAATTTCTGCCAGAGGGAAGTCTGGCTTTAAACAAAAGTGGAAATTCCTTTTTTTAAAACAAAATACCTGCCTTTCTTCTAAAAAAATGCATTATGGGTTCAGAGAGCAAAGTGACAAGCTGGAAAAATTGTGAGCTTGTTTCTGACCAGTAACAGTCACCATCACACTCCCTTCTTCCAGCAGAAGTGAGTTGTAACTGGATAAAAAGCTATTCACAGTACAGCAAAATACAAGTTGCTTGGAATGAAGGATTAACCAATCTCAGAGTGGTTTCTTACTTTGATACAAGTAGAGTTTTAGAATGTAAAGGCCATGAATCAGCACTGCTGATACAGTTCAAACAGCACATTTGTCCTTGAGTTTCAATTACAACTCGTCTTAGAAAATGAAAGATACTAAGTACTTTGATACACAGTTTAGCAATATAGACAAAAGATTCTGCAAAGCAGATTCTATGCCACACCTCAAAATCTGTGGTGAACTGTCCAAATCATGCTGGTGAACTGTTAGCCCAGAAGACATATAATCAGAATTGTTTATCTTCCATGTTTTCTTCCTTTTCCTAATGTACTCTGTTCAAAACCAGAAATACTTAATGACATTATTTAAGAAAGTCAAGCAAAACGATTGTCACAAGTGTTTATTATACTACAGTCAGACATGGGTGGCCTATGGTCCCTGGTGTTGGTCTCTGTTACCCTGTCATGAACGGATAGGTTGACTACCAGTACTTGTCCCAGTTTTGCTGGGACAGCATCCCAGACCAGCCATTCCTTGCAGGCTGTTAGCAGTTCCCAGTAAGCCAGGGCAGCTGAACACTACAGCTGTATCCCAGACCAGAAAGGTTCGTTATGAAAGAGTTCTCCTACTTGGGTCTCTGACTTTGCTCCTCTTCTTTCATCTGCTCTTGAGGACTGCTCTCCTGTTTGTGACTGCTGTACATTTGCTGGGCTGAGGGTAACTCTGTATGCCTTGTGTTGGTATTAATGACTGTTTCATTAGATCTGTTTTCATTTCAGCCGATAGGCTCCTCTCCTTTATACCTGATCCTCCTTCTCTGCTGGGAAGAGATCATGGAGCAACTGCTAGATATAAGACCCAGATATAGACTAAGGGGTTCCCAGTGCTTATTTGGGGTCTGACTTAAGTAGCTTACCTGAGAGAATTACAGACCTTTAATGTGAGAGTGTCAAAGGGTTAAAGTTTGAATGGATTTGACCAAAGTATTACAAGAATGCATTATGTTGATATTGGAAGGATTGTCATTGAGTGTGTTTTTCTCGGGTTTGTTTCTGGAGTTATTTTTGAAGATGTGGGTAACTTTCTTGCTGTTGGTTATTGCTTTAGTGCAGTTTATCATTTCTGGGCATGGCTGCTGCTCTTTGGTGTCAGGCTATGGTGTTTTTTAATAACAAGGATTTGTGTTTTCTGTGGAATGGTAGTGGGCAAAGAGAATTTGGTATACCCTTGGAACGCTTCCACCACCTTGATCATATTGTTTGGTCTTTTGAGTAGGAAGAGGGAGAAGAGAAGCCCAAGCAGGAGGCTCATCTCCCCTCAGCACATTGCAAATTTCCCCATTTATATTGAGTGTTACATTCCTGGCCTGGGATACACCTGTCATCTGCCTGACTGAGTGTAAACTGATGATGACCTACAGATTGTGGCTGGCCTCTGATTCTGCCCCAGCAAAACTAGAATGCAGGCTTCAATTACTTACAGTCGTGGGGTTCTGAACTCTGAGAGTACATCTTTGTCTATGCTAAAGATCATTTTGGATCATTGTGCAGTATGAAATTCCATCTGTAATTTCTGTTCTGGTTAATGCATGTATATTAAGCCCTGAAATACTTGAGTTAGGGGCAACTTTATGACTCTCATGCTATAATCTGTCCTGAATTGCCAACATCCATTTTGTACTTTAAACTTCACTTTAGAAGAGCTTTTGTTTGGGGCAGTTGAATTTTTCCCTGATATTGCATACAGAGAGGTAACTAGAGGAGAAATTGCTTTGGGTATTGTCAAGCTAACGATAGATGTAACTTCAATAAGAATATGGGTTGTCAAGAGTTTTGTCATCCTTTTAGGACTGCTTCCTGTAGACTGGCATTGCTCATATGCAATCTGTGCTACTGTTAGCACTCCATTTAGACACTTGGTTCTCTCCTTCTCAGGCCACTCATGACCACATCTTTGCTTAATATGTACTGTCTTTACTCTGCCCTTTCTTAACAGCAAGCAGGTTAGGAGCGGAATACTAAGAAAAATCCTGGTGCTCCATGTGTCAGGCTATCAGTAGTCCTATGTGGGAATGCAAAGTGAGAAGGAATAACAACAAGCAGACTGAGCATTTTGACCTTGGTACCCATGGCTTCAGGATGCCTCCCACAGCAGAGAAGAGATAGTGGTTAATGAAAAAACAAGGTGTGATGTATGTAAAAGACTGGTTTGTTCTTGCCTAGATTGTGCTAATGTGTAGGTGTGTGCTCTATGCTCAAGACTATGTAAATAGAGTCAGAATGAACAATAAAGGTCTCCAATGGGATTCACACTGAATCACGTGGAGTCTGTGTGGTATCCCTCGCGAACAGGTGGTGACCTATGCCGCCTTCCTGAAGGAAGATTTGTGGCTTACAGTCCTACCAGACCTTAATAGAATGTTCATGTTTGCGACGTTTCTGTCAGAAATAAACTTCTGGATGAGCAGGTGCCTCTACATTTCCCTCCACAGCCTCAGGTCTTCACATGCAGACCAGGATGATCCTCAGCCTCCAAGCCATTTGAGATGCTTGCCATTCTTTCATAATTACAAATTAAAATGTGGCCTTAATATTTCAAATAATCAACAATGCTTGACATATTTATCATCCAGATACAGGAGAAGGAGAAAGGCCAGGAAAGCAGTAGAAGCAAAACCATAAAGCCCATGGCATGTGTGCTGGGTTAGAGCAGATCCCTCCCCCAGTAAAGCAGATTCACTACAACTCAGAATTTTGGAAAGTTGGAGAAAAAATGGAATTGTATTTTTGTACAGTTTAAACTAAACATAACAGTATAAGAAGAATAAACTATTACAGAAAATATAATAACCTTAAGGAAGGTGGGGAGGGGCCAAGTGACAGCAAAGCAGCAGCCAAAACAGCAGTGGGGGAAGATAATAGAATCATAGAATCAACCAGGTTGGAAGAGACCTCCAAGCTCATCCAGTCCAATCTATCACCCAGTCCTATCCAAACAACCAGACCATGGCTTTTCTTGAACACCTCCAGGGATGGCGATTCCACCACATCCCTGCCCATTCCAATGGCAAATGATAGCAGTGGGTGCAGCAGAAGCAGCAAGCAGAAGATACAAGATGTCCTTCCAGACATAAGCTTTTGATGCCCCAGTGAAATTATATGAACTTATCCCTTGTTGCCATTTGATGGCCTGTCCCTGGAATGTTCACCTCTCCACTCAGAGACTCCAATACTCTTCCACTCCTAAGTTTCTCTGTTCCAAATTTTTGTTTATGTCTGAACCAGAAACCTCTCTGAAATGGCCACAGCTTGCCACTTGTGAGTCAATGAAGATGCTTTCCCAAGTATTTACAAGCAATGATATCAATGCCATAGAACAGTCAGACCTCAAAAGCTCCACCCTGTAGTTAATTAGTGCTTGACAGCCCGCACTTTTCTCTGAATACCTATGGGACTGGCATACAAAAATCCTAAGGACTGTCCTGCCACTTCCTCTGGCCGAGTCTCACTTTTGATTTGTTTGCTGCTTTTATTAAAATATTGAGTGGTGAAGTCAGGAGCTCACAAGATAATCTCAGTAGTCACTTAAATCATGCTAAAGCCCAGCAATCAAGAAAGTAACACCCAAACCATCACAGGTAACACCCAAACCATCACAGGTGATTAGGGACCCTTCTGTCTTCTGTCACTGTACGTACATTGTATGCACAAAACTGTTTCTGTATTATCAGTGCTGCTGTGATGGTGGTTCCACTTTAATATCTTAAACTGTCAGAGCAGAAAACATCCATACTAAATATCAGCCTCAGGTAGAATTATTCATGTTCTCCTGAGGAGTGAAGAGACAGGGAGAACAGGGAATTCAGTTCAGACAGCCTGATTGCTTCTATAAATGAGAACAGGTTAAAAAAAACCCATCAACACAAAACCTCCCCAAACCAACAACAAAACACCCAAAAGAAACAACCAACTGGAAAAACAAAACAAAATGCAAAATCTAAACATTTTATAACAAACCTTTTGTTGAAAAGACCTAGGGCCTCCCTTCTGCTGAGGGAATTTGCCCAGGTGTCCTTGGCACTGACACATCTCTTTATGAACTGAACGAATATTTTCCAATATTTCACTGTTACAAATATTCTCTGAAAAATCTACCTCACATCCTTAGCAAATACGCAGTTGGCATCCAAAACCTGACATCTGTTCAGAATGGAGGCTTGCTGGAGTGTATGTATAGTTCTTTGCTTGCTTTTCCTGACTGCTAGAAGCTGAACATGGGAACACAAGCTTTCTTCTGTCCTGAGGGCTTCTATGGGGCTTCAGGTAGTGCGTGACAGAAAGGAAGATCTTGTTGAGAAGATGACTCAAATAGCCAAACAGAGACAGAGGTCAAAAGACATAGAATCATTTAGTTTGGAAAAGACCTTTTCATCAAGTCCAATTGAAAACTTAACAAGTCCACTGCTGAATTGTGTTCCAAACTGTCACTTCTAAGTGCCTTTTCAATACCTCCAGGGATGGTGACTCGACCACTTCCCTGGGCAGCCTGCTCTAGTGTTGTGATTTTTAAAGAGCCAACAGAATGAGACTCTCAAATGAACTGGAGAGAAAACAGAATTGTATTTGCAAACAGATATACAGAAAGAAATTACAAAGCAGATACAACATCCATAGTGACCCCATGGAATTTTTCCCCAACACAAAACTAAATCTATAATCCCCAATGCTCCAATTCTCCCCCCACAACAACTCTGCCATCCACAGGCCTAAACACAAGCCTCTGGAGGCCCCAAAACAGGCCTGCTTCTTACATGTTTGTCCACATAAAGTAGCTGAGACAGAAGAACAGTGAAGAGGTGATTTGGTACGATCAGCATGCCTTCACCAAGCACAAATCCTGCCTGACAAACCTGGTGGCCTTCTATGAACAGGTCACAACATTCATAGATGAGAGGCAAAAAACTGATGTCGTTTACCTGGATCTGAGCAAGGCCTTTGACACTGTCCCACACCACATCCTGGTCTCCAAGCTGGTGACACATGGGTTTGATGGGTTTGATGGGTGGACCACTGGATGGAGAAAGAACTGGCTTGATGGCTGCACCCAAAGAGTGGCTGTCAATGAGTCCATGTCCAGGTGCAGNCCAGTGACAAGTGGAGTCCCTCAGAAATCAGTCCAGGGACCAGTCTTGTTCAGTGTCTTTGCCAGTGCTATGGACAGAGTCAAGTTTGCTGATGACACCAAGCTGTGTGGTGGAGCAGACAGGCTGGAGGGAAGGGATCCATCCAGAGGGACCTGGACAGGCTGGAGAAGTGGGCACAAGTCAACTTCAGGAGGTTCAACACGAGCAAGTGCAAGGTCTTGCCTCTGGGTCGAGACAACCCAAGCACAACTCCAAGCTGGGCAGTGAGTGGCTGGAGAGCAGCCCTGAGGAGAGGGATTTGGAGATGCTGGTGAACGAGAAGCTCAATAGGAGCCAGCAGTGTGCACTTGCAGCCCAGAAAGCCAACTAGAGCCTCTACTGCGCTCTGGTGAGACCCCACCTGGAGTACTGCATCCAGTTCTGGAGCCTCCATTACAAGAAGGATGTGGAGATGCTGGAGTGTGTCCAGAGAAGGGCCATGAGGATGCTCAGAGGGCTGGAGCAGCTCTGCTGTGAGGACAGACTGAAAGAGTTGGGGCTGTTCAGTCTGCAGAAGAGGAGGCTCCCAGGTGACCTTCCTTGGCCTTCCAGTATCTGAAGTGGCCTACAAAAAGCTGGGAGGGACTATTTAGGCACTCAGGGAGTGACAGGACTAGAGGGAATGGAGCAAAGCTGGAGATGGGTAGGTTAAGGCTGGATGTGAGGAGGATGTTGTTCATCATGAGAGCCTGGAATGGGTTGCCCAGGGAGGTGATTGAGGCCCCATCCCTGGAGGTGTTTAAGGCCAAGCTGGATGGGGCTCTGGCCAGCTTGCTCTAGGGTAGGGTGTTCCTGCCCATGGCAGGGGGATTGGAACTGGATGATCCTTGTGGTCCCTTCCAACCTTGACGGATTCTATGAGCTCACACCAGACATGACAGGGTGGAGGGAGAGGAAAGGAAGCAGAGTTAGCCTCGCTGCTAGATTAGAAAGAGAGAGCAGAATTATGGGATTGAATAACAGTTTTCTAGTCCCTAGAGGATTTTTAACCCTATGGTCCTGTATTAGTCTGATTTAAATGTCCCAGAGAACAAAAAAAAAAAGCTAACAGAGCAATACAATAATAAGATGCCTTCCCCTCTCCCCACCCTGTGGAAAGAAAGTGATTAGATGTAGAGATGAAGACGGGTAAAACCACCCAAAGAATAGTCTTGCTTCCATTTGGAAGGTAAAAGAAAAACTTTAACAACAAATAAAAGGTATTTAAGGTAGGGGACTTACAAAGAGGTACAGGAAAGGGAAACAAGATTCAAAAATATCTATACAACCAGATCGATGGCAATAGATGGAGGCAGATTCAGGAAGGGGTTGTCCACCATGTGCTAGAATGGCCACATGGCAAAACGGGAGCAGCAGGAACAAAGGTGGTGCTTTCAGGCAGGGAGGACAAAGAGAGCAAGAAACAGGAAGTTCCTCTGTTTTATAGGAGCCCTAGACAGGAAGATAGAGTGTGCTAACCACTACACCTGGGGTCACGTTCAGAACACCCCTAGGAGGGTTAACCCTTTACAAGCCCCCAGCCTAGGACACTCTACTGCTTGTTAACCTTTTCAGTGAAGAAAATGTTACTAATATCCAATTTAAAACTCCCCTGGCATAACTAGAGGGTGTTGGAGAAATATGGAGCAGAAGCAGGTTGGATAAAGACCATCACAGTCACAGATTCAACAGTTCTTAGGTTTAAGGCTGAAGCAAAATTCTGAGGTGATGCAGAAAAGCATGGGATTTGAAACACTGTTTTCAGGGCTTGAGTTTGATTGTTTTCCAAGGGATGAGTCCAGTGCACCCACCGTCAATGAGAAAACACATTGTAGAAAATGTGTTGATTCACTTAGTGGGATTGAAGTGTTGTTCCTGAAGAACCACCCAGAGCAAGCACTGAAGCTGTAGCATTTCTGAATAAGTCTCCCCAAATAAAAGAGCATAGGTGGGTTACGATGCCCTTTAAAATGGCTGATTCCCTTTCAGAATCGTAAGGCTAAACATAATCTCTAAACCTAGCTCACTAACTCCCAAACTCCTATCAACTAACACCAAAATGTAAACCTAATCATGACACTAACTGTAAAATTAAACTCCAAAACCTAACTCTAATCCCAAACCATAACTGTGAACTCTAACCACTGGCCCTCACTCTGTCCCTACACCCAACGCTAGCTCCAACACTAGTACAAAGCTCTAACACTGAACCTAACACTTCGTCCTAACCCTTAGGTCCTAATCTGAAAGTTAACCATAAATTCAATCACCTAAATCTACACCACTGCCCTGCCTTCCACAAAAAGCTGGGAGGGGTGACGGCCAAGACAGCCATCTGAACCAGACAGGGGCGCATTCAATACCATACTGACATGGCTGCTGTATTAGGGCTGGCCACGGGGCGGTGTCATCACAGGCCAGTACTGCTTTTATGTCTCGTTTTATAGTTCACTAGTATTATTTTTTATTCCTGTTGTTTCTTCTCTCTTTGTGCTGTTCCATTAAACTCTCCTTATCTCAACCATTGTCTCCTGACTTTCCTCTAAACATAACTCCTAAGGCTAATTCTAACCATGACCCTAAATGCTAAGCCATAACCCTAAACCCACATCCTAACCCTTAGATTTATTCTAGCAGTAACCCTAATCCTAACCATATGCTGACAAATAATACCTGGTGTGCTAGTTTGAAGCTAGCTAGAATGTTTTGGTGAGAAGAACTAGATTACACGCTGTGAAAGACAAACAAGGGTGATGTCTGTTCCACTCATAGGCTTGCTGAGATGTATAAGAACAAGAATCCAAACGTAGATTAGGCACTTCTTCTTGGGGCATTGTCTGAGCTGCACTTCTCTCTAGCCTCTCTGCTGTCTCTCTGATTAATCTACTTTGTTTCCTAACCCCCTGGCTGAACCTCCATTCTTCCTTGGGACTGGGGTAAGGTTGAGAGGGGTGGGAGAAGGTGGAAGGGTGGTTGGGAGCCCCTTCTGGGTTTCTGGACGGGCTGTTGTGTTTCTGCATTACCTTTTACCTTGTATATTTCTGTATATAAATGTATATACTGTAAATGTCTGCTTGTATATTGAGCTAAGCTGTAAATATAAGCTTCATTCATATTTCCAGAGCCGGCTGAGTCTAGCCTGGGTGATTTCCAAAGTGTAGGAGGGCGGGTAACACCCCAACCACTACCCCTGGTTAATAGGTTGTACAGGGTTTACCCTCCAGGGGGAGTAACCTCGAACCTGACCCTAGGTGGTCTTGACCCCTCCCCAGCGGTGGGTCTATGCATATTTTCTGAATTCTGATGATGACCCTGTGAAGCCAGCCCTCCTAAAGAAATTGACCCAAGGTGCCCCTTCCACATATGCACACACACTGGGAGGGCTGCTCTTGGGCAGAGACCCAAACAATCTTCCAACTGTCCAGGAATTTGTTAATGACCTGAGGCAGTTTGAAGACAGTGTCTCCAGAAAGGCCTTGATATCAGCTGTGGAAACCCTTACCCAGGAGATGAATGAGCTTGAGGCCTCTGTCTCTGAACTGCAGAAGGCAGAGGACGATTACTCTTCACCTTCTGAATGGGTACAGGTCTCAGCTGTTAGAAACATACACTGCCATACTCCCCCTCCTCCTCATAGGACACCAGTCCACGCCAGACAGGGGACACCTAGAGGCTCACTTTGGAGAACACTGTGTGAACACA
>WAAF01006594.1:0-24791 GCA_013400475.1 Tricholaema leucomelas
CTAGCTAGGCTCAAACTAGCACACCACCGCAGTGATGGCTGTCAGAATGCAGTTGGACAATCACTACCCTAGACATTCGCTCTTTAAAACTATCCTCAACATGGAAGAACAGTCTTGTGTTTCAGATCCTCCATTGCTTGGGCCTACAGACATCAGCAGCAAGTCTCAGAAAGCTGGATATATGTGGAGAGAATCAGGTACCTGGAAGTCGCATACCTTAATCGCAGAAGGTTCAGTGCAATGACTAGAGCTGGAAGTCATGATAGTGTGTTGCGGAGGGGGATTCTGCCACCTACTCTGATTTGTGGCGAAGGGGAGAAATTAATTGGTGAGAGATAGTATTTATAAAAATATATATTTATTAAATCCAATATTCTGAAGTCTCATCACCCCCAATCACTATATTTAATATTAAATTGATTCTTTCACGGTTATGGAAGGACCTTATGGGATTATGTAGTGGAGGCTCACATAGGTCCAAATAGGCTTACATAGGCCTTGCCTTGCCTGGACATGTTTTCCTACCCAAACTTGTTTTCCTGCCCAAACCAGAGGCAAACATATTAAACGAACATTAGGGGCACAATAGGCTTGGTGCCCCAAAGTCTGGCCTGCCAGAGATCCAGGTTGTAAACAAGTTGTATAATGTGATTGTAAACAGGTTGCATAAGCCCACGTGTTTAGTGTACGGTTCACTCATGCTCTCCCCATATTTGGGGGTACTAGACCTGTGGTCCTTTCCTTGTTTGGTGTGTTTTGGCCTGCTGCCAGAAGCCTATTGGACAGTATTGTGGCCAACAGACCATCAATCGTGGCTCACATCTGATAAATAGTGCAATCCAGGTAAACAAGAGGCTCTTGCCACTCTCTCCATTCACCTCCCTGTCTGCCTGCTGCCTGGGGCCACTACCTTTGTTCGCTTGGCGTGACCCCTCTGTTCCACGATACCCTGCACCGATCCAGTAGATGATCGAACGAGGCTTTCTCCAGCCTGCCGCATCAGCCTGATAGTGTCCATGGAATTTGCTCAGACAGCGTGCCCCAAATTCAAATTGAACTGTTAGCTTCACAAGAATCAACTAAGTGGCTTTTGTCATATATATATCTTTTGGGACCACAGATACTGAACCTTCCAATTAGTGAGTATTCAGACTCTCTTGATTCAAGATGCTAGTAAATTTTATTAACTCTACCAGTGGCACTTTATGTCACCAGACTCTCTGACCAGAACATTTCCAACCTCTTCTAAGTTGCTGAATTTGTCTGTAAATAGGCATTCTGTAAAGAAATTTCACTAACTGTGTACAAAGAATTTGTGTGGGTTAACTGTACTTAAGTTTGGGGGAAATGGTGAGGGATGGTTAAAGTACAAGTATGATGAAGGCTGGCAGATTGTGATATTCATTAGTGTAAATATTGGTTTAGATTAGATCAAATAGTTCTCAGCAATACTCTGAGTGAAGTAGACAGGGGTGGATTGTGCTAGTTTGAAGCTAGCTAGAATGTTTTGGAGAGAAGAACTAGATTACAGGCTGTGGAAGGAAAACAATGATGATGTCTACTTCACTCATAGGCTTGCTGAGATGTATAGGAACAAGAAATAAAAACATAGATAACCACTCTCACTTGGGCTGCTTGCTGAGCTGCATCTCTAACCTNGTGACTAATTCACCTGCTTCGTAACACTCCTGTCCAACCCTCCAAAGTACCTTAAACATAAGGCAAGATCTAGGGTAAGGTAGAGGGGTGGGAGTAAGGTGGAAAGGTGGTTGTGAGCCCCTCCTGGGGACTCTGGTTTCTGTGAGGGCTGTTGTGTTTTTGTATTACTTTTTAACTTGTATTTTCCTGTATATAGCTGTATATATTGTAAATATCTGCTTGTATATTCTGCTAAGCTGCAACTATAAAGCTTCATTTAATTTCCAGCATGGCTGAGACTAGTCTGGGTGATTTTCCAAAGTGTGTGTATGGGGGGTAACACCCAAACCATCACAATATTTGTGAGTATAAAAGCATCAGGGAGAAGCAGCAACTGTTTCCTTAGTTTTGTGCTACACAATCAGCCAGCTTGCATTTGTTTGGTTTATGTCTATGCAATATTCCTTTTCATCTCTTTACTCCTAGGCTCTTCCTCTGCCACTTTCTCAGTTGCAGCCTCTACTGTTCTAACACAAGCAATGACTGGAGCAGCAGTGAGCTGATGATAGCCACTGCTTTAGCTATTGTTCAACTGCACCCTGTTGCAGTTCACTGGGATTTTTTTTTTTTTATAGTACAGCTTTTTGCTTATTTGAGAGTGCTTTGTCTCTTAGAGAAGAGAATTTGACCTTTAATGGAGTGAAGCTTCATCTGCTAATGTGAAAGTTGTAGGCAACAATAAGGAAGCTTCATCTGCTAATGTGAAAGTTGTAGGCAACAATAAGCAGGATGCTAACATAGCTTAGACATGTGGCACTCTTTCATTTATTTTAAAAATCAATTAACTATTTGATGTGATTGCTTAGCTTACTGTGGCAGAACTCTGCACATCAGTACTTCAGAATAATAGAATGGGCTGGGCTGAAAGAGACCTCCAAAGGTCATCTAGTCCAACCCCCATTCCAGTCCACTTCAGTCATCAGGGCAACCTCAACTAGAACCGGTTTCCCAGGGCCCTGTCGAGCCTCACTGTGGCTGTTTGAGCTGATTTTCTAGCTCAGACATAGAGGAGAGGTGAACATTCCAGGGATAGGCCATATAATGGCAACAATGGATAAGTTAATATAATTTCACTGGAACATCAAGAGCTTTATGTCTAGAAGCACAGCTTGTTCTTTCCCTTTGCTGGCTTCTGCTACTTGAGCTGCTCCTGCCTGCTGTCTTTCCCCACTGCTGTTTTGGCTGCTGCTGCTTTTACTGCTTTGCTGCTGCTTGACCCCTTCCCTATCTTCCTTAAGGTTATTTTTTTTTTTTCTCTCTAGTAGTTTTTCTCTTTATACTGTTAAACTATAAGAAATACAATTTCATCCTTCCCTGACTTTCCAAAAAAATCTGTGTTGTGGTGAATTTATTCTCCCAGGGGATGGATCCACCCTAACCCAGGACACTCACCTTGAATATCTCCAGGAATGGGACCTCAACCACCTCCCTGAGCAACCTGTTCTAGTGTTCCACTACCCTCATGGTGCAGAACTTGTTCCTAACATCTAATCTAAATCTGCTCCTCTAGTTTGAAGCTACTGCCCTTGTTCTGTCACTTCAGGCCTTTGTGAACCGTCTCTTCCAGCCTTCTTGCAGGCCCCCTTCAGGTACTGGACAGCTGCCATCACGTCTCCCTGGAGCTTTTTCTTCTCCAGGTTGAACAACTTTAGTTCCCTCAGCCTGTTCTTGTAGCAGACGTGCTCCAACCCCCTGATCATTTCCATGGCCCTCCTCTGGAATTGCTACATCAGGTCCGTGTCCTTCCTATATATCCAGATATGGACGCAGTATTCCAGGTGAGGTCTTGATGGGCAGTAAAGCTAACAGAGCATCACAAAGAGAAGTACTTAGAGCACTTCTAAACCACAACATACATACACATATAGAAATGAAATTTTGAAGTCTCTGGACATTTCTACTGAGTTAGCAGATGAAAAATGTTATTTTTATACTAAATACTGTTATAAAATCCTGTCTTGCAGTAAATTTCTAGTTATCATGAAATGGTAATTGGTGATGAATTGGTTTCTTTGCCTTAAAAGGATCCACAGTCCAAGGAGATACTTGATTGGCAGTGTCACTATGAGAAATGTTATTTGAATTAAGCACAGTTTATTTTCCTATCCATATTTATTGTACTTTCCAGAGGCTTTTTTAAGTTTCAGGCTTTCTTCATAAAAGCCCATGAAATAAAATTGTTGTTGCTGCCAGCTTGTATGCCTGAAAGCCCTCTCCTTTTTTTGGTCCTAACTTTATCAGTTTCTTTAATAAAAGATATTAACTCTCCTCAAAAACTTGTCTCACAGAGAGAAGAAAAATATCCTCTGCTCCAAAGAAAATATCAGTTATGTTTAATGATTAAACCAAATCAGTGCAAGAGAACACATAAGACAACTACAATAGCATTCTGGGGAGCAGCAGGGTCTAAGAGCTACAGTTTTCTAATCATTCTAAAAGCGTCTTTTGTTTTTCATGGTGGAATTGAGTTACAGGGAAAAGTGGTGACAAATGTGTTGAATATTAATCATACTTCACATCTTTATCCTACTGATACCAAATCAGTACAAGATGAAATGGGCAGTAGTCCTCAGGTGAGGACTCTCACTTCCTTCAGAGGCACTGCTCAGCCCAGCCAGCATCAGCAGTTTTATGGCCAGCATGAGGTTACAAGTGCAGTTAGTTACTGTGTCCTGCTTGCTGCAGCTGATGCTTTGTTATTCTAAATAAGAACCACAAAATATAGCAAGAAATCTTTTGAGGTAGTGATTTTTAAAGTGTACAGGTGGGCCTGCTCGTCAGTAAGTCACAGAATGTCAGGGGATGTAAAGGACCTCCAAAGCTCTTCCAGTCCAATCCTCCTGCCAGAGCAGGATCACCTAGACCAGATCACACAGGATCTTGGATATCTCCAGAGAAGGAAATTCCACAACTCATCCTAGGCAGACTGTTTCAGTGTTCTGTCACCCTTACAGGGAAAAAAATCCTCCTCATGTTTCCATGGAACTTCCTATGTCTCAAATTCCACCTATTGCCTCTTGTCCTGTCATTGGGCATCACCAAGCAAAGCCTGGCTCTATGCTCTTTAGTCTCACCCTTTACATCTTTATCAACATTGATAAGGTCACCTCTCAGTCTCCTCCTCTCCAAGCAACAGAGTCCCAGGTCTCTCAGGCTCTCCTTATAAGAGATGTCCTGTTCCTTTCATCCTCTTTGTGGCTCTGTGCTGGACTCTCTCAAGCAGTTCTGTGCCCTTCTTGAACTGGGAGCCCCAGAACTGGACACAGTACTCCAGACGCAGCCTCACCTGGGCAGATTAGAGAAGGAGGTGAACATCTCCTGACCTACTAACCTCAGCCCTTTTAGTCCACCCTAGCATGGCACTGGCCTTCCTGGCCACAAGGGCACATTGGTGGCTCATAGTCAAACTCCCATCCACTATGACCCCCAGATCATTTTCTCCTTCACTGATCTCCAGCAGGTCAATCCCCAGTCTATACTGATCGCTGGGGTTGTTCTTTCCCAGGTGCAAGACTCTACCCTTGCCCTTGTTGAATTTCATTATATTTCTCCATGCCCAACTGTCAAGGTCCAGAGAACAGAGATTAACAATATCTCTGTCCAGAGAAGCAAGATCTGTTCTTCTGGATTTCCGTGTTGTGAAATTAAGGTGCAAACGAGACCATATATCACCACAAAATTATTTACTAAAGGGCAAAGTGGGGTGGAGGGGTGGGGGGGGGTGGGAAGAGAGATAAACAGAATGACGGAGAAGAAGAGAAGCAGAGAAGGAAAAGAGCTGGGATCATATTACCCTCAGTCGCAGATGGGTGGAGAGAGAGAGACAGTTGCGTGGCCCAGGGATGATCTTCTGTGGAGTTCATCAGGGGTTCTTCTGGTGGTGGTGCAGCTCTGGTAGTCTGGTGGAGGTGCACTTGGTGGTCTGGTAGAAGTGCATCCTTGGTGGTCTTGTGGGAGTGCCACACTTTGACAAGCATTCCTCCTGCCTTTTATACAGTTGTCTGCTAGTGTCCAGACGCAGCTCCCCAGGAAATCTTCCTGTGTATCCTCATGCATTCGCAAAGGTCGGGCACCACCGGGGAGAGGGCCTCCACCCTCTCCCTGGCTGTACCTGTCCATACCCTGAATACACATAAGCCTTTTCTCTTTGGGGTAGCTGAGATGTATGCATCCTGGGCATTCCAGCCAGGCTGAGGTCCAGGAGTTTCCAAGGCATTGTCTGTTGATTTGCATCCCTGAGCTTTAGACCAAGCACCTAATCTGAGTCCCGGAGGGTAACAAAGACAATCTTTATCTTTGTTGATCAGGGAGAGGATGCAATCTTTATCTTTGTTGATGAACAAGAGAGAAGTTTTAAACTCTCACACCAACCCTCCAGTCTGAATTTTGCAGAAGCAGCTGGAGCAGTAGGTGATGTTGGACTGCGGTGCCTTAGCTTACTGCAGAACTCCAAATCCACTTTGTTCTGTGCTTTGGGCTCTCCCATTAAAAAGAAGCTGCTGCTCAAGCAACTTCTGATCCTCAAGAAAAAAAAAAGGGGGGGAGGGGGGTTATGTGTGTGGGACCAGGCCAAAATCTGGATTAGCTCTCCAGAGGCAGAGGATTAGTGCACTAGGCAAAAATAATACCCTTAAAGGTGGAAGGCTTTAAGATTTTCAACCATACATATTTATTAACTGGCTCAGAAAGGTTTGGTTAACAAGATAAGCTGTCAGCAACAGTCTCTTCAACTTAAGGTTATTTCTTTCCTGAAGAAAAAAATCTTACAAAAAAAAAAAAAAAAAAAAAAAGAAGCTGCAGAGTCAAATTAAACTACACATTTTTAGCTTCAGAGATTGCATTTTACCACATGTATGAACAATTTTGTTGAAGCATGTGATAAATTTGCAAGTGGGCTGTTTTTTTAAGTCCTAAAAAGTAACTTTATTTAAAAATGTTTTCTCTAGATATAAAGCACAAGGTGTTTCTTGCAGCTCACACTGCTCGTCTCCCCGGAAATACCTCTGTAACCTGCTGGGAGCCTAAGGTTTTAGGATCTGTAATCCTTTTCACCATGCCTGACTGGCTGAGGATTGTTCAAGGAGGTCAGGTTTCCAACATAATTTCTCTGCCTTGCAGAAGAAGGTAAGGATGTGAAAACTGAGTCACTTGCTCGCCAGGTATGAAGCTGTGGGACATCCAATAGCCCCACAGGGCAACCCGAGCTGTGCAGCCCTATCAGGTGTCAGGGGGTGATGGAGCCAGACCTCCCTTTTCATGGAGAGTTCTGTGTATCACCTGCTTTCTACCTCAAAATTACTAATTTTGAAACATTTACTGTCCCAAGTAGCAGGCCAGGAAAACTAGAGAGGGAACAAAGCATTTCTCAACAGCCTGTGCTTGAATAGAGTTCTGTGGATGCTAACACTTCAAGTTTGACAAATCAACATATGCTAATCAAAAGCTTTTACTTGGAACTTCTGGGTGGGCTGTTTTACACTTCTTCTCTTTTTCTGCAGCTTTCAATTAAAAAATGAACCAGGTGGAACTCCTGCCATACCATACCTTCCTTTCACCTGATTTCCAGTCTTGCTGCATCCCTTCACAGAATCACAGAACATTTGAGGCTGAAAGGCACTTCCAGATATCATTGACTACAACCTCTCTGCCAAAGCAGGGTCACATAGAAACACATCCAGCTTGGCTTTGAAAGCCTCCAGAGGAAGAGACTCCACAGCCTCTCTGGGCTGCCTGTTTCAGTGTTCCATCACACTCACCATAATGAAGTTTCTCCTCATGTTGAGATGCATCTCCCTGTATTCTAGCTTGTATCCATTATTCCTTGTCCTATTACTGGATGTCACTGAAAAGTGCCTGTCCCCTTCCTCTTGATACCCACCCCTCAGATGTTTATAAGACATCGATAAGATCCCCTCTCAGCCTTCTGTTCTCCAGACTAAAGAGTCCCAGTTCTCTCAGTCTTTCTTCACTGGAGATATATTCAAGTTCCTTAATCATCCTTGTAGCACTTTGTTGTACCCTCTCCGGTAAGTCTCTGTCTTCCATGAACTGGGGTACCCAAAACTGGATACAGTATTCCAGGCTTGGTTTCACCAGGTGTCCTGGAGGAAAGGAATTAACATGTTTGAGTCAGGAATTATAAAAAATAGAATTATTTTATTTTCCTGGAACCCTGCCCCCAAACAATATACAAAATTAGTTTAGTTTATTGCCAGGTTCAGCTCAATCAGGAATTTCTTCTAAAAAGGATATTATAGATAAATTTAGATATTTAGGAAGTCAAGAAATGGAAAAGGCTAAGCTATAAACACAGTTTTACCCCACTATCAATCAGGCTAAGCAGAAGATTCAAAGAAAAGCTTACTCACAGAGGTGAGATAGGCATTCGGCAATGATCCCTTCCGGGATTCCTCTGCAGGAGCAGCCTTCTGAAGTTGCAGGCAATATTCAATAATAGAGATCCATGCTGCAGAAGTCTGAGATGAGTGGCAGAGCCGCCAAACTCGCAAATGTCTCGATCACTTCTTCCTGAGTAAGATGGTCATGAAACAATGCTGCCTTCACAGCAGCAGGGGAGAGCCAAAACTGCTAGCATCCCCCAGTCCATGAGACAGCCAGGAAGTTGGCTACTGATAGGGTCTGAGAGATGTCAGATGCTGCCAGCTCTCTCTCAAAGGACCCCAGGCTTGTCAAGCCTGCAGGTTTGCACAAAAGCATGCAAAAGTGGGGAGAACATCCAAAAGCAGGAATGGGATAAAACCAAGAGCCATACAAAGGTAGGAGCCATCCAAAAGTGGGGACAGTCCAGCCACAACAGGAGCCTGTCCTTCACAGTGGCAGGGGACTCTCAAGATGGGAACTTTCAAGGTGGAAACCCCAAGGCAGAAACCCTTGCTCTATTTATCCCTTTTCTAGACAAAGTGTCCATTCACCCTTTATCCTGGGTGTGAAAACCCAGCCAACCACCAGCCTGATTCCAGTGTGGGCTTCCACACCATCAGTCCACATGCAGAAAGGCACCTTTTGCTGCCCCCCTTCAAGCCCGCCGGCAGAGGTGGGGGGAAACAGTTTTTGTGCCTTTCTTCTCCCATTCAAACCTGTGAAGTGAGAGGGAGAAGAGAGGAATTTGGGGTACCCCTGGACACCAGGGCAGAGTAGAGGGGAAGTAGAACCTTCAACTTCCAACTGTTCCAAAGGTTAAGAATGGAATGTTCAAGTGCTTTTACAGGAAATAGGTGAGTTTGTTTTGGTAGATTGATGGAGCTGCTCCCTCTGGAAAGCACAAGTAAGGCAGAAAATTAATTGCACAGGACAACAAAGACACTTCCTTACCTCAAAAGAATTTGTTCTGGCATATATCAAAGGTGACAATACATTAATGAGAGCATTTCCAAGAAGAACTATGTATAGCAATGTCTGATAAGAAACCAAACCATAGTAACCACTATTTCCTTTAACTAGTAGTGTATTTTGTGAAGGTAATGGTAAACACCCATAGCAGTCAGGAATTTGCAGTTCAGGCGGCCTGGACAGTAAATACATTTCATAATTATACTGCGGAATAGAAATGCAAAGGCCAACCCTAACTTTAGGATTAGAAAAACAAGCTCATTGGTTAGCTATCGACATCGCATTTAGCTTCCATCTAGTGCAGGCTGAAATGAATAGCTCAGTATCATTATTATTTTCTAAAGAGATTTAACACGTTGAAAAATGACACTTCTATAGAAGTAATGATAGACATAAAATCTCAGTTATCAGTAAGAAATGTAATTGCCATCAACAAAGCACAACTGTATAAAAAAAACCCTCAGGTCCTATAGGTTGGGCACTCTGTCTTCTGCACACTGAGTGCTTAAATGAAAGAAACCACCATGATGAGAAGGCTGCAGTAGAAGCAAGCACTTGGCTAATCCTGCAAATGGAACCAGTATCTATAGAGACCTGCAGCTCCAGCAGCATGCAGCTTCCATGCTTACAAGGTATGTACGATGAGTAAGCTGTCTGCAAATTAAGCTTATTGTATCTGATCCATGCTAAGGTCCGCAAACTGTTCCACTCTAGGACAAGGGGTATAGCATTAAGCTTGGAAGAGGGTAAATTTAGATCGGATATTTGGAAGAAATTCTTTAGAGTATGGGAGGTGAGACACTGGAACAGGTTGCCCAGGCAGGTTGTGGATGTCTCCTCCTTGGAGTGCTTAAGGCCAACTTGGATGGGGCTCTGAGCAACCTGGTCTAGTGGAATGTGCCCCTGTCCATAATGAAGGATGTTGGAACTAGATGATCATTTATGTCTCTCCCAACTCAAACCATTCTACCATTCTAAAAAATACTGCACTAGTTTCCACTCAAGCCCATATACTCCTGTTTTTTGCTCAGTGTTTGCCAGATGCTACCGATGCAGCCCAGTAGAGACTGCAGTTAGCACTGTGTTTATCACCCCAATTCTGGAGGCACTGATCCTATCCAATGAGGAACACACAAAGCAAATGCACCCTCCAATTTAGCTTCTTGATAACCAGAATTTTTACCTCTGTTTTTAGTTCTTGGAATGGTTACCACAAATAGGAGCTTACCAGCAAGTTTTAGCAATTAAAAAAACCTCAAGCTGATTTATGATATTGATTTGTATCATCAGAGTAAGATGTACGGGCACATGAAAAGTGGTACAAAATCAACACCATCTTTACAACAAAGGCTTCTCTGAATGCAGAAGCCATTGAAGATGATATAGAATCATAGAATGGTCTGGGCTGGAAGGGACCTCCAAAGATCATCCAGTTCAACTCCCCTCTCCAGGCAGCAGGGACATCTTCAATTATATCAGGTTGCCCAGAGCCCTGTTGACCCTCACTTTGAGTATCTCCAGGGATGGGGCCTCAGCCACCTCCATGGGCAACTTGTTCCAGTGTTCCACTACATCATGGTGCAAAACTTGTTCCTAACATCCAATCTAAATCTGCTCTTTAGTTTGAAGCCATTGCCCTCATCTTTTAACTACAGGCCTTTGTAATCAGTCTCTCTGCAGCCTTTATCTAGGCCCCTTTCAGGTACTGGAAGGTCACTATTAGGTCTCCCCAGAGCCTCCTCTTCTCCAGACTGAACAACCCCAGTTCCCTCAGCCTGTGCTCATAGCAGAGCTGCTCCAACCCCTTGTTCATTTCTGTGGCCCTCCTCTAGCCCCGCTCTATCAGGTCCATGTCTCATTTACTGCTGCTGCCATTCTGCTTGTGCAACAAGTGCATGGCAGGGCTGCTACTCCCTGCTGCATGTAGAAGCTGTTTTCTGACCTGGCTCTTCACAATATATTCTCTGTGGGACTATGTAGTGAGAGATAGCAGAGTCATTATATCTAGGCAATTAATTGGAGGCATTTCTTACCTATCTGTATGAACATTTGCTGTGAATGCTCCTTCTGCTTACATATTGTGAAAAGCTTAATGATGCATTTTACTTCAGTCTGTCTTCTGCTGTCTGCCTCCATCCGTGCTCTCACCAGCTACAAAGGTAAGGTTGTTTGGGGTTTTATTGTTTTTTGACCCTCATTGAAACACTGTTGTTAGCAATTTTTAGAGGAACAAGCTATTATGCAAAGGTCAGGGAGCTTTGTAAAGATCATAATTACTTAAAGGCTTCATTAACCTTTACAAAATAGTGGTTGCTGGATTATGCAATGTACAATCAAATGATCATTAACATCCAGAGCAATTAATGAAAGTAACATCCTCAAGGTACTGCAAATCACATAGATGCTACCCAGTATTGGTCTCCATGCACAAGTCTTATCCCAGCAAATAGACTTCAAATAAGACATTCTACACATGACAAAGGCTACTTCCCATGTGGAGCACAATAAACACATTTACCAGCATTTATTGGTGCCTGGCAGAACATTGGGATGAGGCTGAAGGGAATGTTCAGTGCCAAGGGCATTGTCCTCTCCTGCATATATTCCAGAAAGTTGAGAACATCACAAAAAATCCCCAAACTACAGAATGGTTAATGGTTGGAGAGGACATGCAAAGATGACCTATTTCAACCTCCTCCCCCATGCTAAAGCAAGGTCACCTAGAGCAGTCTGTACAGGATGATGTCCAGACAGATTTGCAATCTCTACAAGGAGGGAGACTCCACAACCTCTCTGAGCAGCCTGTTGCAGTGGTCCAGCAGATTCAGCACCCTCAAAGTAAAGAAGTATTCCCTTATGTTTAAGCAGAACCTCCTGTGTTTTAGTTTGTGCCTGCTGCCCCTTGCCAGCACTGAGAAGAGCCCCCCTCCATCCTCTTGACACCCATCCTTTAGACATTAATAAGCATAAGACCCCCTTTCAGTCTTTTCTTCTCCAGGTCAAACAGCTTCAGGTCTCTCAGCCTCTCCTTGTAAGAGGGATGCTCTGGTCCCGTCATCATCTTCACAGCCCTCTGCTGGACTCTTGTCCAGTAGTTTGCTGTCCCTCTCAAACTGGGAAGCTCAGAACTGGACACAATGGTCCATGTGGCCTCATTAGAGATGGGAAAGAACCTGCACAAATCTGCTGGTCACACTTTTAATGCACCCAAAGAGATCATTTGCGTTCTTGTCATGTAAGCATACTGCTGGCTTATGGTTAACCTGTTGTTCACCAGCATGCTCCATCCTTCTCTGCACAGCTACTTTCCCAGCAGGTCATCCCCTGGTACTGGTGTATTGGGATGACAATAGAATTCCAGTGGTTGCTTCTTGGCAACGTCCACACCATGTCAACCTCTCTTAAGAGAGGTCTTCCTGCTCTTTCTCTCCCTCACTCTGGGAAGCCCCTCTCCACTCCTGTAGTGTTCAGCCACAGAACTCGTGGTTGTTCCTGCTGCCTTCCTTGCTAGCTAAGTGATGATAACCACTTAAAGTAATGAGACCCTGTCCCTTTTGTTTGAAAAGATACCAGAGAATGAAAATTTCCATCTCCACCCAGATCTTTTCAGGCATTAAGCTGATGATCCATACTGTAGTAAACAGGCACAAAAGGAGTGAAGTTAAAGCATTTTTCATCTGTCCACTTCATCTGTTTGGCTCAAAAGAAACAAAGCTTCCCTCGTACATCTACATGGAAAAGATTATCCAGTTTCAGCACTGTTGGTATTTATTTTTGCACCAAACCATTAAACACTTTCCAAGAAAACTTAATAAAGTGTGAAGGTGGGAAAAATATATGCTTTATAAAGTAGAATTGTGTCATAGCTGTAAGAAGATAACACGTGGTGTACGCATTTACATAGAGGAAAACACAACCAAATAAAGATAACAGCTCATGTACTCAAGTTGGGAAAGGCAATCTTTCTATACCCAAATATGAAAGCTGCCAACACGGTGATTCCAGGTTTCATTTCTTGTACATGACATAAATGCTCTCTGAAGGTGGAGCTATCTGTTTTCTCATGCTTTCCCTGCCCCTAGAGTTGTCAGGGTTGAAAGGGACCTCAAGGATCATCTAATTCCCCCTGCCATGTGCAGGGGCATCTCACACTAAATCAGGTTGCTCAGACTCACATCCAGCCTGGCATAAAAAACTTCCAGAGATGGGGCTTGCACCACCTCCCTGGGCAACATGTCCCAGTGTCTCACCACACTCATGGTGAAGAACTTCTTCCCAGCATCCAGTCTGAATCTACCCACTTCCAGTTTTGCTCCATTCTCCCTAGTCCTATCCCTTCCTGACATCCTAAAAAAGTCTCTCCCCAGCTTTCTTGTAGCCTCTTTCAGATACTGGAAAGCCACAATAAGGTCACCTCAGAGCCTTCTCTTCTCTAGACTGAACAGCCCCAACTCTCTCAGTCTGTCTCCATAGGAGATGTGCTCTAGCGCTCTGATGGTCCTTGTGGCTCTTCTCTGGACACACTCCATCATGTCCACATCTTTCTTGTAATAGAGGTTCCAGAACTAGATGTAGTACTCCAGGTGGGGTCTTGTTTTAAGGAGCAGAGAGTATACAGTATACAGGGTGGGTTTTTTGTTTTTTTGTTTGTTTGTTTGTTGGGGGTTTTGTTTGTTTGTTTGTTTGTTTGTTTTTAATATGATGCAAGGAAGAATCTGGTCTAGTTTAAATCCTTGTCCATTTGTAATCCATCCAAAGCAAGGTCGGTTATGTCGATTTAAATAGGAGGTGTATCACCTGCACTGTACTAAGTCTTTGGGCTTTCATGTGATACAACAATCTTTCATTTTGCTTCATTTTTGTTGCTGTTGTTTTTTTTTCCTTTTGCTTCTGTCCCAGTGGTATTATAAAAAGTGATGGAGAGGGCAGAGCAGCATGTCAGCAAAAAGATTTGGATGTTGAGGTGATGAAACCAAAGACAGAAGAGTGGGCACTAGAAATTTAAGGGTAAGGCTGAGAGCTAGAAAAGCATGATACTGTGAACTTGAGAGTGCTAATGATTACTTATGCCTTGATTATTGCTATGCGTGATGAGTTGAGTTGAATCTGCTGTTGATATTGAATACTATGCTGCCATCATGCCAGCCTCAAACTGAAAATGAAAGTGGCTGGAGCAAAGTATCCTGGAGCTTGAAGTTCAGATTGTAACATGAGAGGTTTCCTGTTCTGCTTGCTGCTTTTCTTTCCAGATTTGGGTGTGGGGTGTTTTTTTCCACTGGGCTGGCTGCAGGTCAGGGTGGTGAAGGATAAGTCACTGGCTTCTGCTGCTGATTCTACAGTCTGCTGTGCTGTCTGCAAAGAGGCTAAGGTATTTGTACATTATATTAGCTTATTTCCAGTACAACTCTTAACTCTTTAGCTCGACCTAGAGGTTGTTTTTGTGTTACTGTCCCTCCCACCTGTATGGAGAGGGAGAAAGGGGCTTGTGAAAGTGGGCTGTGTTAACCCAGGGTACTATATAAAGGCAGCAACTGCTCTGTGTGCACCATACAGTCTTGAAAAGGAAAAATGGCAAATTCTACAAAGATACCATAGGATACAGATAGTAAAGAACTGTTCTTGTTCTGCAGTGCACATTGGAGAGGCACCTCACTGAGGTTTTCTTTCTAGTACTTCAGACCAAACTAATCTGGAGTACTGTGTCCAGTTCTGGGCCCATGCAGTTCAAGAAGGACATAGAACTACTTGAGAGAGTCCAGCACAGAGCCACAAAGATGGTTAAGGCAATGGAATATCTCTCTTACGAGGAGAAACTGAGGAAGCTGGCAGTCTGCTGCTTGGAGAGGAGGTGACTGAGAAGTGACCTCATTTTTGTAGATAAATACATAAATGGTGAGTGCCAGGAGGATGGAGCCACGCTCTGCTCAGTGATGCCCAATGATAGGACAAAGGGCAATGGGTGGATGTTGACACATAGGAAGTTCCATGGAAACATGAGGAGGACTTTTTTCCCTATGAGGGTGTGCTAGTTTGAGACTAGATAGGATGTTTTGGTGAGAAGAACTAGATTACAGGCTGTGGAAGGAAATGTCTACTTCGTTCATAGGCTTGCCAAGATGTATAGGAACAAGAAATAAAAACACAGATAACCACTCTCACTTGGGCTGCTGGCTGAGCTGCATCTCTAACATCACCCTCCGTTTATTTTCTAATCCACTTTTCTTCCTAGCCCCCTGGCCGAACCTCCATTCTTCCTTGGGACTGGGGTAAGGTTGAGGGGGTAGGGGGAAGGTGAAGGAGTGGTTGAGAGCCCCTCCTGGTGACCCAGGTTTCTGGGAGTGGAGTTGTGTTTCTGTATTAACTTTCACCTTGCATATTTCTGTCTATAACTGTATATACTGTAAATATCCGCTTGTATATTGTGCCATCTGTAAATAATAAGCTTCATTCAAATTTCCAGAGCCAGGTGAGTCTAGTCTGGGTGATTTCTAAAGTGTGGGGGGTGGGTAACACCCAAACCACCACATCCTTTATTTTGGCACTTCAGCATGGGGCAAATTAATTCAGAGTGGT
Source organism: Tricholaema leucomelas (assembly GCA_013400475.1). Taxonomy (NCBI): domain Eukaryota; kingdom Metazoa; phylum Chordata; class Aves; order Piciformes; family Lybiidae; genus Tricholaema lacrymosa; species Tricholaema leucomelas. The sequence continues at coordinate 15,622 of WAAF01006594.1, forward strand.
TGTTAATTAACTCTGGGAATCAGAATGAAGCTAAGTAAGTTATTTTACTTAGTGGGGGCTATTGTGTGGCCTATTTTCTGTTTTCTTCTTTACAATTGGATCAAAGCCCAAATTGGTTACCTTTTGTTTAATCTACTTTTGAAGAAGATCAAAGCTAAACTTTGGAGTTTGGGGGATTTCATCCTTGGCTATATTGGGTTTAATGTCACTGAGTCTTCTACCAGTAATATTACAGGGCTTTAGTTGACACAGGTGCTCAGTGTACTTTATTGCCATCCAATTGCAAAGGGACAGAGTCTATCACTATTTCTGGAATCACTGGTGGATCTCAAGAGTTAACTAAGTTGCAGGCTGAGATAAGTTTAACTGGTAAAGAGTGGAAGAAACATACTATTGTAACTGGTCCTGATGCGCCTTGCATTCTGGGAATTGACTTTTTGAGACAAGGTTGTTTCAAAGATCCTAAGGGTCACAAATGGGCTTTTGGAATAGCATCTGTAGAGATTGAGGATGGTAAACTGAAACTGTCCATTAGACCTGAACTTTCAGATGAATCTACAGTTGTGGGACATCATGACATAGAGGATCTGGAGGTGCCAATTAATACTCAAACTGTTCACCACAGGCAGTACAGAACTAACCGTGACTCTTTGTTGCCCAATCATCAGCTAATTTGTCAACTGGAAAGTCAGGATGTCAGTGAGAAAGCTCATTCACCTTTCAACAGTCCCATCTGGCCTTTGCGCAAACTTAATGGAGACTGGCGTCTGACAGTAGATTTTCATGCCCTCAACGAGGTGACTCCACTCATGAATGCAGCTGTGCTGCACATGCTGGAACTCCAGTACAAGCTGGAATCGAAGGAGGCTAAATGGTATGCTACCATAGTGTGGTGGAGAGTTTCAAGGGTCACAAAATGAGCTTGAGCATGTCCTGTCTTATCCAGACATGTTTACCTGCCTTTCTGCATTGCAGCCAGAGGCAGGAAAATAGGACAAAAGACATCCAGACAACCTAGTCTGCTTTAGTCCAGTCGTATGAGAGGGGTTTCATGAGACCCATGCCCCTGTCGCGTGCAAGGCATATGTGCCCCCCATTTTTGGAGGAGAACAGCCTATGGGTTCTTCCTTTTTTGGATATATTTGGGTGATTGCCAAAGGTGGCTGGATGACAATGTGGCCAATGAGACCATTAGCCTCAGCCATTGTCCTATAAAAGGGAGTAAACAGGAGAATAAGGTGCTTGCCTGCATGCTCGTTCATTCCTCGCTCATCTGCCGTTCACCTGCCACCTCAGCATGCAGACAATTCCACATTGCAGCCCACGTAGAATTCACCACAGGGCTTCTATTGAATATTTTCCTGAGTACATTTTGGGCCACAGACTTTAAGACTGAGGACTAGTGAGTATTCCTAATTCTTTCTTCAAGTTGCAATCAAGAGTGTATAATACAAGCTGCTATGAGTTTTCTGTGCTAAGTACCATCGGCGTCCAAAAATGAAAGCATCTACAAGAGAATATACAGTACATGAGCATGAACCCAATGTCACCTGGGAGTCCCTGTTCTTATCTCATCTGTGAGGAGACAAATTGATTGCTGTTTTCTGAGCTTTTGAATCACCTACATCTGAGATAGCCAGAATGAAGTGTGAACTGAACTTGTGATATTCATTAGTGTAAATATTGTTTTAAATTAGATCAGATAGTTCTCAGCAATACTCTGAGTGAAGTAGACAGGGGTGGATTGTGGTAGTTTGAAGCTAGCTGGAATGTTTTGGAGAGAAGAACTAGATTACAGGCTGTGGAAGGAAAAGAATGGTGATGTCTACTTCACTCATAGGCTTGCTGAGATGTATGGAAACAAGAAATAAAACCACAGATAACCACTCTCACTTGGGCTGCTGGTTGAGCTGCATACCTAACATCACCCTCCGTTTATTTTCTAATCCACTTTTCTTCCTAAACCCCTGGCCAAACCTCCATTCTTCCTTGGGACTGGGGTAAGGTTGAGAGGGGTAGGGGGAAGGTGAAGAGGCAGTTGAGAGCCCCTCCTGGTGACTCAGGTTTCTGGGAGGGGAGTTGTGTTTCTGTATTACCTTTTACCTTGTATATTTCTGTCTGTAACTGTGTATACTGTAAATATCTTCTTGTATATTGTGCCATCTGTAAATAATAAACTTCATTCAAATTTCCAGAGCTGGCTGAGTCTAGTCTGGGTGATTTCTAAAATGTGGGGGGCAGGTAACACCCAAACCTTCACAGAGGGTGACAGAAGACTGGAACAGGGTGCTCACAGCGGTTGTGTAGTCTCCCTCTCTGGAGATATTCAACACCCACCATGTTGAATTCCTGTGTGATCTGGTATAGGTAATACTGCTCTGGCAGGAGGGTTTGACTGGATGAGCTTTTGAGCTTCCATTCTGCACCCCAAGCATTCTGCAGTTCTGTAATTCAGGCAGTCTTGCTCAACCTGCAGATGGAGAGTTAACTGCTGCAGAAGACATTTCTGCCATTTTAGTAACTATAGGCATTTCTACCATCAGGAATTCTACCATCTGATAGGGAAAACCAGAGATCATAGATCAAAATGGCTTTTAGCTATTGCCTTTATCTTATATCCTAATTTTTTCTGCTTAGTGGATAGTTTGATAATGACACACACCAATGAGATCTTTCAGCAGCTTGTGATGTCAGACAGGTGTATATATGCGAATGTGTGTTTTCTGGGAAGAATTCCTCTTCTTCACCTTCACTTGTGATTCTTTGGCTTGGTTTCAGTAGTTTTTTGTAAAATTTTCACTTAGATTTCTTATTTTCCTCCAAAGGGGTTGCTTATCTACCAAAATACTGCTTATCTAGAAAAAAAAAAAGAAAGGATTAAAGTATTTCATGAAGATTTTTAACAGGATTTAAATTTAGCTAGAATATATTCACACCTATAAAAGCATTAGCAAGACCACTTTTCTTTTTCTTGTTGGTGTTTGCAAGTTTAGCTAAAACATTTAGAGGGGAATTACTACCTGCTCCTCTCTGAAAGCAAGGAAGGTGAACTGGTTGCGTAGCAACAGCACTTACAAATAACCAGACTTTTTCAGCTATTATACAACATTATGAGGAAGAAAGAAATGCAATTTGAGCCACGATGAATATTTTATAAAAAAACTTATTCTGAAGCCTAAGAACAGGCGTTTTCCCCAAGCACCCTCCTCACAGCAAAGAACGGAACCAAAAATTTGACTTCTTGATAGAGTTGAGAGACAAAAGGTGAACTCATGCCAAGCTATGGTGCTTTTTGAGTACTACAGCTTGTTCTGCAAGAGGCCACACCCACCTCCAGATGCGGTCAGCATCAATAAGACAAGGAGCAATGGCTACAGATTGGAACATAGAAGGTTTCAGCTCAACATGAGGAGAAACTTCTTTACAATGAGGGTGACAGAGCACTGGAACATGCTGCCCATGGGGGTTGTGTAGTCTCCTTCTCTGGAGACTTTCCAAACCCACCTGGGTGTATTCCTGTGCAGAGTATCTTGGGTGATCCTGCTTTGGCAGGGGGGTTAGACTCAATCTCCGGAGGTCCCTTCTAACCTCTAACATTCTGTGATTCTGTAACACTCCAGGTTTCTGTGGAAATTCCTGGAAAGGAATTGCTTCCGGAGAAAGAAAGCTTTGAAAATTTCTGGAACTGTAACGTGTCTGTTTCATAGCTGACTTAAAGCAGCTACTACTCACCAGTAGTCTCCTAAATCCGTTGGAATAAGAGAGAATTAATATTTCATCAACCAAAAATCCTTTGTGTGCTGAACAACCAAAAATCTCCAGAAAGGCATGAAGTCCAAATACCATTAGGCTTTTCATATTAAGTACTTGAGACCTGGTTTCTACATTGTATACTTCTCTCTGTGCTCTCCCATTTCTCATCCCCCTTGTGATTACTGTGTTGCTCACTGTTTGAAATTGGCATTTCAAACTATTAGGGTGGCTGCTTCACTTCTGTAGTTAGTTGTCACAGAATAACAGAACATTAAGGGTTGGAGGGGACATTGAAAGATCATCCAGTCTAACCTCACTGACAAAGCACCATCACCTAGAGCAGGTCACACAGGAACACATCCAGGTGGGTTTTGAATGTCTCCAGAGACTCCACAACCTCTCTGGGCAGCCTGTTCCAGTGTGTTGTCACCCACACAGTGAAAAGGTATTTCCTTATGGAAGGTTCTATGTGAATGTGCTGCAGCTTGCACCCACTGCCCCTTGTCCTATTATTCAGCATCTCTGAACAAAGCCTCACTCCCTCCTCCTGACACTGCCCTTCACATCCTTATAAACATGAATGAGGTTACCTCTCAGCCTTTTGAGAAGCAGTCATCTCTGCAAGTCTCCAGTTTTGGGATGTCAGGAGTCAATGACACAGAACGTGTTTGTGATTTTCCATTGTCCTGAGAAAGTTGGTCTGCAGGCCTATCTTTTGAAACTGCACTCAAGGTATTTTCAGGTAAGGTTAATTCTGTGCTTTCCCTACTTCTGCTGCTTGTCTGCCCAGTCCTTCAACCCTCCCTCCAAATTGCAGGGCTACCATGCTCCTTTCAGACCGTGGGTGAACAGAAGACAGCGATACTGATGGATTACTTTTACATGTTCAGATTTGAATTTCTAATCTGCAAGCCATTCATGTTTTTTTTTCTTCCTTCTTTCATCAAAGAAGTGAAGTTACTCAGAAATAATCAATGTTTTCTGTAACAAAATAGATTATGCTGCAAGTCAGGTTCAAGTATTGAGTATTTATTTATAGTATTTATTTTACAGAGCTGTCATTTGCAATGGAGGGGAAGATAGGAGGATGAAAATGAAAGAAAAAAGGACATTACTTCAATACCAGAGAAGGAGAGTAAGTTCAGCTTTTTCAATGTTCCCTTCTGAGCTGCCTGAGGTTCACATTAGCATGCTACGGTGAAAAGCATTTTCAGTTTCCACAAAAGCTGATGCTGTCTTGAAGTAATTAATTGGCAAAGAAAGTACTTAGTGTTATCTGGGGTATTGCAGTGATGTGTCTGATTTCATTGTGCTTCACATAATTTATTCTCATTTTCCTCAATCAATATAATGAGTCTTAATGAATGAATGCCTGCAACCTTCCTAGCATGAGACATTCTGATGGAAGGTGACCAATAAGCTAAAAATTACTCTTCCCAAATTTCTAGAAATTTCCAGCAATTTCCAGCTTCAGGACAGTACATCCTCAGTTACCACAGTTCTGATTCTGGATTTCACTTTGTGTTTACTGGTAGCTCATAGAAGTAGCTCCAAAGCAAGTTAAAGGCCATGACTGTGTAACAGAGTAAAAAGCTTCCAGGGTGCCTGTCAAGGTGGGAAGCATCCAGATCCTGATAGCTATTTGTTGTTTTGTTTGTAAGTGGGTTTTTGCTTGTGGTTTTTGTTCTTGATTCTTTTTGCTGGTGGTTTGCATTGTTCTGTTTTTTTGGGAAGGCTGTTTGTTTTGGTTTTGTCGGTTTGTTGGGGTTTTTTGTTTGGTTTTGCTTATTTGTTTGTTTGTTTTGTCCAGAGAGCCTGCTACAGGCCCATACAGAATCATAGAATCACCCAGGTTGGAAGTGATCTCCAAATGTCATCAAGTCGAGTCCCAGTGCAGTGACCAGGGACATCCTCAACTAGATCAAGTTGCCCAGAGCCCTGGCAAGCCTCACCTTGAATATCTCCAGGGATGGGGCCTCAACCACCTCCCTAGGCAACCTGTTCCAGTGCTCAACCACCCTCATGGTGCAGAACTTGTTCCTAACATTCAATCTCAATCTCTAGTTTGAAGCCATTGCCCTTGTTCTATCACTACAGGCTTTGTAAACAGTCGATCCCCAGCCTTCTTGCAGGTCCCTTTCAGATACTAGAAGATCATTATTAGGTCTCTCTGGAGCCTTCTCTTCTCCAGGCTGAGCAACTCTGTCTCCCTTAGCCTGTCCTCGTAGCTCCAGTCCCCTGACCACTTTCTCTGTACTGCTGACAAACTGTGCATGAAGCAGGGGCAGGCTCTGAGAGATGTCTCCAAGATGTGTCTGCAAACCTGAAGGCATCACAGGCTTGTGATTTGCCTAGCTTCAAAGTCCAGCTGTGGGCTACTCTTCATGAACAATCCAGAGAGAGTCCAAATGACTTCTAATGGAGTACAATGCTACTGATTTTAAGAGTGACTTAAATGTATTTTCTTACTATCTGCTGGTTTTGATCTATTAGAAAAACAGGTAAAAAGAAAGCACAGGATAACTGTAAGAATGCACACACAAAGACTTGATAGCTGTAGTGGAAATTAATAATCTTTATGGATTATGACTATTAATTTCTGTATGAATATTATTTTTTATCATTAGTATTAAAAAATTGAGAAAATTCCCTGAGGTTCTTTGGCTTTTCAGTCGACAGGAAGCAATTGCACAGAATAAAACAGTTTAAGCAATCAGAACTTGGAAAACAATAATGCGAGAACAGGAAAAATTCTAACTATGCTTAATGGAGTCTCGGCATTCACTCCAGCATATGTACTCACAACTCCTTGGTCCCTGAGTAAGTCTCCTCTACGAAAGACACTTTGAAACTCACGATGATCCTGGGGTGGCCTTTCAGTATCTGAAGGGGGTCTACAAAAAAGCTGAGGAAGGACTTTTCCAGATATCAGGGAGTGACAGGAGTAGGAGGAATGGAGCAAAGCTGGAGATGGGTAAGTTCAGGCTGGACATGAGGAGGAAGTTCTTCAGCATGAGTGTGATGAGACTCTGGAATGGGTTGCCTAGGGAGGTGGTTGAGACCCCATCCCTGGAGGTGTTTAAGGCCAGGCTGGATGGGGCTCTGGCCAGCTTGATCTAGTGTAGGGTGTCCCTGCCCATGGCAGGGAAGTTGGAACTAGGTGGTCCTTGTGATCCCTTCCAACCCTGACTAATTCTAATTCTAAAATACAAATATTTCAGGCAGAGGGAAGAGATGCTGCTAAGCTGGCCTCATGAGCCACAAACGAGGATAGGCTCCATGCAGACAAAGGCACGGTGCAGAAAGGCAATGCAAAAAGCCTAGTGTAGAAAAGGTGCGGTTTCTAAATCATCCCTCTTTATACACTTGATTTTGAAATCAAACTGGCCAATAGGCACTAGCTCTTTGTTCTGGCCAAAGAATTCACAACTTCGTGCCTCTTTTGACCATGCAGGCATGGTGAAGGCAGCACAAGACATCTGGCATGAGGTGCTAAGCCCCCTAGCCCTCAAGGCTTTGCTCATCTACTCACTCCCGGACCCCAGCACGACAGGAGAAGGGAAGCCAGGATTAACCCTGCCTGGAAGGATTTATGCCCTACCAGGACAATAGGTTGTTGTGGTTTTTAATTGGAAGGCTTGAAACCTCTTGCTTTTTTTCTAAACATCTATAACAGAGTGCAGGAGTATCTGTCACACTGAAATACTTTCTGTTAGGGAAAGAAATATTCTTATTAAAAATGCTTATAAAAATCTCAGAAACAAATCTTTGTAGCCCATTCTAAAATACTGCTGTAGTTATTATTCATACTTGCAGCCTAGGAGCTGTGACAAAGCATTTATTATGCCCCCAATTTCTGGAGCTACAAATAAGCAAACTAATTTTGTTGAACTTTCACTGACATCTTGCCAGTGTCTGTACTCATTAATGTGATTTGTCTGTTAGGCTTGTACTTTATTGGTTAATTTAATACTAAAATGCTAATAAAAATTAGATCCTTTGAGTTAAGTTGGTATAGGAGGGGATATTATTTCTCATATGTTGATGCTGTGCCTCAAAATTACATAATCCCTAGATAAAAGAGATGTGAGAAATGTCTTTGATCAAAGGATGTCAGCCAGGATATAAGGCAGAGGCAACATTAGCATTAGTTACGTCTGTGTTGGCATAGTGGAGACAGTGGATGTGGTTTACATGGCAAGCATCACAAGCTTATCCCCACTGTGTAGTGTGAGGCTAGACCAGAATGACCAAATGTTAAAAAACAGAGGATCTGTAATGGCTCAAATAAAAGATATTCCTCACTTATCCCTAGCCACACAACAGATACCTGATGTAAGTTCTGGGTAAATATATTGAAAGGAGTTTGATAAATTCAGGTATATTATTTCCCAGCTTTCCTCAACTTTTGTTCCCATTTCCTGTCATTCACCGTTCTCAGTCATTGGTCATCACTGCCTGATATTACGTGTTATTCTCTGGCATCCCTGATATGCCCTGCCCTCTCCCAGGTCTTCTCAGTGTTTGTCCTCTTCTCTGCCTTTGCCTGTCATACATGACCATTCCTCACCTTTTCCAGGCTCTCCTCAACTTTTGTACCCATTTCTGGTCAGTCTCTGCTATTCTCAGTCATTGCACTGCCTGTCACTGCTCATCATATTCTGATATTCATTGTCATTCCCTGCCTTCCCTCAGCTCTCCTCAATTATCACAGCCTTCCATGCCACTCATTCCATGACTTTCTATGTCCATCCATCTGCCCGTGTCTGTCTTTTTATGTCTGTCCATCCCTGCCCAACTCTCCGTGTAATTCCGAACCAATCTGTATCATTCCAAACTCTTTCAAGTCATTTTGAATCATTCAGAACCATTCCAAACAATTCCAAACTGTTCCATGTCATTCTGAATCTTTCCAAACCATGTCATCTCATTCCAAACCACTCCATGTCATTCCAAGTCATTCCAAACCATTCTGAGTCATTCTATCTCATTCCAAGTCATTCTGAACCATTCCAAACAATTCTGTGCCATTTTATCACAGTATCACAGTATCACAGTATTACCAATGTGGGAAGAGACCTCATAGATCATCAAGTCTAACCCGTTACCACAGAGCTCCACGCTAGACCATGGCACCAAGTGCCACGTCCAATCCTGCCTTGAACAGCTCCAGGGACGGCGACTCCACCACCTCCCTGGGCAGCCCATTCCAGTAGCCAATGACTCTCTCAGTGAAGAACTTTCTCCTCACATCAAGCCTAAATTTCCCCTGGTGTAGCTTGAGGCTGTGTCCTCTTGTTCTGGTGCTGGCTGCCTGAGAGAAGAGAGCAACCTCCTCCTGGCTACAACCACCCTTCAGGTAGTTGTAGACAGCAATAAGGTCACCCCTGAGCCTCCTCTTCTCCAGGCTAAACAAT
>WAAF01006595.1:10168-76861 GCA_013400475.1 Tricholaema leucomelas
TGTAGCCAGGTGGGGGTTGGTCTCTTCTCCCAGACAAGCAGCAACAGGACAAGGGGACACAGTCTCAAGTTGTGTCGGGGGAAGTATAGGCTGGATGTTAGGAGGAAGTTCTTCCCAGAGAGAGTGATTGGCATTGGAATGGGCTGCCCAGGGAGGTGGTGGAGTCACCATCCCTGGAGGTGTTCAGGAAAAGACTGGATGAGACATTTAGTGCCATGATCTAGTTGACTGGCTAGGGCTGGGTGCTAGGTTGGACTGAATGGTCTTGGAGGTCTCTTCCAACCTGATTGATTCTATTCTATTCTATTCAATGAGCTCTATAGTACATCATCTGGTCCCAGTACAATTACAAGCCAAGTGCCTCTGTCTGATTTCCAAGGCAGTACAGAGCAACTATTCCCTCATTCAATAAATTCAAGAGGAGCACTAATGTAAAACTTTACTGTGATTGTATTTAATGTCCCATCTCATTCAATCAATTATACTAGTCAACTAACATGAGCATTATCTTTTATGAGCAGCATTTATTAAATACAAATAAAAGTGACACAGTAAATCTTACCCATTCCTTTCTTATGCTTATATTTACACTAATGTGTGAAAGTGTTGAAAGTGGTTTTGCATCAACAACTTGTGTTTTTGTAACTTTAAGGAGAAAATGACTATTTGCTGAAGATGCATTCTTAAGAGGAAACATAAAGCCAGGTTGTAGAAGCTATGGAGAAATCCTCATGGTAGTCAGAAAGAAGCTGGCTGAACAGGAGTGTCAGATTATATGAGTTTGTTCAGCAGTTCACATGAGTGCTTTTGGGATATTGTAAATATACACAGTGTCATCCTGCTACTGGCTGCCACACTTGTGAGCCTTAAGCTCATAATTGCTTCTATATTCCCTCTTCTGATTCACCTTTTGAGCCCTTATACCTACCAGCAAGCTAACAGCTATGCAATCTTCATGTAGGGGAAGCATGTACTATTTTCAAGCATTTTCTTAAGGCAACGTGAGGACAGCAAATATTTCAAATGGCACCTTTTTATTCAGCTTGACATTCAATGCTGAAGTGCAACTCTAAAAAATGATGCTATAGGATTCCATGTTTATCATCTCTCGATAGCTTCCATATCTGATGAGATCAGATGTTTGCTGTAAATGCCAATTCTGTAAACTCCACCTGGGAACCAGTAGTCAATCTGTGTTTTGGGGTTTTTGTTGTTGTTTGCTTTTCTCCTGGCCCATGCGTTGTGATCTAAGCTACAGATCATTATTGAATTTTCTTAGTAATTGTCTCAAAGGTAAGAACTAAGAGCTTGAAGGGGAGCCCACAACTGCTGAGCCTGTTCTCTGGTGTTGTTTGGAAGGAGTATCATGGAACTCCTTCCATAAATGGATTTTCCAGAATCCCACTGTTATGATCACAGGAAGCATTCCAGAATGACTTCAAGCCAGAACGTATTTATGGCCAGGTTAAAACAATTTGTTCTTGTGCTAACCTTGTCCTATACTTTATATAAACATTTCATTTTCCACGTGCTAAGCGGAGCAAACATGACTTACTTGTATCATGGGCCAAGATCCAAATCAAGGCTTTGGCTCTTTGACCCATCTTACCCGTACTTGTTGGGTCCAATTAGAACACAGTCAAGCACAGGCCCAGTTGGGAGGTAACAGCTAACAGCTGAGAAACAATAAGGAACAGATTTTTAAATTACCACATGGAACTCATTTACCTCCTCCCAGCTGAGATCAGTGTCTGATTCGATAAGCTCTTCTCTCTTACTAGTATAGCTTAAATTAACTCTTCTGACTTTGCCCTGAAATGAAGGAGAAATGCTCAGTTATCAGTTAACAGTATTAGCTGGAAGGAGGTAAAGCACAGTTCTGCTCATTATACAGAATCCAGTCGTAACAGCAGGCACAGAAAGCAAATGAAGAATAAGCCATGCATGTAGTGAAGCCACCAAATAAAAATGCCCCCAGAAGAAAGGATTTACAGTGCTCATAGTGTCATCTGCAGCATTCTGTGCTGACCTTTCTTGTCCTTGTGAATATAACTATGCACAGTATACAATGCAGCCATATTAGAGCCTTCTGCAATACTACAGCTGTGCTTGAAATTAAGAAGGTGTTTTTCTTGCTGTATTATCATTGTGAATCACACTCTTATCCTGAAATTGGATAATGCACCTCAGTTTTTCTGTTTCGTATTTGATCAACTTCTAGCAAAATGTTATTTTTCTAGACCTCAGATTCCTGGTTCCCAGTATCTCTTACTCTAAACTACAGGTCTTCATCCATTTTCTGTCCTGCATCTTGATTATCCTTTTGGGATGTAACTGTATTTGTGGCCTAAAGACAGTCCAACCCAGCTGAATATCAGGCAGATTCTTTATAAACTTCTTGTGGTTGTGTTCATGGATAAAAGTATTTCATTCCCTTGTTTAGTGCATCCAACAGGCAGTTATTCGGTTATACAGTTTTAGATCAGGTGAGGGCAGGGCAAGCTCTTATTCAGCTAGAAGTGATGATGGAGATGGGATTTGTGCTGATCAGATTTGCTGCATCAGCAAATTTCATCTGTACAACTGCTTCCAAAACCTGAATGTCTATGAGAGTCCACGAGTAGGCTCTCCACATGCTGATAATTCCCTCTTGAAAGAACCCATTAGGTTGTCTCCTTTATTGTAGCTATAAGCTACACCTTCTAATTCTTGCACTAATTCCCATTTTATCTAGCCTAACTAATAATGTCCCATGTGGGACTATGTTAAATGCTTTACTGAACGCCAGGTAGATTAGATCTGCATTTCTTTTGTCTGGAAGATCAGTTAGCTTATCAAGGGGAGATATCATGTTATTTTAGCACAGCCTATGTTTGCTAAACTACCACATTTATCTAATTTATCATTTTACTTCATTTAACCATGAAAGTGGTGAGAGCTTGGAATTCAGTTGCCCAGGGAGGCGGTTGAGGCCCTGTCCCTGGAGGTATTTAAGGCCAGGCTGGATGAGGCTGTGGGCAGCCTGATCTAGGGTAGAGTGTCCCTGCCCGTGGCAGGGGGATTGAAACTAGATGATCCTTGTGGTCCCTTCCAACCTTGACTGACTCTCTGATTCTAACAACACTTTTGTTTACTATTAAGAGCCTGGCAGCCCTGCAAGACCTGTTCAGGCTAGCCTAAGAGCTGGCAATGGGCAGTATCAGTATTCATCTACATGCTGCATAAACCATACCTGTTTTGCTTCAGTCATAAAATTGTTCCCCAGATTTAACACATCTAATCAAAACTCCCTACTGCTAGACTGTAACACTGGGTCAGATGGAGGTTTTCTGGTCCCTCAGGATGGGATGGCATCGATAACCTTTGCTACGGTCACTTACTGTTTCCACACCCTCACTGCCTTTGTTCTCTGCATTCAGGACCATTATCGTTATTGAAAATTGAGGTAGTTCAGCTACAGTGCCATTGCAATCTTTTGTGAATCCATCTAGAGTGCAGATGTCTGCAGTCTTTTAGGACTGCTGTCTTTTTATTCAAGTGGCTGAAGAAATTTTCCTCCATTTTTCCAGGTATCATTACAAGAAGTGAATCCAGCAAAACAAGCAGGAGTTCACAGGGCTGAGGATGATATTCTTGTGACTAAAAAAAACCAAACACTGAGATCTTGATACCTACAGGGAGAAGATGCCTCATGGAAAATGTGCTGTTTCCCGATCACATCTCATTATTGCCTTTAAGCTGATGTCTTCGAGCTGTGAGCAGATACAGAGTGAGCTGTATATCAGAGACATACATGGAGTCAGCAGCAGAATGAAGTAGATTAGAACATGATGAAACATCAGGGCAAAGGCATTAAAGAGAAAAGCAGCAAGCAATGTTTGGATAAGAAACCATTCATTTGATTCTATGCGACCATAGAGCAAGCCAATGGCAGACCTAGCAACAGAGCTTGGGCTTCCAATACAATTCATGTTCATCACTTCACAGTACTGCTTCTTTTGGTTCTGTTACATTAGTCTTGGTTAAAACTTATAATGCATGAGAGCAGGGTACATATACAGGCCTGGCTGTCCCAGCACTTATTCCCATTCCTATGCTTTCAAATTTAGGGCTTTGGATGAGCCTGTGACAGTAGTCACAGTGGTGAGAGGGTGTAATACTTTCCTGAACAGAGCAGGACAGGATAAAAAGGTCTCCTTCCTTAGTTTTGTAGTCGTTGCTACTCACCCTGCTACCTTTTCCCTCTTCTGCACTGAAGTACAGCTCACAAAGCCACGATCATTTGGTTTATGGATAGCTGATGCCCCAACCTTCCCGTTTTCCTTGCACACCTACCAGAGCTAACTGAAAGCACCTGTCTAAGATTCAAGCTTTTGCTGTGGCCCTCAGATACAATTTGTAGGTGCTCTCTTTGTTGGTTTGTTTGTTCACTATGATGCTAGTTCTACTGGTGCTGCTGCTGCTGACCCTCCACGCTGCTGAGAATCCCCCAGTGGCTTCAGCTCGGCACAGCGCTCTGATCTTTCTCAGAGGGCTTGTATTTCTCTTACGAAACTGTGCACTTACTTATAAACATGAGACTTAATTTGAACTTCAAATACTAGGAAAAGAAACCATTCCCAGACTGTAAAAGCAAGAGAGGATTAAAGAGGGCAGTATCCTAATGGAGGAGAAGCAGGCCTCAGTAATTAGAGAGACGCAAGGCCTCGGGTGTCACAGCACAACAGAACAGCGTCTCCAGGGGTAGTTCCCCCACACAAAATAGGATGCAGAGTTAATAATAAATGTGAGACTTAATTAGGATCACAAATACTGGGAGAAGAAATAAACTCACAGGCTGCATAATTATAAAAAATATTAGAAGCTCAAATACTTAAAAAGGATCAGAAATTGAGGTGTTAGTATCATAGAATGGTTTAGGTTGGAAAAGACCTCAAAGATCATCCAGTTCCACCCCCTTGCCATAGGCAGGGACACCTCCCCCTAAAGCAGGTTGCTCAAGGCTTCATCCAGCCTGGCTTTAAACACCTCCAGGGAGGAAGCATCCACAACCTGTTCCAGTGTCTCACCACCCTCACTGTGAAGAACTTCTTCCTAACATCCAGTCTAAATCTCCCCTCTTCCAGTTCAAACCCATTACCCCTCGTCCTGTCATTACAAGACCTTGTAAATAGTTCCTCCCCAGGCTTTCTGTGAGCACCTTCAGATACTGGAAGGCCACCACAAGGTCTCTTCAAAGCCTTCTCCTCCCCAGGCTATCATAGCCTGTCCTCATAGCAGAGGTGCTCCAGCCCCCTGATCATCTTCAAGGCCTTCCTCTGGACTCTCTCCAACAATTTGATGTCCTTCTTGTGTTGGGAGCTCCAGAACTATACACAGCACTCCAGGTGTTTTTCTTCCCTCTGATTCACATTGACACAACATATTCAGTCAATGAGTGTAGGAGACAAGTTTGAGATAATAGGCAGTGGGTATAAACTACAACACAGGATGTTCCACCTTAACATATGTACTTCTTTACTGGTCATGGAGCACTGGAACAGGCTCCCCAGAGAAGGTGTGGAGTCTCCTTCTCTGGAGGCTTTCAAGACCCATCTGAACACATTCCTGTGTGACCTGCCTTAGATTATGGTCCTGCTCTGGAAGTGGGGTTGGACTCAGTCTCAGTCTCTGGAGGTCTCTTCTAACTGCTAACATCCTGTAATCCTCTGATCCTATGAGTGTAGGTGTTCTAATGATTTTTGTCTTATCAGACATTGTCTTGGCTGGGGTTAAATGAAGAGCTTCAAATTACAGTTATGTTCCTCTTCAGCTCCTGTCACAGATGCTGAAACCCACATGTCAACATTTTTGTGTGCCACTGGTGATCAATAACCTTTTCAACAAGGTCAGCCTTTCTGAAAGGTGGAAAATAAAGTGTCTAAAAAGACAACCTGGCCTAAGCCTCAGGGTTTTATTGTAAAATATCTTCTCATATTTTCACCAATTTCAGACAGTCTGAGAGAAAATCAAAACAAATCTGCAGAGATTTCTGGTAGCCTGCAAAACTTCAAAGAGAGTCCACAGGAAATTTAGAAAAGAAGAATTTATGAGGCCAGTTTCAAGGCTGATACTTAAAAAGAGCAAATGCACATTTTAAATAATGCAGGCATTGATCTACGTGTCAGTAACAATTATGCTTGTTTCTGAGAAAAGACTTCTATGTCTACCTCACAAGTGTATTCAAAGCAATTCTGTTCTTTTTCTCCATCTACATCTGAACAGCCACAGGATTGCAAGGAAGGCTTTTGTAAGCAGAGGCAGCAAAAGCTCTATCTGTCACAAGCATATAAAGCAATGAGATGGTTTGGGTGTTACCCACCCCCCCACTCTTATGAAATCACCCAGACTAGACTCAACCAGATGGAAATTAAGAAATGAAGCTTTATATTTACAGCTTAGCACAATACACAAGCAGATATTTACAGTATATACAAGCAGATATGTACAATATATACAGCTATAGACAGAAATATACAAGTTAAAAAGCAATACAGAAACACAACAGCCCTCCCAAAAACCAGAGTCCCCAGGAGGGGCTCCCAACCACCCTTCCACCTCCTTTCCACCCCTCTACTTTATTCCAACATTCGCCTTAAGCGCAAAGTTTGGACGATCAGCCAGGGGTGTTAGAAAGCAGAAGGATTAGTTACATAGAAAGCAGGTTAGGGAGAAAAGTACAGACACCAGCTGCAACAGAGAGCTACTCTGACAACTATTTTATCTGTGTCTATGCTCTGTTTTTTATACATCTCAGCAAGCCTATGAGTGAAGTAGACATCACCATTGTTTCCTTTTCACAGCCTATAATCTAATTCTTCTCACTAAAATTTTCCAGCTAGCCTCAAACTAGCACAAGTAGCCACACTGAGTCAGAATAAAGTTTCATCTAGTTTGTATCTTCCCCCCCACCCCCCCTAAATATATCTATTAAAATCATTTCACTGTGGATACTAAAAGAAAAAAATGCAGTAGGTAGGGGATGCTCTTGCTTCAGTAAACTCTACTAATTCTGATAATCATGAAGCTAACAGTGTTTTGAGCTGATGTTTGTATCTGGCTCATCATTCAGTCTGTTGTTTTTTTTTTTTTTTTTTACAAAGCAAACCTGAAGCAACAACAAACAAACAAACAAAAAAAGCATTCTTGGAGCTCTCCTAGGAGAAATTTCTATTAATCATTTTATAGATTCATAGAATGGTTTGGGTTGGAAAGGACCTTAAAGATCTTCCAACCATCCTGTCGTAGACAGAGACACCTTCCACTAGACCAGGTTGCTCAACATCTCATCCAGGCTGACCTTGCTATCTTATTCTTATATCTCTCAGCAAGCCTATGAGTGAAGTAGACATCACCATTGTTTTCCTTCCACAGCCTGCAATCTAGTTCTTCTCACCAAAACATTCTAGNATTAGTTACATAGAAAGCAGGTTAGGGAGAAAAGTACAGACACCAGCTGCAACAGAGAGCTACTCTGACAACTATTTTATCTGTGTCTATGCTCTGTTTTTTATACATCTCAGCAAGCCTATGAGTGAAGTAGACATCACCATTGTTTCCTTTTCACAGCCTATAATCTAATTCTTCTCACTAAAATTTTCCAGCTAGCCTCAAACTAGCACAAGTAGCCACACTGAGTCAGAATAAAGTTTCATCTAGTTTGTATCTTCCCCCCCACCCCCCCTNATAGATTCATAGAATGGTTTGGGTTGGAAAGGACCTTAAAGATCTTCCAACCATCCTGTCGTAGACAGAGACACCTTCCACTAGACCAGGTTGCTCAACATCTCATCCAGGCTGACCTTGCTATCTTATTCTTATATCTCTCAGCAAGCCTATGAGTGAAGTAGACATCACCATTGTTTTCCTTCCACAGCCTGCAATCTAGTTCTTCTCACCAAAACATTCTAGCTAGCTTCAAACTACCACATCTTCCAACCCGGTTGATTCTATGGTTCTGTGATTTGTCATGACATAAAAGTTCCAAAAGTGCCACATTTTAAAATTATTGGGGCACCTAAATGTGCAGGCAGGAACATGCTGGAAGTGAGCTGGGCATTTAAAAATTAAATATGGAACACCTATGCTTAAAACTATGGACCTAAATTATCTTGGCTCTTACTTCCCTCCCCAACCTATCCTCTCTGTGGAAGGGGCTGGGGTCATGCATTATCTTAGCTCTACTTGTTGATTCATATAAAATAAGACATTTGTGAGAACAAGACATGTGTGAAGATTTAAAGTCATTTATTAGGTAAGATAACCTCCCTGGTGTTTACCTGGCCATTTAATACCTGTGAAAATTGCCTTCTCTCTTGTGTTTCCTGGAATTTTATCTCAGATTAGTGAGAAGTTGTCGGCTGATGTAAGTTATTAAAAAAATTCCCCTTAGTGAAAATACACTGAGACTGTTCTGAAAGGCAAAAGATCCAACATATTTGATAGTTGATGACCCTGATATGCACCTAAATCATTTTTAAAATAGCCTTGAAATTTCTGCAACCTAGACAGTATCAAGAAAGATATCAACCTGCCTTGCTTGCCTCCAGGTGGAGTATCTTGTATGTGTCCTTTGCTATATGTCCCACTTATCAAAGGCTCTTACCAATATCTTTGTAGTTTAGTGGGGTGCACATGGGATGTTCAGGTCCCTCTCTCCCAGGCACTCAGTGACAGAACAAGAGGACACATTCTCAAGCTGCACCAGGGCAGGTTTAGGCTGGATGTTAGGAAGAAGCTCTTCACTGAAAGAGTGATTTGCATTAGAATGGGCTGCCCAAGGAGGTGGTGGAGTCACCATCCCTAGAAGTGTTTAAAAGAAGACTGGATGAGGCACTTAGTGCCTTGGTTTAGTTAATTAGAAGGTCTTAGGTGATAGGTTGTACTCAACGATCTCAAAGGTCTTTTCCAACCTGATTAATTCTGTGATTCTGATTCTCATCTCTTTGCAAGGACCTGAAAAACTACTGTTTTGCAGAGAGTGACCCGACAAATGCCTGAAGACCCCCAGTGGGAGATGTGCCTACCTTGTTAGCTGAACAAAGAACAGTTCAGAGAAGGCAATTCTTCTGCATACCCCTATTGTCACCTCGTTGTCAGAATTGATTTAAGCCCTTTGGCTAATTTTTCATAGAGCAGATGAGTGCTGTCCTGTCCAGATAAAGTTGCTCTGCAGCTGTCATGTTTTGCATGTCAGCCATGTTGTCTGGCTATAGCAACTGACTCCAGCAGGCTCATAGCTATGAATCCAGACAGTAATGGATGCTTCCCTACATTCTGAAATGCTTTGAAATACCAACATTAAACTCAAGATGCTTTCTCTCCTAGTAGTCAAGTAGGTTTCTCTAGGAAGATCCCTTGAAACACAAAAATGGCATTGGAATGGGCCGCTCAGGTTGATAGTTGGCTCACCAACCCTGGACGTGTTTAAAAGTCGTTTGGATGTGGTACTTGAGGATATCGTTTAAGGGTGAACTTTGTAGAGTAGGGATAATAGTTGGACTTGATGATACTGGAGGTCTTTCCCAACCAGAATATTTCTATGCTTGTGTGAAATATTCTGAGAGAATTGTCCCCTGCACACACCTGTAAAGGCAGTCTGAAGCAATGATCATCAATGTTCAAGACAGTCTTTGTCTTTAGGTATTTTGGTTTGTTTATCATAAACTTCAAGTCCCTTGAGACTAAGCAACTGTATTATGCTTATCTGTCAGGAGAGAATCCCAGCTTAACTATCCAGAGTGGAAGGAAAATCAGTTTATTTTTATTTTTATCAATAATTCCATATTTTGAACACAGTGAAATGTGAAGAAATGTAAATAGTTGATTCCTTTTCACTTGGAATCAAGATGATATTATAAGCCATTGAACTATAAAAAGAACCATGGATAATTGATGCAATTTATATCAAGGACAATATATTGTGTGTACTTTATGTTACCCAGATATCACTTGCACAAGCAAAGATTAGCAGCTGGAGTTAAACTTTTATAAATACAAAGACTGTAAGAGATGGAATCACAAGTGAGGTCACCTTTTCAACCACTACCCATAAAAATGTGTTGGCATTGATACTTGATTTAGTTGGGCAATTAACAAGGCAGGAATTGTAAAATATGTCGTGAATTTTATTTCTGGAAAGCCCTGCCTGCAACTGTATACAAATTAGTTAAATTTGGGTTCCAAACCAGTCAGGAAAATCTTTACAAGGATGCTTACGGGCAATATAGTAATTTAGGAAAATCAGGGAAATTTGGAAAAGTTTATCCACTTAAATGTCTTCTCCTGGGAAAATTAATGCACTTCTTTCCAGGTAGCTCAAACCCAAAACATCAAGGCTAAGCTGGTTTGAATCACGAGGCAGAGCAGAACACATTGTCCAAGAGCAATGAGGCAGAGGCATCAGGGCAGAAGCAGCTCCACTGCTTGTAGCTTAGCTCAAATGATATTATTTGCCTGAGTGCAGTGGCTCCTTTGGGCACAGAGATTCACCAATCAAAATGGCATCTGCAAAACTGACCATATTAGGTAAAACCAGGGCTTGCTCACCTTTTTTAGGCAAGACACCAACAAGTACGGAAACACCTGTGGGTACCTGTTTATCACTTTGGGAGGGGACATAATGGCCCAAGCCTTTGGTTTCCTCCCACCCTTGCTTCCCCCATCAGCAGAAAGTTGGGGCAAGCCAGGACATCTCATAGGCCTATTAGTCTTCCAGGACAATGCTCTAAATGATAACGCTTTACTTTGTCACATTATGTGTACTAGCTCCGGGAACAAAACCCATGAAATTCAGTTTATTTATCCATAAAATTTGTTTAAGTAGATGAATAAGTGAACATATGATGATTTTAAACAGGTACTTTACAGCATGAAAAGCTGTGAGCAGAGCGTCTTGGCAGAAGCACTAGGATAGAAACAAAGAGAAACAGTTTAATTAGAGTGCCTACCAGAGATTCATAATTACAACAGTGCAAAGCCTTTCAATAAACAAGGTGGCCAAGATTTGAGCTCTACAGTCATATCATTAAGCAGTTAAAATTATCAGCATGATCACCTCTAAATATAGCAGGGGAAAGGCTGTTTCTTTGGGTCGTAGCCATGCTTTTGACTTTTTGCTTTTGTATAGTGAAAATGATCCTGAAAAAGCCATGGACTTGGAAGACCATATATACTGTGGATTAGCTGTAACTATCTTAATACAAAGAAAGGCAAAGGAGGTGTTTTTAGAACCGTGCATTGTTAGAGTCAACAGGAGCTTTACCACTCATTTCTTTAGGAAATGAATATGTTTAGGCCAATGCTGAGTGCTTTCATAATCCCCACTTGCTGTTTATGTTTTGAACAAAATGAATAGCTTTTCAGATATCTTTCTCTTGCCTCCTCTCATCCGCATACACTTTATCAGCTAGAGAACAGAAAAATAAAAGCAGACATTATTTTTAGTGTAGCCACCCAACTGTGGAGTTTCCTGATGTCCTATACCTGTAAAAGTCTAGACTCGTTGAGGAATTCTTTTACGCTCTGCAGAGGTGTGAATAGCACATTTAGGAAGTTGGATTTATTAAAGTGAATAAAATAAAATTCAACCCCCCAGATTTTTTTCCTTAGCAATCAGTAAATGAAATTCAATTGACCTGTTAACAAACAGATAAAAAAAAACACGTGTAGAGGTCATATTTATTTTATTTAAAGACAAAATACGTTTAGACTTCAGTTCTATCTAATCTTTATCAATGTGCTGATTGATACCCGCCTGAACATGAGCCAGCAGTGTGCCCAGGTGGCCAAGAGAGCCAATGGCATCCTGGCCTGCATCAGGAATGGTGTGGCCAGCAGGAGCAGGGAGGTCATTCTGCCCCTGTACTCTGCACTGGTTAGACCACACCTTGAGTACTGTGTCCAGTTCTGGGCCCCCCAGTTTAAGAGGGACATTGAGATGCTTGAACGTGTCCAGAGAAGGGCAACGAGGCTGGGGAGAGGCCTCGAGCACAGCCCTACGAGGAGAGGCTGAGGGAGCTGGGATTGTTTAGCCTGGAGAAGAGGAGGCTCAGGGCAGACCTTATTGCTGTCTACAACTACCTGAGGGGTGGTTGTGGCCAGGAGGAGGTTGCTCTCTTCTCTCAGGCAGCCAGCACCAGAACAAGAGGACACAGCCTCAGGCTGCGCCAGGGGAAGTTTAGACTCGAGGTGAGGAGAAAGTTCTTCACTGAGAGAGTCATTGGACACTGGAATGGGCTGCCCAGGGAGGTGGTGGAGTCGCCGTCCCTGGGGCTGTTCAAGGCAGGATTGGACGTGGCACTTGGTGCCATGGTCTAGCCTTGAGCTCTGTGGTAAAGGGTTGGACTTGATGATCTGTGAGGTCTCTTCCAACCTTGGTGATACTGTGATACTGTGATACTGTAATGTTGTACTAATGTTTTAGACTGATTTTCACATGCTGACATGGAGAAAAAGATTGAACCAGAGCCTGTATTTTTCAAATTGTGATTAGAAAATAAAGTAAAATATTATTATACCTAAGAAACTATAAAGATTTTAAGAAATTCCTATAAACACTAAGTACAGTGGGGCCTTAGTGTATCCAACACTGTACACACCTGGAACACAAGCCCTGTGAGGAGAGGCTGAGGGAGCTGGGGTTGTTTAGCCTGGAGGAGCTCAGGGGTGACCTTATTGCTGTCTACAACTACCTGAAGGGAGGCTATAGCCAGGTGGGGGTTGGTCTCTTCTCCCAGGCAACCAGCAACAGGACAAGGGGACACAGTCTCAAGTTGTGCCGGGGGAGGTATAGTCTTGCTATTAGGAGGAAGTTCTTCCCAGAGAGAGTGATTGGCATTGGAATGAGCTGCCCAGGGAGGTGGTGGAGTCGCTGTCTCTGGAGGTGTTCAGGAAAAGCCTGGCTGAGGCACTTAGTGCCATGGTCTAGTTGACTGGCTAGGGCTGGGT
The DNA here is from genome assembly GCA_013400475.1 of Tricholaema leucomelas. Classification (NCBI taxonomy): domain Eukaryota; kingdom Metazoa; phylum Chordata; class Aves; order Piciformes; family Lybiidae; genus Tricholaema lacrymosa; species Tricholaema leucomelas. The sequence continues at coordinate 23,156 of WAAF01006595.1, forward strand.
GCTAGGTTGGACTGGATGATCTTGGAAGTCCCTTCCAACCTGGTTGATGATTCTATGATTCTATGACATACTCAAAATACTCTGAATACTTTGCACTAGAAGAGTTGTCCCACTAAAGCACTTAAGAATGTACCTAGGTGAACAAGGTTGCCTCATTTAAGATGATGATTTTCAACCTATGGTACCAGACATGTTTGGAAATGTGTGACTTCTAAAAATCCTTCAGGGAATAGCACAGAGGTGGTATTTCTGAAGACACGACAAGTGACAGAGGCTGGCAATAACTGATTCATGAACTTGTAATATGCTTTTCTCTGCTGGAATCAACTTCTTTAGCATCTTGCTGAATTAAAGCTCATCTGCCAAAAACTGATACAGTGACACTTGTTATCTGAATTGTTTCCATAAACTGATGTGACCAGTATAGGAGACACGAACTAAACATGTTAACTTCCACATCAAATACCTAAGGAGTGGTAGTAACACAGTATTACAGAACTTTTTGTTTTCTGGGAGTGCAAGTTGAAATACTTTTTTAACAGGGCTAGAAAAAATGTTCCCATACATTGTAATGGTTTTTAGAATTAATTAAAAAGTTCCTGATCCTGAAATTCAAGGTAAAATTCAGTCAAATTGCGGTTAGGAAATCGTTGTTCATCTTTTGCAGTTGTCAGCTTTTCAATTGTTTTGTTTGCTAGAAGCATCTGGAGATGCCTACAACTGGAACTGGAGAGCTGGCCTAATACTCGGGTAGTCTAATTCTCAAGCAGAATGACTGTATTCCAACAAACAACTGAAAAGTGGCAGGGCAGACAGATCAGAGCAACCATTCACCCATTTTTTATGTACTGACACTTATACACATCTTTTGACACAGTAGACACAGTGTATTGTGAAAAGAATTTTAGATATTTCTGGTGTAAGGGTCTACGTCTGCATATATCACCTAAACTAACTTTAATTAGTGGGGCAAAAGGTGATTTCCTATGCTCTGCTCTATGTGCTTAAAATAGGGCAGAGGCATTGCACTCTAATAAGCTTATTACTCACTATGAGGTTAAAAGTGTGCCACACTGACTCTCTCAAGCACAATCCACCCACACTGGAATATGGCTTGCACAGAAAGCAAAGAGGGAATGGAAATTTATACGCAAGTGTATGAATAATTCTAGTTGTAGTTACTAATATCAAACAACAAAGAGAACTAGAAGTGTTGATCTCCATGCCTCAGTCAGTCTTCATCAATGGCTATGAGGCTGTTATATGTATCAGACTCTGCCTCATCTCTGTTTGATGAGATTTTGTGCATCTTTAAAAAACTTTGATTGCAGTCTCTGCAGGAAGCAGGCAGTGAAAGCAAACAGTCTTTGGGTGTGACTTACTATAGTGATTTCCATACCAGGGATGTGGAAGAGACATCTGACTTGTCATTACCTTACAGGGAAAATTCAAAGTGTGACTTCCTAATATAAGCACAAGATAAGAAACATACTTTCCTATTCATTTAATAGACAGAAATCAAACCCACAGTAACCTCTTCATTCACACATACACCTGCAAGCAGACAATTCACAGCAGCTTGCAAATTCAACCATCTGTTTAGGAGTTGGAGTACGCCTGTGGGCACTAGCGACACAGGAGGCTCGACTGCACGAAGACTGGTTCCAGAAGGTAGCTGATCACAGAAGCAATTCATCTCTGTTTTCCTCTTGACTCTGGAGTGATTGTTTGATTCTGACCTACAGCTGTAGTGAATTACCACCAAACATCATGTTGGCTCAGCAGTCATGATGGGCACAGGGACGATGTACAGAGTCAGTGCTTCACAGTTCCACTCCTTCCTCACTGTAGGGAAGGAAAGGAAGAAAGCAAAGAATTGCAACTATATGTCCTGGTTGTCAAAAGTCATAGGTGAGATAAGGCAGAAGTTTCCAATGGTTGCTTTTGCTTGGCTGAATTTGAATGTGCTGGATATTTCTTCGTATAGAAGCCAGAAGGCTGATATGAACCTATGGACACAGATTAAATGCATTTCTAAGCAGTTTGAATTCAATTAAGTTAGAATTTGGATTCCAAACCTTATCTTATTCATGTCTGAACTCCAGACAAAATCTAGTCTTTTCTGATCTGAGTAACCATCTAAATTCCTAGCATTCAATAAGTTCTATAAGCAGTGAGTAAAGTCAGGCTGGTGTGTCTTTGGATCACTGGGGGCTTAAAGTGAAGAAGTTAATATTTTTAGTCATTCTCCCCAGCCAGCTCCCTGGTGTATCTGGATTTTGTTGAAATGTGAGTGCAGGGAAAGCATACAAATGCATTACTCATTAATATCCTAAGAAAAATAGTCTTTTTGTCATATATTCTGTTAAGAAATATTTTCAGATTATGACACCCTTCCCCACTGCTGTAACTAATCTAAATGATTCCCATTGAACTGTGAATGGTATTTCAATCAAACCTTCCCCGGTTACCGTGCCAGTTTATTTTTCCCAGCACAGTTGCCTGCAGGTATGACCCTTGATTTCAAACATTGCTCCCAAATGCAGACACAGCTGGATGTCAAAAGAAATCACCCCCAACCGATATCTAACACATATTTGAAACCCTTACATACTTTGACTTCTATTTTGATGCCAGTCTCCACATCAGACCCAAGAACATTTTAAGAAAACAGCAGCACTGAATCATGGAATCATATTTCACTCATAGTAGGACATGCTGGGGTTTTTTTTCCCTTCACATGTATTCTCCAGCCCTCTGTATGTAGGATCTGCTACACTGCTGAAAATGTTTTCCAAAGCATAGGACTATTGTTTAATTCAAGAACTAAGCAATGCTGCTCCTCTCAATATATTTCCTTAAGTAATTAACTTCAGCAAAGTCATTGAGTTTATTTATTCTCTTCTCAGTGAGTAGAACAATTTCTACAGGTTTTCTTGTCTTTTAAATCCAAACTCTAACCTAAGCCCTTTCAAATCAGATACTAGAAGATAAGGCTGTATAAAGGTTCCAGTGAGTTCTTTAGGAACCAGAGAACACACTTACACATGGGTACCCCACTCTGGGAACAGTTTCAACACTTTATTATAGCTCAAATACTAAAACCATAAAGAGAAGGGTATGTTGGAAACTACAATGCTTATAGCTCAAATACTAAAATCATAGAGAGAAAGGTATATGACAAGGAATGGCGAGTAACTATTGATCAAAGAGCAGGTTACACTCACCCTATCCGACTGACCAGCAAAACTCCTGAGATGCGTAGATTGCAGGGCTGGCACGCACTTATCTTCTTAAGGTAGGTGAACCCATCAGGAACCGCACCATCATGGTGGTCAGAGTGGTGTCGCTCCAACCCAGCTACCTAAGCTCTTGGTATATATGGGTTCAGAATTCTGTGATGTATGGCCAGGACATCCCAGAAGGCTGAACGAAGGAGAATGGAGCTCTTCCTTTATATTGGAGTCTGTTACATACCATCTTTCCCATACTTGCAAGCCCTGTTTCCTCTGGATCTTATCTCTAGTAACCTAGTGATTATTGGCCTGGTGTCACTTCTGATCCAATATACCAACTCTTCCCTCTTACAAAATTGAGAAGCCTTTATTTAATCATGGAATTTTACTCAGAACAGAGGACATAATACAGGAATATAATAAGCAAGTTTGCATTAATACAATAAGCAAGTTTGCATTCCACCATCCACTGTGTGTATTCAGCTCCTTTGGCCTTACTCCCAAAACTAAGCTAAGAAATCCCATTTTACTGTGGGAATATGTTAATCTCTTTCAATTTGCAATTTACTGCTGGAATTACTTAATGACTGACATTGTAACCTGAGAAGTCTCTCCTTAAAGTTTTCCTATAGTTAAGAACATAAAAAGAGCTCTTCTGAATCATCAGTGCCACCTCTATGATGTGGCAAACAGACACAGAATACGATCTCTGGGCAAGAGCCTCATTTACATTAGTGAAGTCTTGTGTCCCCGTGTGCCATGTCAGAAGAATCCCCCGGAAAAGGATGCTTGGTATTCTTCAGGCATATGTGTGTTCATGGCCTGTATTCATTCCTGCTTTCTTTTGAACTGATGGTTCTCTCCTTTCACCGATATTTACATTCCTGGATGGCTTCTTCTCTGCTAAGGTGAGCAAAAAGGAGATTAAAGAATCTCTTGTCATGAGAAGGATGTGTCCCTACTCTCAATAAGTTTATTAGTCCCGATTCTACACGGTCAAAAGTAACAACATTTTCTTGGAAGCTAGAAAAGTTCTCAACAAGCATTCTTACCATGGTATAAACACATTTTTTCTCCACAGTATTCTTCAGGTGATGCATCCTTGAATGCTCTCTTGTCTGCTTATATGGTAATATCACATCAGCAATTCACAGTCCCTGCTGTGTCCATTGCCTTATGTAATGAACTCTCAGCTCACAGCAAAAGTTCTGATTAGTCCAGTTCTTTGTAGCATGCAGGTTTTCTTTCTGTGAGATATTACATCTTCCAACTCTGAGCTGTTATCACAAGCACACTTTTGTATTATGCTCAATAATGATAATTTTTAAGGAGCAAATCTAAGCTCCACTGGAAACCTTCCTTCAGATGAACAGTTCCCATTTCATGGACAACTAGCTGCCATTTACACATCTAATTGTTATTTGGACTTTCACCTATTCTCTACCCTCTTTACAATTTCTACTTTATCCAGCTAAAGTATTTTTTCTTTCTGTACTGAATCCAAGGATTCAGCAAAGTCCAATTCTTCAAGGTATTCTTTCTTGTTTCAAAAAGAATCAGAGTAGTCTAACACAATCTTCTCTTAGCAGTGTTTAATCTTTCCTCCATGCTTCGTTTTTCTGTTCTTCATTCAAGATTGGGTCAACACACTCTGTATATGACAGTCAACAGATCCTCTGGCCAAACTTCTCCTCTGCCATGGTAACATGGAAAGAGCTCAATAAGCACTAGACATCTGTGAGATTTTGATTCTCTCCATGTGTCCTTCTTTTGCATCCTATTCAGGATCACAGGAGTGGTAATAAGATGAAGACTCTGGCAGGATGATATTTTCAAGATATTCACTCCTTCTGGAGCATCTGTTTTGTTTTATTTTTGTTTTTTAATCAGCAAGGCATGAGCAATGATGAAATGCAGTCTGAAACACAGAAAGCTCTGAGCAAGTGTTCAAGCTTGGTGCTTTCAAAATAGTGAAAAACAAGGATGAAACTTCAGCAAATATGCACTCCTCATTTTTTATCATGAATTATGAATAACTTTCACCATATTGATCCACGTTCAGGTAAATGTTAGGTAGCTCTGGATTCTGGGCTGCAATTTTTGAAGTTATCTTTGCAACTTTGTATTACACATTTTATTGGTATTTTTATTTTGGCCTTAACCCTCATTTATATGGCATAGAAAAATCTGGATAAAAGCATTCTATTGAGGCAGAAGTAGATGATAATTTAGGGAAACAGATAATAAAATATTAATGGTTCACAAATTTATTCCGCGCCTGAGTGAACATCTTTATTGATCACGAGTGCTACAATAAGATTTTGTATATAAAATACATACATCAAAGAGTGCTATTGTGCCTGGCAAGCTTAGATTATAGTAGACCTTTACAGGAACCATGTGGTTTTGTATTAAAAGGTAACACGATACGAGAAAGCTTCAAAATGAATGGTTTAGCTTTGTATAGCTTGTAGCCTGTATAAGATGTAGGCATCAAAACCAGAAAAGTCTTTGTTAAAATATACATAGAAAATAAGACCAGAAAACCAGGGAAGATGTTTAATCTGTGATACATCGTGCTGATGAGAGACTCCTCTTCCAATAACCACATCTTAGCGTAAAAAAACAAACTGTTTTAATTTGTTTTTTTCACTACCCTTAGAAGGCCTCAATGAATTTCTGGCCTTCATCTGTATTCCAGACACATACTTCCAGAATTTTTGAAATGGCTGAATGTTGTTTGATTTGCATCCAGCTTGCTGACACAGCCTCAGTTTTGTTGCAGATCAAATAATCTAGCTTTTTGGAGGCTAGTGATTAGAAATTCTTATTGATGATTTATACAGTCCTGAATAAACTCATTTTATTTGGCTTGTCATAACCGGCTTTAATTTTCTGTTCTGCTAGGAGAAAGCTTAGTGGTTTGTTTATTGTACTGCTATAATGTCAACAACCTAATCTACTTTAAAGAGCAGAGTCAATATTGTATTTTATTAAAGCAAATGTGAAGTTTAATTATATGTTTCAGTTAACCTTGGCTTTGTGTTAGCTTTTATTATTTTCCATAAGTAAATCTTTATTCAAGGCTCTTATGTCCTTCTTCTGCCCAGATCTAAGAGCTAACAAATAGTGTCTCATGCAGGACTTGCTTGCAAGGAGGAGATAGAGGTTTCCCCTCTGATACTGTAGGTTTTGTGGATGTAACAGCTGCCGTAAAACTGATTAACCATTTTACTTCTTAAAGAGCTGTAAATGACATGAAGCCATTAACCACGCTGAAGCCAGGGCTGCAAACGGTTTTCTTCTCTCTGAAATGCTTTGTGTCAGGTCTCTAGTGTGTCCTAGTCTCAAGCTATCCAGGATACCCACATGAGGTTGACAGGGATGACACAGGACCTGCAGAGAAAAACATACGAGATCTGAAGTCTGAACTGGGTTTGCCATATGTAGGCAAACAATCCAAATCCTCCCTGGAAAATGCAGCATTCTTCTGTAATCTGGAATCTTGCAATCACAGAACTTCAGAGGTTGGAAGGAACCTCCAGAGGTCATCGAGTCTAACCTCCCTGCCAAGGCAGGATCCTCTAGGGTAGTTTGCTCAGGAATGCATCCAGGCAGGTTTTGAAAGTCTCAGAGAAAGAGACTCCACAACCTCTCTGGGAATCCTGTTCCAGTTCTGTCACCCTTGCTGCAAAGAATTTCTCCTCATGTTGAGGTGAAACCTACTGTGTTCCATTTTGTAGCTGTTGCTCCTTGTCTTATTGCTGTTGATCACCAAAAAGAGATTGACCCCATCCACTTGACACTCACCCCCTCAGATATTTGTATACATGGATCAGATCCCCTCTCAGCCTTCTCTTCTCCAGACTAAGCAGCCCCAGGTTTATCAGTGTCTCTTCACAGGGTAGACACTCAGGTCCCCCAGTCATCCTTGTGGCTCTCCACTGTGAAGCAATGTTAAATTCCCAATAATTTACAAGATGAAATATTCCCAAACTGAATGTATCCTATTAAGTCGTGGCTTCCAGGCCACTGGGTCTGGCTGTAAAGAATGAGATCTGTATGTTCCACCTTCTGATCTCTTGTAAAATGAACCTGAAGTTGAATGTAGTCTTTCTACAGATTCCTAACAGGAGTGTGAGAAGCAAGGTCTGTGGAATGAGTTTTTATTGCTGCAGCTATAGAATATTTAGTGGGGGAGAAAAATGAACAGTTTACTTTTCATTTTCAGGCAAACATTAATATCTCTAGTTAGGATTTTTTATTCTTTCAAAAATTAACGCAAATTAATTTATATCTTCTTAGATGAACACATTGAAAAAGGGAATCAGAAAATAGCATTTTGCTGTTGTAAATTCACCTTAATCTATACTTTAGATGTAAGCACTTGAAAAAAATGAGTTTTTGGAAACCAATTCCATCTGATGAGGTCATAATTACAGTAACCACAGTTTATGCTGAGTCAGCAGCAATAAAGCAAGGATTTTATATAAAACTTCATTATTATAAAGCAGGAGAAGCTCAGAAAGGGATAACGAAGCGTTTAACATCACCTATTGCTTTACTTCCATGTTTTTACTTCTCTGTAATTCATAGAACAGAATCATAGAACCATAGAATCAATCAGGTTGGAAGAGACCTCCAAGATCATTCAGTCCAACCTAGCACCCAGCCCTGTCCAGTCAACTAGACCATGGCACTAAGTGCCTCAGCCAGGCTTTTCTCGAACACCTCTGGGGACGGTGACTCCACCACCTCCCTGGGCAGCCCATTCCAATGCCAATCACTCTCTCTGGGAAGAACTTCCTCCTAACATCCAGCCTATACTTCCCTCATCACAGGGAGGAGACTGTGTCCCCTTGTCCTGTTGCTGCTTGTCTGGCAGAAGAGACCAACATCCACCTGGCTACAACCTCCCTTCAGATAGTTTTAGAGAACAATGATATCACCCCTGACCTCCTCTTCTCCAAGCTAAACAACACCAGATCCCTCAGCCTCTCCTCACAGGGCTGTGTTCCAGGCCTCTCACCAGCTTTGTCACCCTTCTCTGGACACGTTCCAGTATCTCAACATCTGTCTTGAATTGAGGAGCCCAGAACTGGACACAGGATTTAAGGTGTGGCCTGACCAGTGTTGAGTACAGGGGAAAAATAACCTCCTTTTTCCTACTGGCCACACTGTTCATGATACAGACCAGGATGCCATTGGCCCTCCTGGCCACCTGGGCACACTGCTGGCTCATTTTCAGCCTACTACCTACCAGTACCCCTAGGTCCTGGTAGATTCCTGAGGTACCGCTGTCAAATATGTTATCAAAGTAATGCCCTGAGATTTTGTCAGTTCAAGTTATCTTTCCATCATCAAACTCCTATTGCCAGTAAGATATCAATTCAAGACAAATTTTTCCTGCCCAGTTAAGATGCTTCTCTTGGAGGAACACAGACTGATCAATATCGCATACGTATGGTCCCCTAGTCCCACTCAGACCTTAAGACCCATTTAATCTATTAAATGAATGCATACACACAGGATATTAGCTACTTTGCTAAATTAATTTTGATGACACTCATTTATTAATTCCTTGTTTTACAGTAACAGAACCTCCCTTACCCCCAGAAGAAGAGTTTATACTCTAGAAAGATAAGAATTGCCTTACCAAGCATCTCCCCTTCACAACCTAGTAAGGTCTCTTGGAAGCAGCAAGACTTGACCTATGTGAATTGGAGGATACTTCACTAAACTGACTGGCAAAAATAAATGAGAAAAATCATAATGGACATGTAATAACTAGGAGGAAAAAGTAATTCCCGGATTCCCACAGGTGATAACTTTATGTTCTATAGCTTGAGAGTTGATTATCCTTATCATAATGGCAATGTATATGATGACAAATGTTATTAATGGTCATAAAATTATCCAAGCCCTTAGAATTTCTGCTGCAGTGTTTAAATCCAAGACCTGCTTTGCCTATAAACCCCAAATTGCTGGATATGGATTGCATGCAGATGTATATCCTTTCTTATTTTAAACTCAAGTCCAATGTAGTTGAACTGGGTTATTCCCTGCTCACCATGTCCTTCACAATTTTCACAGTAAGAGCTCTAATTTATTTTTCTTAGCCAGCTAAGCAATTCCAACCTTTGTGACATGTATGTTTATACTCTGTATAATGCCATTTACCTTACCCCAAGATGAGGTTTGTTATTTCACATATGTTTTTCCTGATGTTGGGTGACCACACTTTGAACTAAGGGCTACAAAAGTATGCTATTCATTAATGCCTCTTAGTGTAGCTGAATAATAGTAATTGGTTTTGCCTTTACAGATTAAATCTTTTTTTAGCACACTTGCCAAATTATTCACAGTAATCTCAGGTTATTTTCCCCAGAAAAAATCTCATCTAAATAAAATCCATATATGAAAAACTTTGACTATTTTGTCTACCATTAGTGGTCACATTCCTTCAATGTTTCTATTGTAAAATGATACCTTAATGCTTAGCTGTCAGGAGGTTGGATTTGTCTCAAATAACTTATACTATATACATTGGCCCAAGAAAATGAAGTGATCCCAGACTATTTATTTGTTTTTACATTTGTAGATAAGTGCCTTTGGTTTTGTCTTTTGTGGTTAACAGTGCTAATAAAAACAATAATAATGGCCAAAACATTGCTTTTTCTGTGCTGTGAAATGAGGAATGGCTTAGCAGTGCTGGAAGAGACCTTAGAGATCACTTACTCCAACCTTCCTGCCATGAGCAGGGACACCTCACAACTAAACTTACCTGCTCAAGGCCTCTTCCAACCTGGCCTTGAACACTCCCAAGGAGGAGGCATCCACAGCCTCCATGGGCAGTCTGTTCCAGTCTCACCACCCTTGTACTGAAAAACTCCTTCCTAAGAGCCAGTCGAAACCTACTTTCCCTCAGCTTAAAACCATTCCCTTTGTCCTGTTGCTAGACATCCTTATGAAAAGTTCCTCTCCCAGCCTAGCTGTAGGATTCCTCTGCAGGTGCTCCTGAAATCTTCTCTTCTTTAGGCTGAATAACTCCAGTTCCCTCTGCCTATACTCACAGCAGAAGCATTGAGGCCTTGGATCATCTTTGTGGCCCTCCTCTGTACTCACTTCAACAGCTCTGTGTCCTTATGATCAGGACATCAGAACTGGACGCAATATTTGAGGTGAAGAGGAGAACGTCCCTTGATCTGAGGAGTGTGTCCAGCAGATGAAGGGAGGTTCTTCTCCCCCTCTACTCTGACCTGCTGAGACCTCATCTTGAATACTGTGTTCAGTTTTGGGATCCCCAGTTTAAGAGGGACAGGGATCTGCTGGAAAGGGTCCAGAGAAGGGATCCCCAGTTTAAGAGGGACAGGGATCTGCTGGAAAGGGTCCAGNAGATGGTATTGGACTCGATGATCTCTTTGGGTCCCTTCCAACCCCTAACATCCTATGATCCTATGAAGTCTCACAAGAGCAAAGTAAAGAGGGAGAATCACCTCTCTTGACCTGCTGATCATGTAATTTGGTCACACATGGAAGGAGAATGTGCCTTTTATTCAGGTAATTAAATTCTCTACAGACAGTGAGCCAGAATTTTGATCATATGACTCAGAACAGGTTTGCCAAGGTCAATGTTGTTCTGTTCTTAAGTCTAATAGGAAATAGGTCCCAGTAAGTTTGGGACTGCTGTGGAGAAAAAAAGTTGTAAGAATTCAAAGCATTCCATGTCATCAACAAGGCATTATAGGCCAATATGCTTGAAGATCTGTTCTCTTGCAGGACTACCATGTCTTATATGTTCTGGAATACAGTCATGTCTTTCACAAAGATCTGTAGACCAGACCTCTGTGGAGAAGTCAGTAATAAAGAATCAAATCACACAATGGAATGAGTCTGAAAGTGGACAGAAGGTAACATGTGACATTATGCCTATATAATGTCCCATTTAATTTCTTGTTTTAAATGTTCCTCTCCATCTTCTGTAAAAGCTTAGAATTTTACAGTGAGGGAGCTGAGATTGTTTGGCCTGGAGAAGAGGAGGCTCAGGGCTAATCTCATTGCTGTCTATAACTACCTGAAGGTAGTCTGTAGCCAGCTGGGGGTTGGTCTCTTCTGCCAGGCAACTAGCACCAGAACAAGGGGATACAGTCTCAAGTTGTGCCAGGGGAGTTATAGGCTGGATGTCAGGAAGAAGTTTTTCACAGGGACAGTGATTTGCCATTGGAATGGGGTGCCCAAGGAGGTGGTGGAGTCACCGTCCCTGGGGGTGTTCTGGAAAAGACTGGATGAGGCACTTAGTGCCATGGTCTAGTTGAGTGGAAAGGGTTGGGTGCTAGGTTGGACTGGATGAACTTGGAGGTCTCTTCAAACCTGGTTGATTCTATGATTCTATGAGAAAGTGTTAGCTGTTGAAACCAGCTCCCCAAGGCTGGGCAGCTATTCACTTATCAGCATTATGACTTCTTTTTAGAATTGTAAGACAAGTGGTGAAATGCAATTAAATCAAATCAAGTCTATTCAGATTTTCATGGCCATGATACCAATGCCCTGCATTTAATGGGAAAATACTTACATGGCATTGTTCCTAGTTCGAGATGCCACAACTGATTGGTATGAGCCACAGAAAGAAGCATTTCTACAATGCACTTGCTGCAAAGTGAGACTGCAGGGAAAAGAATAGCACTGCAGGGTGCCCTGCTTACTTTGTATTATTGACATTATGTCAGATCTGGTCAAAAGACAAGTAAGATCATCATTTTTCTAGCCACTGCCACTGTAGACTCACTGTGGAAGCTACTAGTTAAAATATGATCTTCCTGGCTCGTGAATCAATAACAGCAATAAAGCACTTACGGGTCATCCTCTTCCCTCAATTGCACCTGTATAATTCAATTGTGAGGGGAAAAAAATCATCCTTCATTTACATCTGAGAAACACTTCTGGACTGCTTCCACTGTTTCAGTGAAATGACTGGAATTCAAGTGCATTATACCAATTTACCTCGCGGCATACAAATCCCCTGTCTTTCACTGGGAGCCTCCGAGGCTGAGTGCAGCTCATTCTCCCAGTAGATTTGCACAGGATTTGACAGGATAACCTATTCTTTTTAAACCTTGTTGTAAACTGTTGTGTGACATTGCACTGCTCTTTCATGTTCATTACTTTTCCTGACATATGCTCAGGTCTTATGAGGGGTCTTCTCTTAAATCTCTCACTGATCTTGCAAGCCTCATCAGACCCAGCTAGTGTTTTGAAGACACTAAAGACAAGATATTCGAGAAGTGTGTGGTATTCATAGGTGTTACAATGAGACAACATTTGCATCCAGTTCTGGAGCCTCCATTACAAGAAGGATGTGGACGTGCTGGAGCGTGTCCAGAGAAGGGCCACGAGGATGCTCAGAGGGCTGGAGCAGCTCTGCTATGAGGACAGACTGAACGAGTTGGAACTGTGCAGTCTGAAGAAGAGGAGGCTCCAAGGTAACCTTATTGTGGCCTTTCAATATCTGAAGGGGGCCTACAAAAAACCTGGGGAGGGACTTTTCAGGGTATCAGGGAGTGACAGGACTAGGGCGAATGGAGCAAAGCTGGAGATGGGTAGGTTCAGACTGGATGTGAGGAAGAAGTTGTTCAGCATGAGAGTGGTGAGAGTCTAAAATGGGTTGCCCAGGGAGGTGGTTGAGGCCCCATTGCTGGAGATGGTTAAGGCCAGGTTGGATGGGACTGTGGCCAGCCTGATCTAGGGCATGCTGTCCGTGCCCATGGCATGGGGGGTTGGAACTAAATGATCCTTGTGGTCCCTTCCAACCCTGACTGATTCTATGATTCTCTGATTCTACATCAAACTCTATGGAGAAGAACCTGTCAGTATTTTACTGTCATCTAAGAAGTTTGTGGCTGCAGTAGCTAAAAGGTTTTAGCCACACAAATCTGACATGAAAATAAATGGATAACAAATCAGTCTAAACAACCCCATTTTACTTAAAGAAGAATCCTAGTCAGAGAAACCTCAGGAAGTCTTCAAATCAATATGTGTATCAGCTACCTTCCATTTCTGAGCAACAAGAGAAAAGCGATTTACTGAAAATATGTTGCTCTTTCATTGAGTCTGTAAGGTCTTTATTCTCTGATAATAGGATGAAGCAAATTTCAGAGTTATAATTAGATTTTGATTTTGTAGAAGTGAACTTTAACATATGGATTGCAATTAACTTCTCCTGACAGAACAAAGTGCAGAGATGAATGATGTCTTACCTGTTAAACAAAAGGCCAGGCTCAAACCACATTTTAAGTACCAGAAATAAGGCTTTCAAGCAGTATTCAAGTGCATATGCTCCAAATATCAATCCTGGAAGACGTTTTCAGCTGCCTCCTTCCCCTGGCAGCTGAACTCTGGAGGGTCTCACTTCCAGCATTCCTCTGGGTACCTCAACTCACACTGACAGATCTCAGATGGGTACATGACTCAGTGACCCCATGGATAAGGCACTCAACGGAAGGGACATTAGTCTTTTGTCTTGGGTTTGTCATTGTACTGACATTAACTGTTACTGACTGAATCACAGTCTCTAGAGCAAGAACCTGGCCTGCAGCTCAGGGTTTCTGCCATTTTCTTATATGACGTTGTCAACAGCCTCAGGCAAAAGCTGACATAAACCCCAAATCTTCTGTTTCCAGAGGAATCTCTCTAACTGTTGGCTGCTGTATCAAAGACCAATGTATGGTCACCTCTAAATCCTGTTTTGAAAGGAAGTGACCCATGCTTTGCACTTGGAAAGATAGGAGAAAAGCTATCTATCATTCCTTAGGAGAGACCCCTACATCTGTTGTGAAAAGCAGTTTTATCTACCTGAGATAAGGATGTTATGACAAATCCTTGCCCTCTGCAATCCAGGTTGGCCTTCACTGATCATCCTTTTCCTAGGCTGTATCCTTATTTAGAGAACAATACCAGGACTCTGGGGAATTCAGTTTTAATAATGTCAACAAGTTTGATAAATCACTTTACCCACACTGTCTTCTGTTCTCCTATCAGGAAAATGAGTGCAGTGATCCTACTCCACTGTTTAAGTGCACTTAAGTGTTAGAGAGCTTTGTCTGTGAGCTAGGTGTTGTTTATACACATCTAATTACATACATGCAATGTTATGTAAAACACCTCACAGTGACTTACTGTTGTAGATGGGATTCTACAGTTTTTATGTGTGTTGCTTTCTTTTACTAGAAGAGAGAAGGGTAGGAAAAGGGCATTTATATTTATTATCTTACTGGTTTTAGTGTCAAGCACACTCATTTTACAGAAGACAAAAAAAAAAAAGCCTTGATTGTTGGATTGTCAGACAGTCAACTCCTCCCAAGCTACATTTTTCTTCCCTTCTTCTACAGTTTTGATTGTAATTCAGATTGCTGATCTACAAAGGGAAACTCCACTTTTCTCTGTATTTTCTCCTGACCACACAGAAAGTGGGAAGTATTAAAAATGTTATGAGAAACATACTAAGATGTTTCAAGCATTTGGGACAATTGTTCCAAAGAAAGCAGTTTTATTTTCAAATAAACTTACAACATTTTCTTTGTTAATTAAAGCCAAGCCATGAGGTGATTCCTTGGCTGATGTAAACTGGGATTATTTTGCACAGCGAGTTATACCAAGACTGCACTCTGGGACTCTTCTATCGATTTCTATATGCAAGAGAGTCTTCCAATTAATATATCCTTCCATCTGCATTTAAAAATAACAAATAGGTGTAATGCTTTTAAAAATGATTTTAAACTGTGAGCAGTTTTCATGTAAGAATCTTGTGCTAGTCTGAAGCTAGCTAGAATGTTTTGGTGAGAAGAATTAGATCATAGGCTGAGAAACAAAAACAACGGTGAGGTCTACTTCCTTCACAGTCTTGCTGAGATGTGTAGAAAGGAAAAGCAAAACATTAGATAAAGTCACTTTGCTTGGGCACTTCAGTCTGGGCTGTTCTCTCAGCTCTTTGCCTGCTGGGGAGTTGAGGCTGCTGGCTGAACTCCATCTTGCTTTCTAACCTCACCCTCCATTTGCTTTGCTGATTCACCTTTTCTTCTTAACCCTCTTGGCTGAACCTCCATTCTTCCTTGGGACTGTGGTAAGGTTGAGAGGGGTAGGGGGAAGGTGAGGGGGTGGTTGAGAGCCCCTCCGGGGGACTCAGGTTTCTGGGAGGGCTGTTGTGTTTCTGTATTACCTTTTTACCTTGTCTATTTCTGTATATATCTGTATATACTGTAAATATCTGCTTGTAAATTGTGCCAGCTGTAAATATAAGCTTCATTCAAATTTCCAGAGCCGACTGAGTCTAGTCTGGGTGATTTCTAAAGTGGGGGGGGGTGATGGGGAACACCCAAACCATCACAAATCTATAGGTGTTTCACAGCTCTTTAGGATTTAAAAGTCGTATTTAATTATCTGCAATAGGAGTTTTAGGTACAGCGGTGGCCTAGAAAATAATAATCATGTTATTTTTCTCTTTTGACTTGTTTATTTTGTGTGCACAGACAGAATAATCCTCAAAAGATAAGAAATGTAATTCTATAACTTATGCACTTATTATTATTATTACTTGCAACAATTTTTGCTATTTCTGTTTATCAGGAGGACTTGATATGATCAATAAAAAGTGTAAATTGTGAATATTAATTTACCAGTATGAATATTCATTATTATTTATTAATAGTGAGAAATAAGCATGACATTTGTTTGGATTCTTGGTCTTCAGTAAGTAATTGCACAAAGGGTATTTCTAAACACAGAATTAAACAGTTAGAACTTGGAAAATAGGTATGGGAAAACAGGAAAATTCTACCTACACAACAGGCACTAACAGCTATGATCAGAAGGTGGATCAGACATGCTCAGTGGGTAACCCAGTTTTTATAGCTTTAGAGAGCTTTTTTATAGCTTTTAGAGTTTTATAGCTTATGAAGCCTTAATATTAATTTCTGTACTCATGATTTGTTGATTCTCAGATATGTTTCCTGTACAAAGATGCTCCCAAAAACCCATGATTGTGATCCCAAGGGTAAAAATACAAAACATTACAAGGCAGATGGAAGAAGTTGCTGTAATCTGCTGCAAGCACCTGGCTCCTCTGAACAAAGCTAATGGCTCTGCTGCAGAGAGGGATCTGGCTAAGGAGCTGCAAAAAAGGGGACTCTGCCTGGGTGTTCATAAAGGAATCACCCTAATAGCTACCAGGGAGGTGGTTGAGGCCCCATGCCTGGAGGTGTTTAAGGGCAGGTTGGATGAGGCTGTGGCCAGCCTGATCTAGGGTAGGGTGTCCCTGGCCATGGCAGGGGGGATTGGAACTAGATGATCCTTGTGGTCCCTTCCAACCCTGACTGATTCTATGATTCTAACATTCCAGTCTGAAGAACGGCTGGAGCATGGCTGGAGAACAGCGGTGGAAAGGCAGGCTTTTCAAACCATTCCTCCATTAAATATACCTTTTGAAAATCAAACTGGCAAAGACATGCAAGCACCAGAAGTTTTGGCCAATGAATTCAAAGTATTGTGCCCTCTGTGGCTACACATATATTTCCTAAATGGAATCAAGGCATATTGAAGGGCTGCAGAAGACACCTGACTAGGCGGTGCCCTCAGAGCAGCTTTGCTGGAGCCAAACTCCCATTGTTTGGTCTGCTCCTCAACTCCTGGACCCCTTCTTGGGAGGAGGAGATGCAGTGCTAAACCAATCTAGCAGGATTTATGCCCTCCCAGGTCTCTAAACTGGCAACATTTGCCTCAAGAAGAGCAAATTGCATAGAGAACATAATTATTTTTTAAGCTGTCTAATGATTTCTGTGTCTGTAACATTTGGTTTTGAGACTACATTGTTCGAATTTTATCATTTATTCCCTTTATGTATCTCTCCTGATATCTCATTTTGTAATATATATTCTTTAAACTTTTCTGCTATGCTGAATTTCCTTGTGCTATTTTTCTCTATTTGCATTCTTATTTATTGTCTGCTTAGAGTCATAGAATCACAGAATCATAGAATCAACCAGGTTGGAAGAGACCTCCAAGATCATCCAGTCCAACCTGGCACCCAGCCCTGTCCAATCAACTAGACCATGGCACTAAGTGCCTCATCCAGGCTTTTCTTGAACACCTCCAGCAACAGCGACTCCACCACCTCCCTGGGCAGCCCATTCCAATGGCAAATCACTCTCTCTGACAAAAACTTCCTCCTAACATCCAGCCTAGACCTGCTCTGGCACAACTTGAGACTGTGTCCTCTTGTTCTGTGGCTGGTTGCCTGGGAGGAGAGACTAACCCCCATCTGGCTACAGCCTCCATTCAGATAGTTGTAGAGAACAATGAGGTCACCCCTGAGCCTCCTCTTCTTCAGACTAAACAACCCCAGCTCCCTCAGCCTCTCCTCATAGGGAGGACCTAGCTAGAGGACCTCAAGAAATCACAGTATGTATGGTCTGACTGCGGCCCCTTGCTTAGATCTTTTGAAAACACCTTTCTTAAAAGAATTGAGAAGAGGAAATTAATGAAACCTTTACATCTTTCTTTAATCTGGGGTATGACACAGGTGTGCCACCACTTCTTGAGCCTCTGGCACCCAGAACATTTTTTGTTTCTGCAGAGAACAAGCTGATAATTTAATAATTTCAAAATTTCCTGTTTCATTTATTTTATTTCGTTTTCCTCTCCTCCTATACATTCTCCTTTGTGTTTAGAAATGTTGATGAATTCAGATATTTTGAAACATTTTTCACAAACTCATGATTGCTTCTCAGTGAGGAATAACCTGAAATATGCACATCAGAGTGCTATTAGATACACCTCCATTTTAAACTATAACCTTTAGTTCATTTAGACTAACCTTGGCTTTAGTCTTCTGTAGATGATGAACAGATTTAGCCAGCTCTGTAAGGTGCCATTCCTCTTCCCACCTGGACTTTCCTTTTTGTGGCTATTGCTCTCTAGCATCAGGACTACATATCGAATCAGGGCATAATTCTTGCATTCAACGCAGTCTAATTATCCTACAAGACACAATTAATGAGAAATCTATTAATACCATTCAAGAACAAAGACAAAACCAGATAACCTGAGAAGCTTTAATTTTCGGTAGGTGCTATAGATCCAGAATCATCCATTTGAGGTCAGAAGTCTGTAACAGCAGGGCATTTTCCTTAATGCCTACCAACAGCCAGAGATGGACTGCCTCCAGTCAGATGCATTGGCATGTTTCCACATGAATGAATCTTTTTCTTTCCAAAATGGGTGGTTTTGACCAAATTCCCAGGTGGGAATGGTGTCTTGGCTATTACCTGAGTACACCTCTGTATTTTCTGGAGGAGTGTTAAGTAGGTCAAGTCAAATAAAATGCTAGAAGCACCTTGATATTGAAGGTTTTGGATAATTCTAGGTCAGTCTTTGAGCCACATCCTGAGCCTGCTTTATTTGGTACAGCTTGTTTATCTCTGGTGACTTTGCTGGAACTATGTATTTCATATCCTTTCATTATGAAGTCTTTGTTTATGTACAAATTTGTATTTTCAGAGACATAGGATGGGAAAAGATGAAAATGTAAATGACTGTGGTCTGCACTTCCAGTGGCTAGAACTCAGTCAGAACAAGAAGAGTGACACACACATAAGGCTGAGATATATTGTTTGTACAAGCAGGAAATATGTTTTTCAGTTTGGATACAGCTCTTCACAGAATCACAGAACTTCTGAAATAGAAATGTAAATGCGACTGTGTCTGGTCATGTGCTTTCCCTGATGGCAAACACAAGGTTGCAAAAGTTTTTTGAGTGTTTGTATCAAAATGCTTGTACCAACAAAGGGAAACTCTTCTGCTACTATTGCCACAACTATTTTTATCAATTTTGTTTTTCTTTTCACAGAATCATAGAATGTCAAGGGCTAGAAGGGACCTCGAAAGATCATCTGGTCCAGCCCCGCTACCAGAGCAGGGTCACCTAGAGCAGATCACACTGGGATGCATCCAGACGTTTCTTGAATATCTCCAGAGAGGAAGACTCTACAACCTCCCTGGGCAGCCTGTTCCAGTGCTCTGTTACCCTCACAGTGAAAAAATTCTTCCTCAGGTTCACATGGAACCTCCTATGCCTCGACTTCCACCCTTTGTCCCTTCTCCTGTCACTGGGCATCACCAAGAAGAGGCTGGCTCCATCCTCCTGGCACTCCTCCTTTACAAATTTATAAACATTAATCAGGTGACCCCTTAGTCTTCTCCTCTGCAAGCAAGAAATTTACTTGCAAGAGGTCTGGGGTTCATTCTGACACTTTCTTTTGTGTGACTGAGGTATATCTGTTATGCTTTCCTTTTTCCTGTGTTTTGACCATTCTTTTCACTTTGTGTTTGCAGTTTTGTAATTGAAGAGTGTTCTGCATTGTTTGGTTATGCAGTTCTTTCTCTCTTTTTTTCCTAGCTGGTCTATGACACAATATAATAAGGGGTAAAATATTCACATCATCTATATGGACAATCAACTATTTTGTCAACCATTTTGTTTTGAAGCAATTTGCTGTCCAGATGATAATGAAAGACAAGTGATAATAGACAACAGCTTGCATTTAGGAACTTGTGTGTGGTTTTGACACCCTGTCTTCCAGGAATTCTGGAAGAAGTTTATTGTCTTACATCATGTTACTTGATAATTGCACACCTTACAGACTTTTATCTGCAAAACTATCCTATGAAGGAGGTGACAGCTGGCAAACTATGAAACCATAAGGCCTTTCCTCTCTGCAGCATGTCGTGTTTTGTTAGTTAGTTCCAAAATTTGGAAGGTGTATAGTCATACCAGCAAAGCAATGCACTTGGCTGCACAGCTTCACTCAGATCACATTAATTAGTGTCCTGTCGCTGCTGTCCTTTCACCACTTAGGCTACTAGCTTTACAGGGAATTGGTCTGGACACACAAGCTTGTTCAGAGCTGGCTTGTCTACACTTAGCATGATGGTGTGCTGAGAATCTTAACTATTCCCAGAGTGACTTGCCCAGTATCACATAAAAATCCTCTGCCTGGATGGGAATGAAGCTCACAGTCTGTGGTTTCCAGTAGAGTATCACATGCACAGATTTATACACTCTATAGTTTTAGGTGCCAAGTGTGAAAAAAAAAGTTAAATGTTTGAGGAGTTTTCATACTTACTGGTATTTTGTGTTACGATTTCTGCCTCGATGTGTCTACTTTCTACCAAACACCAACAAAGGAATTTCCTGCCATTAAAACCTTGGAGTGGGTCTGGTGTTCCAGCTGATAGCCTCTAAACAAGACAGATAAGCAATCAATAAGAGGTTCTCGTCTCTAAGTGAGGCTAGGATAAAGTGTCACTACAGTGCACAAATCTTTACAACCTTTTCAGCTCAGACATGTCCCATTAGTAGTAAAACAAAAGCAAACAGAACAGAAGAATCAACTTTCCTGAGAGATCACCAAAGTGGTTGCTTAAGACATTTAGACATTTCACCTGCAAAGATAAAGGTGTCTCTGTTATTTTTCACTTATCTGTCAGTAAGTTAGAGGCAAAAGTATTTATAATGATATATTTGCCCCACTGTAAATCGTGGGCTGCCCTGAAGAGGATCTATGTTGGATTCTGATCTCATATAGATTTTCATCCTATTTTTTATTTGGCTATTTCTGAAATATCAACTTTTAGGCTTTAGAAAAATAAAATTAAAGTTCCTTCCCAACAGAGGAGTGACTGTCACGTTTTTATATTTTCTGTTGTTGAGAAGAAATGAGTCAATTTTTCATCATGCAAATGCACCCTAAAATAATTAGGAACTATATGCAAATCTCAGCGCTAACGATTTTTGAGATGTTCCTATCTTATGTCATACTAAAATGCCTTAGATTTTCAAAGCAGACTTCGGAGGGAGCTCTAAATCTTCCTGAAAAAAAAAATAAAAGGAAGAAAAGTTGTCTAACAATTCCCTCAAATTAAGTTTTCTACTGTAACAGTGACAAACAAGAATAGACCTTCTGGGTCATCATCTCTTGTTTCCTGCTATCACATGCTGCCAGGTCAAATATTCCTTTTCTACAAACTGATAGAGAATGAGCTTTGTCTTTCATGTCTTGTTTTGGAAGGTTTGGGTGTTCCCCGCCCCCTCACACTTTGGAAATCACCCAGACTATACTCAGCCAGCTCTGGAAATTGAATGAAGCTTATTTTCTACAGCTTAGCACAATATACAAGCAGATATTTACAGTATACACAGTTAGATACAGAAAACAAGGTAAAAGGTAATACGGAAACACAACAGCCCTCCCAGAAAACTGACTCCCCAGGAGGGGCTTCCAATCACCCTTCCACTTCCCTGCTGCCCCTCAACCTTATCCCAGTCCCAAGGAAGAATGGAGGTTTGGCCAGGGGGTTAGGAAGCAAAGTGGATTAATCAGAAACAGCAGAGAGGTTAGAGAGAAGTGCAGCTCAGAGCTCCCCAGCAGGAGAAGTGAGTTATCTATGTTTTGATTCTTGATCTTATACATCTCAGCAAGCCTATGAGGGAAGCAGACATCACCATTGTTTTCCTTTCACAGCCTGTAATCTAGCTAGCTTCAAACTAGCACAATCTTCATGGTTAGTTGTTGTTAAAAGGGGGAAATTAACTAATGCAAGACGGTATTTTGTCCAAAATTAATATTGTTTATCAATTTGCTATTCAGAACTCTCACCACCCCCAACCACTAATTTTAATAATAATGATCAGTTCTTACACAGTGATGGAAACATTTTGCAAATAATAACTATCTCTAGTAAGAACAAGAAAAATATATAAACATTAATTGAACTGGAAGAGAAGATTCCTGTGGTCAAATGCAGCTAGTGGTCAATATACCGCTTGCCCACTAGATAGGCTCAGGGAACTCTTTTCTGCTTATGACAGTAGGCAATGGGGAATTACAAAGAGGCTTTAAATATTTACTTACAAAATTATTGTTACCTGACTCATGAGGCTATCTGCAGTCCCAGACAGTACCCAAATGCTTTCAGGGAACTCTGTCTTGTTGGCCACTGAGACTTGATTCTTTCCAGGCTTCTGGGGAAAGGAGGCAGACAATCTCTTGTCTCCTGGCTCCTCTGGACAATCTGTGTATCTCCAGGACTTCTCATCTTGGCAGGAGACTTTCAGATGTAGACAGGATATCTTGCAGTGTGCAGTCCCAGCACAATGTCACATAGGCTACGCAGGCTGATTACCTGGAGACATTTAGAGTCTGTCCCTGGTAAACTCGTGACAGTGGAGTTTCCAGGCAAACAATAAGGCAGTAAGCAATGGCAGCAGGCAACTGCAGGCATGAATACAATGGTACAGCATGGCAGAGCACGTTGTTTACCTGTGAAACTCTTTTTTCCAATGTGGGCCGAGACTAATGGGCCTTTGGACACAGAATAGCCAATCAGAATGGCAGTTAGCCAAGCCTGACCATACTATGTGAAACCATAGGCTTCCTTTACCCAAATTTGGGAAGAACATAGGCCTTGCAGAGGGCAGGCACAAGCTAAGTGTGTGAACCTTGTTTACCACAGGATGTAAACAGGAGCAAAACAAGTCTGGGCAAGCCAGAGTCCTTAAGCTCAATGGCTCCAGGTTCTTTGTCCTCCTTACTGTAGTTGCTTCTCCCCACAACAGAGAGAGGGAGAGCAAAAGGCCGTGTCTGGGCAAGCCAGGACATGTATAAGCCTATTTTGGCCTATCCAGGCCTACCATGACACGCCTGGAATGCACTGTTAAGTAAATGCCCTAAGATCAGAAATGCAGTAAGCAGCTCTGAAGAATCAAAAAAGATATTATGGAAATAATATCTGGAAAGACATTGCTTTTGTGTGAATCACATATGAGTCTGAAATGGGGATCGAAAAGGCAATTTAGGGTCATCTTCTCCAGTTTTCCCTTCACCCTTGTGTGAAATGGAGTGAGAGAATAAATAAAAATCAGGCTCATGCTGTCTTCACACACAAGACCTATCAGAATTGGGCTCCTTATCATCATTTCTTTTCCTGTGCATATATCATTCATTGGGTTTTTTTTCTGTCAAATCCAGAGTCCCTAAAGGATTAAAGTTCACTTCTAAAAAAAAAAAACTTACAGGAACTCAAATCTGCATTTCCCATTTCAATCTCCCTCTCTTAGCACAATATAATTCAGACCTATTTGAGTGATAGAAATTATATTTTAGAACGAGCTGGTTAATTATGCTGTAGACTCACATCTCAAAAAAGAAAATAAGGTGGAGGAAAAAGTAGCTTAGATTTACTCCCTAGTGTGGAGTCCCTATATTACAAAGGAGCTGTAATTTTAAAACAACTTTTAAGAAGTCAGCCCTGCTGAAGTAGCTCAGTTTAATGTCAGATGAGATGGAGTGAAACATCACTTTTCAGGCTTGCAGAAATGAAAAGAAAAAAACATAGTGGGGAAATACTCTGTTCAGCTGAGTCAAAACCTGTTTTTTTTCAGATCGTTTGACAACAATGCAAAGCAAAACCAAATGAAAAATACAGTTTTGTGGTCAGGTGAAAGTGACACAATCTGCTTTGTGTTGAGTTTAAAAAACACTTTTCTGACCTAACTCTCCTTTGATTTCAGTCACTGTTTGTATGAGATGTAGTTTTTTGAAATGAGGTCTAGAAATTTCTAGTGTCTGCTAAGCACTGCCATCCCTTCAACGACTTCTGGGGTGAGAAGCAGTTCAGAGCATCCGAATAAAGTTCACTTCAGCCTTGACAAATGCATTTTCTCCCATCTTTTAATGGGCATGGGATCATCTTTTCAAGCAGCACAATTTACCTGGCTCCCATGCTTGCAGCTAGGGAGAAGCCTTTCAAGCTCAACTGCTGACTGCCACTTACTGAATCTGTGATCCTGGGCCACTTACTTAACTGTGTATCTCAAGTGGTTTCTGACTGAAAGAGTGAGAGCAAGTTACTGTCACTGAGGCCTTGTTATGATTGCAAATGAGATTCCTCTATTTCCACAATGAGTTTAACTGCTTATTCCAGTTGTTTTCAAGGGAAGCCCAGGATTTAATTCCTTTAGACACTTCTGAAAATTCTGTCCTGCTTAATTAATATCTGCTCAGTGCTTGAACATGTTAAAAATGTGTATAAATGTGAAATATCCTTTCTTCTCATGAAATATCTATGCAACAGGTTGAAACATGTTTGCATGAACCACATAGCTTGGACTTAAAAAGAAGTGACCAAATGCTTGGAGGTGAGGGATTTCTTTCAAACAATTTACATGCCAAAATAAAAGTAGAACTCACACTAAATACAGACTGAAACAAATAGTTCAAGCAGCTATGGAAGATGGCCACTGGGATGATCACAGGGCTGGAGAACTTCTCCTACAAGGACAGACTGAAAGAGTTGGGGCTGCTCAGTCTGGAGAAGAGGAGGCTCCCAGGTGACCTTATGGTGGCCTTTCAGTATCTGAAGGGGGCCTACAAAAAACCTGGGGAGGTCAGCATGAGAGTGATGAGAGAATGGAATGGGTTGTCCAAGGAGGTGGTTGAGGCCCCATGCCTGGAGGTGTTTAAGGGCAGGTTGGATGAGGCTGTGGCCAGCCTGATCCAGGGTAGGGTATCTGTGCCCACGGCAGGGGGTTTGGAACTAGATGATCCTTGGGGTCCCTTCCAACCCTGACTGATTCTATGCTTCTAAGATTAGAATCATGGAATCATAGAATCAACCAGCTTGGAAGAGACCTCCAAGATCATCCAGTCCAACCTAGCACCCAACCCTATCCAGTCAATTAGACCACGGCACTAAATGCCTCATCCAGTCTTTTCTTGAACACCTCCAAGGCACAGCGACTCCACCACCTCCCTGGGCAGCCCATTTCAATGGCAAATCACTCTGTCAAGAACTTCCTCCTAACATCCAGCCTATACCTCCTGCAGCACTAGTTGAGATTGTGTCCCCTTGTTCTATTGCTTGTTGCCCGGACAAAGAGACCTGCTCCCACCTGGCTACAACCTCCAAATTGATCAATCAATCCCAACACTTATTACTTTCTAAATATTTCATCTCTCTCACTTCAGAAGTGCTGCAGGGTCGTCTTTTTTAACAGCACGATGGATGTAACCATTGTATCTTTCACCTGTTTGCTTAACAGGGTCTTTTTAAACCATATCTCAAAAATCTGAATCCAGATAAGAAGCCTCCAGTTGCTCTTTATTTTGACATACATAACTCTTAATGAGAACATTAAGAAAGAGAAGTATCAGCCTAAAGGCCTCTTTTGAAACGACGTGGTGTTGCGGTAGGCCTGATAGGCCCCAAATGGGCTTATATATGTCCTGCCTTACCTAGGCATGTTTTCCTGCTCCACCAGAGAGACAAGTGAAGGAAACGGGTACAAAAGAACCTGTAGCCACTGAGTCTGGCTTGCCCAGGGTCCTGTGGTGTAAGGTGCACACACTTAGCTTGTGCCTGCCTGGTGCAAGGCCTGTGCTTTTCCCAAATTACAGAAAATCGAGCCTGTGGCTTTGCCTGATATGGTAAGGTTTGGCTAACTGCCATCCTGATTGGCTGTTCTGTGTCCAAAGGGCAATTAATCTCGGCCCACATTGACGAAAGGAGATACACAGGTGAACAACCTGCTTTTGCTCCCCTGCTCTTTGCCTGCTCTCTCTGCTGTGCCCAGCTGTGCTGCTCTTGCACACTGCCTTACTGTTCGCCTGCTATGCTCCACTGCTGTGAGTTACCAGGAGCAGACCCTGGATGCCTGCACGCTATGGGCCTGTGTGGCCAGTGTGACATCGTGCTGAGACTGCACAACATCTGCCTCTGCACCTGAAGGTCCTGCCTAGAATTCCTGCACAAATATACAGATTGTCCAGAAGAAGCCAGGAGACAAGGTCAGAGATTGTCTGCGTCCTTTCCCTAGAAGCTGAGAGGATTCAAGCCTCAGTGTCCAACAAGACAGAGTCCCCTGAAAGCATTTGGGCACTGTCTGGACTGTGGCCAGCTCCCACGAGTAATAATAATTTGTGATTAAATGCTTAAATGCCTCTTTGTAATTCTCTACTGCCTTCTGCCATAGAGCAGAAAGAGCTGGAGCCCATCTGCTGGGCAAGCGGTATTTGACCATAGGAACCTTCTCTTCCAGTTCAATTAATGTTTATATATTTTGCTGGTTATTGCTAGATCTGGATATTATCCATAGAATGTTTCCAGGACCGTGTAAGAACTGAAATAGTATTCAAATGAGCGGTCAGGGGTGGTGAGAGTTCTGAGTAGCAACATTAATAAACAATATTAATTTTGGAAAATATCATCTTGCATCAATTAATTTCCCCTCCACAACACAGGGTAATATTCAATTAGGATTACTCTAGCAGCTGTTAGATGTCAGTAATGTTGAATGGAACCCCAATTGGAAGTAGATTTCTCTGGCTGTTTGTAAGAGAGCTCTTCAACTGTAACGTTTGAAAGAGCTAGGTAGCTGTTGGTGTTCAGCACCTCATCCATTAACAAAAGACTTTAAATTACATACTCAGTGGAGCAGTAATCATTAGAGCAGGCTCAAGATGCACAAAAGAAGTTTAATTTCTCTGGAACCATTCCTAATGAAATCCTGTGTGATGCAGGGTATTTGAATCACATTTTTAGGTGGGGGAAAAAAAAGTATATATATAGAGAGAGAAGAAAGTGATGCTATCTGGAAGTATTCATTAAAATCCCTTTCAAAAATGTAAATCATCTATGATATGTAGGTTGAACATTCTGATTTTTTTTTTAATGGCATAATGTATTTAACCTTTATGTTTCTTTCATGGATTTGATTTTCTACTGTCTGTATATAATGAAATGTCTTTTTTCTTCTAAGCTTCGAATGCTGCTTCATAATACCCTGGAGACTTCTCCAAGGTTATTAAATCCATTGCTCTGTCACAAGTTACCAGAGGCTATACTAACTCTCTCTCTGTTTGGAAAGCTGCTATAATATTTCTGGTCCACAGCAATGAATAATATGATTAGTACCTTAGGGAATACAAACAAAAACATTAGTAAAGTACATTTTCCAATATTTAAGAGAGTAAGCCAATCCTCAAAACAAAAGTTGCATGTTCTTGAACATTGTCTAATAACATTAACCTGAAATCACTTGATTTAATTGCCCTGTTAAGCAGTTTATTGCATTACTTATGGGATAATAGAATGAGTTCAAAGTGGGTTCATTGCATTATCTTATAAACAATGTAGCACATCATTAAACAGGATGATAGAAATCAACGTATCTTATAAGAAACAATTATGAAGGCTCATCTAAAGCCGCTAATGTGAACAGTAGAAAGACCTCACTGTGACAAGGGAAAAAAGGCCTTTGCAAGGATGAAAAGACAATGCAATGTCAAACTATAATTCCCCAGAATCAGATTAGAAACATGATTCTCCAAAATCATTAGTTTCCCTCTAGTCTTCACCCAGAAGTATACTGAAATCTCTTGCCCAGCTTACAGATAATGATTTCACACAGGTATCTTCTCAATTCTGTTCTTAGTGCATTTAACACAGATGTGTGACAATCTTCCAGACATATAAGTTGCAAGCTTATGATGATCCATTTTGACTTGTGTGTCCACAAAGTGTGCAAATAAAAAAGTTCAGAAGAGGTCAAAAAGAGAGGACAGCCAATTCAAACCATACTGGAAGTGGAAGAAGTAATTTCATGTTTTCTGAGGGAACTGACAATGCAGAGAAAAATACTGTCTCAGTATCACCTTAGAGCCCCCTCAGCCTGGTGTATCTGCCCTTACTTTCCATGATACCTTCACACTTGTTTTGCTACAACCCTATAAATTTATAGTCATGTGTGTATGAATAGCAGTCCAGTTTTGTTCTCCATGCCTTCAGAAATAAGAACAGACTGAAATATTGGAATATCTTTTCAGAGAACCGATTGAAAGTGAGGGCCATTCAGTGATCCTAAATGATCTACAAAGCATTTTCTTGCTAAGCTCCAGAGTCTGAAATTAATTGTGGAAGTAGGGGAGTGATCCCAGGAGATGTCAAGATCTCCTGGTTGAATGCCTATCTTGATTCAGGAATATTTCATGCTGCGCCTTTCAATAACCTCTCCATTGCTGCCCATCTCACTCACACTGTGTTCACTGGCATTTCCATTCTACTCTTCAGGGAGGTTTTAATTAGTTAAAGCAATTTTCAGAATGAGGAACCAGCGAAGAAGTGATTAGCTCCATATATATCTGCCATTTTCCTGGTTTGGAACTCGACTGAGCAGAGAAGAGAGTTCAGGATCTAACTTGTGTAAAGAACATTTTGATGTGGCAAAAGTGAGTTTTTTACCAGTGGTAAAAACTGGTATCAGAGAGTTGCTGTCTCATGGCTTGTAATGAAAACATAGGTTGGGTTACTCCCAGCAAATTTATTCCCTGGGATCCCTGGGGGCACATTTCAAGAAAAGGCAATAAAACTTCCCTCTAATAAAAGGAGAGGATTTTGTGGAAAAATCTTACCTAGAAAGAACAAGCCCCAGTCAAAGAGATTTGGCCAAAAACAATGCTGGTAGCATTTGTCTGAAGGTTGGGTACAGTCTGAGTGACAAAATCACTTTACATCATAGATGTTTTCCTGAAAAGACCGTGTCATATGATGAGAGCTGTGCTGTCATGTTCATTGCAGCCATGGTTTAGTGGCTATAAATGTTTATGAGAGTGTTCAGAGTGAGGAAACTGATTTGCTTCACATATAGTATTTGTAGGACCATCTGATAAGAGCTTTTATTTACTACTTCAATAAAGTAACCTTAAGCAAAGTGTCCTGATCTCCTGTGATAATCTACCCTGCTTTGTATCTCCCTCTGAGATTTATCCTCTGAACAGATTTATAGTTTCAGTTAGCCTCAGTTTCAAGAGTCATCTATCCTAATCCTGCAGGAGAGGTAAACGGGATCTCTGTGTGCTTGCAATGGGTACTGGAAGTGTTCCCTCACCAACCTATATGATCCTGTTAGGTTTTAAATAGAGCCATGAAAACTGGAATTGCAACAGAGATAAAATGAGGCTACTGTTATTCACATTTCTTTTTAACTCTGAATGTGGAAAGTACCTGAGGTCAGTATATGGACACTTCAAATCTATTCCATGACCTGATGAATTAAACATTGGGAGCAAAGGGTACTTCGCAGGTACACAATCTGTACGCACATGACAAGTCCAATGCTTGTGGGATTCTCTGTGTCTCCGTATATGGGAGATTTGGACATAGTGGGAAGTCTTATACAAAGTATATGTTGTTTTCTTTCATATTTGAGATCCTGATACTACATTACCAAAGTGTCAAATTCTCAGTTGGAGTATATCAAAACAAACACTATTCTGATCATTAAAAATATTGTAATTTTAAGAGAACAGGCATTAACGTGGTCACTAAACAGGGAGGTATATTTTGCCTGCTCCCATTCCTATTGGTATTCAATTTGAAAGCAATCCTTATGTGACCCACAAGGCTTTCCCTCCTTGTCTTTTTATTCCCCCTAAAAAAAAACAATGCTCAGAAGAAAGACACTGATACAAGGAACCAATGAATTAGTTGCTTTTGGAAGTTTGCTGCTTTCGTTGCAAATTTCCTTGGAGAGTTCTGTGAAAGTGAGGTTAAATTGAAAGGTAAGCATGGTCTCAAAGAAGCTAATAGCAAAATGCCCA
Organism: Tricholaema leucomelas; assembly: GCA_013400475.1. Lineage (NCBI taxonomy): Eukaryota > Metazoa > Chordata > Aves > Piciformes > Lybiidae > Tricholaema lacrymosa > Tricholaema leucomelas. Next base: position 53,094 of record WAAF01006595.1, read on the forward strand.
TTATGACACTGGGGCAAAGATTTTACTGTCTGTAGTAACAGTCAAAATCTCTGTATTTTACAGATCAAAAAAAGATATGGACTGCTCTTGTACTACATTTTGCTATTTATTTAGAATGAGAAAGCAGTTGCTCTGAAAAAATGTCAGTGATTTCTCTTCAACTTTCCACTGGGGAATACTCTGGAAAGGTCTGACATGCACACAAAGAAAGAATATTCTAGTACCAGCATGTTAAAAAATAGCATCAGTGTTGAGTCTGAGCAACTCATGTTGGCTCTGCAACTGTTCTTCTCTGCTATTGTTTGGAAGGAAATAGACAAATTCCCATGTATTTATTTAGTCTTATTCTTTTAAAAACAGAGTTTTATTGCTCGACTCAGTCTTCCATCATCTGATTTTAGCATACATATTGGGCAGGACATATTTGATACCTTAAAAGATGTGTGGATATCACACTTTGGGACATTTTTAATCTTCATGATAGTGTTAGGTCGAAGGCTGGACTAAACGATCCTGCTGGTCCTTTCCAAACAAAACAGTTCTGTGACTCTAAATAAAGTTTTCAAACAACTTCAGCATTAGAAAGCTTAGACAGTAGCATGGCTGCTAGATCAGCCAAAAATTAAACAATTGTAACTAGACAAAACTGGCATCAGATTCTACTGTTCCATTTTGATGCAAATCTGCTACAGGATTTCAGAGCAGCTTGTCATGATATCAGAGCTGTCATACCGGGTCAGGAAATTTTTCCAACTGTATCTTGTCTCAGACATTGGTCAGTAACAGACTCTTAGGAGAATAGCATAAGGCTATTAACTCACTAAACTGAAATGTCAGAAGCTGTATTATCTGTGTCTCATATAGTAAGACTATGAAGCTGCTCCTGAGCTGCCATTGTGCTTGGCACAGCAGTATAAAGAAATACTTATTTCAGCTTGCCATAACTGAGTTCAGTTCTCAAGACATTTCTTTGTGCTAAAAATTGGGCCGACTTATACTGATCATCCAACGACAGATGCCATGCCAATTCCTGCAAGTCACAGCCTCTCTGGCCTGGAGATTAGACATGGAGCTGCATTCTGTCAGTTCAAGCTTCTACCAACATAAAAGTCCTGCTTATTTACCACATAATACTTCAAAGGAAATGCTGTCTTATGGTCCACCTGGATACATCGGGGATCAGATGCTGCCACAGCTTATCTTTACAACAGATAGAACTGTATTAGCTCCAGGGAGGCCAAAGCAAAGGGAAAAACTAAGTGGAGTAAGATAGCACCAGTAGTTTTACTGTTATTCTTTGTGAGCAGGAATGGAATTATGCAATATGTCTATGAGCTAAAATCCAACGAATATTTTTTCTGTAGAACATCTTTCACCCCAAATCCACCTTTTCATATTTTAGAGAATGTAAACTTGCTACGTTTCTATAATTTGTACCAGCCATCACAATTAAAGCCCTTACAAGTCTTTATGAATTCAGCTTTTTTTCATTTCAACATGAAGAGGAAGATGACAGAAGAAAATTAGCAGCTACATAAATGGAGCACCTCTCTGAATGTTGCACAGGGCATTTTATCAGGCAGCAGAAGTGAAAAATGACATTTTTCAGTATTTATAGTACTGATAGTCTGGATTCTCTGGAAAAAAAAATAAAATGGTGATTATCTGAAAAGCATCAAATAGAAAAAAAAAAAAAAAATCACTTTTCCTGTAAGTGTTAAGTGATATACTGGAAAAATTGTGCTCAAAGTCCAAACAGCAAAGTAGAAAATTACTTGATACCAGAAAAAAAAAGCAAACTTATTATCATTGGAACAGTGAAACTCAGCCTTCTACAGAACACTCAGTTGCTTTTTTTCCAGCTCAGTGGCTTATAAAAACCTGATACATAAGCTTCATAATAGACTTAATATTTTTTTGAGGTTGCCCAATCTCACACGGTTTGTGCAGGAAGACATCAGAGTAAAGGCTTATAGTACCCAAGACTACTCTCATTCACAAAGCCCAAATGAAAAGGGATTTGCATGGAGGCAGTAAGGCAGGTTAAGAGCAAGGATGAATCTTCCTTTCAACTTGAAAGCAGAGTGTGAGGTAATTTGCAGTTCCTAACCATAATCTGTGAACTATTCCACAGCAGCCCTACTAATACAAACACGTATCCTGTGAGAATATGGGGACACAACTCACTCTAGCATCAGGAGCAATAAATTCTTGTGGTTACAGCTTTTTTTTTCCTATACTCTCTAACCCAGATGGGCAACTGAAATTCTGAATTTCTGGTGCATTTCCTTCCAGCTCCCCCTGGTCATTCAGAGAGCTGCAGGAGCTGGGTAAAGGCTTTGAGAATGCCAGCTGTGAAATCAAAGAGAGGAAGAAGGGATTGCTTCATGCTATCTGCTTTCTTCACTTTTTCATTTTTTAATGATTACTTTCATACTGTGACTGTAGCAAGTGGAGAATGAGATAATTGAGCATCTTGACCTTATACAATGAATATTTATATATGCACAAAGGTATACACAGATATCTATGTGAATGCAGTTAAATGTGTGTGTGTGTGTAGATCCATGTATTCATTAACCTACAAAATCATGTAAAATCAGAATGAGAATTCACTGTCTTGTCCCACTGCATCAGACATTCCAGTCACAGAAATTCACTCACACAGACTTAAACAGATCTGGTCCCTGCTCAGTGTTCAGATACTTATTAAGTCCCTGTCACCCAACGACTAGATAACTCGTGTGCATAAACCAAAGAATTAAGATAGACAAGCATCGAATCTGCTGTACGTGCAGGTAGCTCTTGGTCTTGTTTCATGGTTTTATATGAAAAAAAAATATTGTTCTCCTTCATATTCACTCCAAACATCCTGTGGGCATTTGAAAGCCGCCTTAACTTTATCAGCAATAATGCGTGCAGCTGTATAAACCTGCATTAGCAGGTTCGTTGTTAGCCCACATCAGCCGCATTGCTAAATGATCTCTGCTTCCTCAGGAAGTGCATTTGAAACTAGCATACTTAAAAATTCACTTCAAATGAGAAAAAGGGATGTGTTTGTGGTAAAACAATGCTGCAACCAGAGACCTTGTCTTTGTATTTTTACATGTGTTGAAAACTTTGGGACTGGATCCCATTAGATGATCAACTGGGAGCTGATACAGCTGAATGTTTCTCATCAGTTTGGCTCTCCTAGCTCCCCAGGCATCTGGTCCCTGGAGCTTCAGGTAGAGAGTTTGCAGATTCAGACAGACAGAACACACTGGAAAATTACCTCTTAATTCTCCAAAACGGAAATCCTGTGAATATTGTCCTGCTTTTCAGAAGCACATTTTGTTTCTGAAAGACTCCCTATGTGACCCAAGTAATATTTTCTTTTCCAGTGAAGAAAACTCTGTTGTCTTTAAACCTTTGCCTTTCTCTAGGGTTTCTATGTGATGCCAAGAACAACAGCATGCTGAGAGACTGGAAATCTGAAGTCCTGGCCACTTATTCTAGGTGAAAAAAAAATGGTGGAGAGAAAATCAAAGTGGATTTTGTTTGTTGGGTTATTCTTTTGGTTATTTTGTTTGTTCTTTGTAAAGACCTCTAAGATCATTGAGTCAAATGATGTGCTTAAGCTGCAAGAGTCTTTCCCACTTCTGTTCACATCTGCTCTGTGAGTCTCCGGAGACTTTGAAAGATGGAATTTCTTTAGCAATATTTTTCAATCCATGCTTGTCGCTATTCTGCTCACTGTAACATGGAAATGACACATCATTCTTTTAAATTAGTGAGCACAGCACTGCAAGTATCACAATAGTTTTAGATGACATCTCGGTGAAAATGAATATACTTGCTTTTAATATATATGCAAGAAATAATGCGTGAGTTTATCATGTAAAAGAGAAAGGGACAGATAAGGGTTGCAGAAAGAGTAAGAAATTTTGGAGACAAGACTTTAGCAGTCGGATTTCAAAAGAAAATGTGATGGTTTGGGTGTTCCCCACCCCCCCACACGCTTTGGAAAATCACCCAGACTAGACTCAGTGGCTCTGGAAATTGAATGAAGCTTCATATTTACAGCTTAGCACAATATACAAGTTAAAAGTAATACAGAAACACAGCAGCCCTCCCAGAAACCTGAGTCCCTAGGAGGGGCTCACAATTGCCCTTCCACCTTTCTCCCACCCCTCAACCTTACCCAAGATCTTGCCTTATGTTTAAGGTAGCATGGAAAAGAACATGCGTGTTTATCTGAATGGGATCTATGCACACATCCATCATAAGATGGCCAGGTACCTTTGACTAAAACTTAAGCAAACTAGGTCTCGGCTGTAAGTGAGATATGCCTGGTCAGGGAGTTCACATTCCTCTGTTTGTCAGACTTTATAGGAAATCATCAGATGTTGAGGCTAAAAAAGAACATGGCAACATCTAACAACCTCATGCATAAAGCAGAACTTTTATCTGTCCTATTTTAAATCATGTTCCTCCTTTTGGTTTTGAATAAGTTCATATGTTTTGGAGAAGCAACCAGTCCAGATTTTAATATCTGCAGGGTTAGTACTATATGTTAAGCAAGTTTTTTAATTGATTCTGAAGATGCATATATTTACTAAGTGCCTGCTTTTAGAATTATCACTCAGGCTGGAAAAGAGCTTTAAGATCAACAGTCCAGCCATTAAGCAACCTCTACCAATCACCAAGTCTAACCATTAACTTAACACTACCCAAACCATTAACCTAACACTTCTAAATCTACTGCTAAACTGCATCTGTAAGCAAGACATCTACAGCCTGATCTCAGATGACATCTTCCAGGCTGATGGTGTCTTTTGATCTTATGTACTCCTGAGTTTCTCCTTTGCAGATTCAATGTTCACTGTATTTCACGAGATATGATGACATATAGAAGTTCATTTTGGGGGCAGAGGGAAGGAAGGATTTAAGCTTGGCTTCCTGGAGTTCCAGGAAACATAGAGAAGGTTCCATTGACTTTTCTCATCTAAAAAACTTAGATCTAAAAATTAAATTTAGCAACTTCAGACAGTAGTGTGAATTTTATAATTTGATAGAATCAAAGAATTATTTTGGTTGGAAAAGACCTCTATGATCATTGAATCCAACCATCAGCCTAAGATCTTCATGTGGCCTTTCAGTATCTAAAGGGGGCCTACAAAAAAGCTGGGGAGGGAATTTTCAGGATATCAGGGGCTGACAGACTAGGGGGAATGGAGCGAAGCTGGAGATGGGTAGATTCAGGCTGGACATGAGGAGGAAGTTGTTCAGCACGAGAGTGGTGAGAGCCTGGAATGGGTTACCCAAGGAGGTGATTGAGGCCCCATCCCTGGAGGTGTTTAAGGCCAGGCTGGGTGAGGCTCTGGCCAGCCTGCTCTAGGGTAGGGTGTCCCTGCCCATGGCAGGGGGGTTTGGAACTAAATGATCCTTGTGGTCCCTTCCAACCTGACTGATTCTATAGATCACCATGGCCATTAAAACATACCCCAAAGTGCCATATCCACAGGTTTAAACACCTGTACCACCTCTGCTCCACTGGTTATCCTCTAGATGTGCACACCTGAGGTAGTGAGATAGGCAGTAGTTGTATGCTGAAGCCACATTACCATGGCCTATTTCCAATCTAATGACCCTGCCTTTCAGCAGGATTTAATAGCTGGACCCCAGCCATCACACTAATGGCTTGCTCACATCTGGCTATCTCTATGTGGAAATAAAGGGTCTCCCCTTCTTCTGCCCATGTGCAAGTGCCCTAATGTAATTGTTCTGAGTAACTAGCCAAAATGCATTTATCACTTCATCCAGCTCAGGAATTTTGCCATATTTGTCATTTATTCCTGCTTTTTTGGAGCTTTTTTGGTTTGGGTTGGGTTTCTTTTGGGGTTTTTTGTTTGTTTGGTTTGTTTTTGTTAGTTATTTACACCCTTACATTCAGGTTTCTTTCCAAATGGCAGCAAACCTTTCAGAGGAAGACCTGTAACTGAGGGGGTGACTCGTACAACCGATGTTTTAAATCTCATATTTCTCATTAACATGGACTAGGACATGCTCTGGTTGTGCTGGGAGCCTGAACCAGCTGCACCATGATCAGTGACAAGATAATGCATAAGTAACACATTACACACTCTTCCCAAGCTCATCTGTTTTGAATTCATTCAGGCCATTTAAGAAATGCAACAAGTTCCTGTGAGTCAGAAAATTGTACTGACAGTAGATCCAGTAGGAATGTTGGTTAGGATGGAAAATGGCTCTGAACTAGCCTGGCTTTCTAATGATCTCAGATGTCTAGGGCAAGCAAAACAGAGTCATGGCTGACGTAAAGCACCATTCCTAAAGACAGGCTGGGGTAGCTGGACACATGTGTTGCAGCTCCAGCAGTGACTAACTTCTTTAAATTAACTTATTAGATAAATATTTACAGTAGTAAGTTTAAAGTGCTGTAGCTTTCTTCGGATGCTTACTATGCATGCAACACTCTGATAACAGAAAAAGGCTGATTTCTCACTAGGATGCGATTTCAAAACAGTGAAACCTCCTTGACCCAAGTTAATCAGAAAGAGAGAAAGGAAGAATCCTTAAATGGCTTAAAAGAGGTGCTAAAATTGAGGTTTTGTAATAGTGGCCTTTATTAAGCCCACTGTTAGTCCTTTATCTTTTAAAATCAATGCAGATTTCACCTTTCCTTTGGCTAGAAAAGCTGCAGCTACTGCTCTGCACTTGATCCAGCCCGTCAATAATACTGCCCTCAGTAGAGGGCGTGTGATACCATGTGAAACATCAACAAAACCAGTAGGATGATCATTTCAGGTTCCCAGAATTTCCTGGAAACTATAACTTACAAGTAGTCTGTAGACACGTTCCTCCTTCAGGTCCACACATCTGTGACATTGATTTTCAACAGAACCTCTCCAGACACACCTAACTGCAAAATGTGACCCTCAGTCTTTTTCTTTCTCATTTAAAGTTCTAAGAATAATACAAGAAAAAGAGGTTAGAAGGTGGCTTGGTCACGTTTACAAGTATCTACACAGAGAGACAACTTCTAACAGTACAAGGCTCTTTAATCTGCCAGACAAATGGATGGTACAGCTCACTGTCTGAAAGTTGAAGCTCAACAAAGTTAAACTAGAAATGCACTACAAAACTTTAGCACCAAAGGTTAGGACAACGTGCCTAGGATGGATTTTCCATTGCTTGAAATCTCTGACCCAAGGAAAGCCTCTGAGTCTTTCTAAAACATACATTTCAGGTCAGTCAGAAATTTCCAGGACCATTACATGAATTAGTAGGCATAATTTCATGGCCTGTGCCAGGCAGAAGGTCTGTGTAGAGGTTTGCCTCAAAATATTAACTGACCATCAAGAGTTGCATTTATTGACTGTTTCCATCCCTTTTCTCTAAAATCTGAGATACTACCACATGAATCACACAAATGAAATAAGAAACTTGTCCAGGCAGAGACAATGCCTTTGCCTGAAACAGTTCATGTGGATTCTGATCTTGTAAGAGTACGAGAGGCCATTGCTGCTGTTCTCCTTCACACAGCTTTCTCGTTGCACATAGCTATCGATGACATTGTCAATGAATACACAAGAAAAGAGGAGAAATATTTGCAACATTACAATAGATCTTTTTTTTTTGTTCTTCATAAGGAGTTATCTATGACACCAAGCTAGGAGCAGGTGTTGATCTGTTGGAAGGAAGGAGAGCCCTGCAGAGGGACCTGGACAGGCTGGATGGGTGGGCAGAGGCAGGTTGGAAGAGACCTCCAAGATCATCCAGTCCAACCTAGCACCCAGCCCTGTCCAATCAACTAGACCATGGCACTAAGTGCCTCAGCCAGGCTTTTCTTAAACACCTCCAGGGACGGTGACTCCACCACCTGCCTGGGCAGCCCATTCCAATGCCAATCACTCTCTCTGGGAAGAACTTCCTCCTAACATCCAGCCTAGACCTCCCCTGGCACAACTTGAGACTGTGTCCCCTTGTTCTGTTGCTGGTTGCCTGGCAGAAGAGACCAATCCCACCTGGCTACAGCCTCCCTTCAGGTAGTTGTGGACAGCAATGAGGTCACTCCTCAGCCTCCTCTTCTCCAGGCTAAACAACCCCAGCTCCCTCACCCTATTGCTATTGCTACAAGAGTGGGAGATTTCCTTAACAAGCNTAGCCTGCCAAGGTCCCCCTGAATGGCTCTCTTACCCTCCAACAGATCAGCACTTCCTCCTATCCTGGTGTCATCTGCAAAGTTACTGATGCTGGACTCAATCCCCTTGTCCAGATCATCAGTAAAGATATTGAACAGGATTGAGCCCAGCACTGATCCTTGGGGGACACCACTAGTTACTGGCTGCCAACTGGATGTGGCACCATTCATCATCACTCTCTGGGCCCGGCCCTCCAGTTTCTATGACTCTGTTTTCTCAGAGATTATATGATTATAGAAGAAGCCATCCAGACTGGTAGCTGTAATCATTCCAATCTTACAGTATAAAATTCATGGGCTTCACAGTTCGGATTCTTTTTGATTGTCACAGAAGGCAAATCATATCCTAGGCTGCATCAGAAGAAGTGTGGCCAGCAGATCAAGAGAAATGATTCTGCTCTTTGCTCTGGTGAGACCTCACCTGGCCTACTGCGTCCAGTTCTGGAGCTGTCATTATAGGAAGGACATGGACCTGATGGAGCAGGTACAGAGGAGGCCACGAAAATGATCAGAGGGTTGGAGCACCTCTGCTATGAGGGCAGGCTGAGGGAGATGGAGTGGTTCAGTCTGGAGAGGAGCAGGCTCTGGGGGGACCTAATAGCGGTCTTCCAGTACCTGAAAGGGGCCTACAGGAAGGATGGAGAGAAGCTGTTTACAAAGGCCTGCAGTGACAGGATGAGGGGCAATGGGTTCAAGCTTGAGAAGAGCAGATTTATATTGGACATTAGTAACAAGTTGTTTACTATGAAGGTGGAGGAGCACTGGAATAGGTTGCCCAGGGAGGTGATTGAGGCTCCTTCCCTGGAGACATTCAAGGTGAGGCTTGATGGGATGCTGGGTGGCCTGGTCTAGTGGGGATGTCCCTGCTGACTGCAGCAGGGCCAGACTAGATGACCTATAGAGGTCCATTCTGGCCTGGACCATTCTATGATTTTATAAAACGGATCAGATCCCTTCTCATTGAATTTAATTAATAATCGTTCCCTGATTCAGAGGCTTTTGTAATAAAATAAAAAAAAATCATTCAAGTCAGAAGGTTGGAAAAGACCTTGAAGGTCATCAATTCCAACCGGAAGCCAGCTACCAGCAATGCTAAACTGAACCCTCAAGCGCAACATCCACATGCTTCTTCAACTCCTCCAGGGATGGGATCTCCACCACCTCCCTGGGTAAGCTCCTCTTAGGCATAGCCTCCTCTCTTACCCTTCTTATCCACAAGCACAGCCTTCTGTGCTCTTGGCTACTGCTTTCACCCCACCACAGTATCACAGTCTCACAGTATTACCAAGGTTGGAAGAGACCTCATAGATCATCAAGTCCAACCTGTTACCACAGAGCTCAAGGCTAGACCATGGCACCAAGTGCCATGTCTAATCTTGCCTTGAACAGCTCCAGGGACGGCGACTCCACCACCTCCCTGGGCAGCCCATTCCAGTAGCCAATGACTCTCTCAGTGAAGAACTTTCTCCTCACCTCAAGCCTAAATTTCCCCTGGCGCAGCTTGAGGCTGTGTCCTCTTGTTCTGGTGCTGGCTGCCTGAGAGAAGAGAGCAACCTCCTCCTGGCTACAACCACCCCTCAGGTAGTTGTAGACAGCAATAAGGTCTGCCCTGAGCCTCCTCTTCTCCAGGCTAAACAATCCCAGCTCCCTCAGCCTCTCCTTGTAGGGCTGTGCTCGAGGCCTCTCACCAGCCTCGTTGCCCTTCTCTGGACACGTTCAAGCATCTCGATGTCCCTCTTAAGCTGGGGGGCCCAGAACTGGACACAGTACTCGAGGTGTGGTCTAACCAGTGCAGAGTACAGGGGCAGAATGACCTCCCTGCTCCTGCTGGCCACACCATTCCTGATGCAGGCCAGGATGCCACTGGCTCTCTTGGCCACCTGGGCACACTGCTGGCTCATGTTCAGGCATATTCCTATGGGTCATTCCCACCATCCCCAATGTCCACCCAACCACACCATCTCAACCCCAAAGTCAACCAGTATCTCCCCAAACCTTCTGTGGCCTCGACAAGCTCAGCCTCTTTGCCTCAAAGTGGGGACAGGGAAAAAGGAAGGGGACAGGAAAAGATCTTCTGATATGACCATCTGCAAAATGCAAGAATATTATTGCAGAAAAGGTTATTTGAGCAACAGTCAAGAGATTCTGGTCCTAACATGAAGAGCACCAATGGCAAAGGGAAACTTCAAAGTTTAAACTGTAATTTCTGCTATCATTTCCTCAAATGACTGAAGAAAATGATAGTTAGTAAGCTGTAAAGGAACAAGAGCCAAAGTAGGATTCTTGAAAGTTTCTAATGGTCTAAACTAGATAGTTTCCATCACTCAATTTCTTAATTTTCTTTTTTACAATTCCTTCTCATTTAAAAAAAAAAAAAAATCAATAACTGTGCATGTTTAGAAAGATTGAGGAAATTCTTGAGTCCTTCTGGCTTATTGGATTGCTCTGCTAAAGAGGATAAATGGACTGTTTAGTGGTACCCTAGTTAAAATTGTTATTTATAGAAGCTACTGTTTCAGTCAAATTAACTTGTCAGTAAGGTAGACAAACAGTGCACACGACTTCAGTACGCTATGTGTGGAAAGTAAAGGTCGGAGGAAAAGCAGCTTGATAGGCTGCTGGGGTTTTTTTTTGTGGAAGAGTAGATGGATGTGTCACTAACAATGGCTTTATAATGAACATTCACATACACACTCAGCTGAAGTTTCGTATAACTTTGGCACCGTTTTGCTTTTGACCATTTAGTTTTGCTACTTAGTATACTTCTAGTGTAGCATTCCCACAATAATTTATACTTATCACTGATGATGCCTGCTGTGAGGCATCAATCCTGATAGATTAATGAGCAATATTTACAAATGTTGCCTGAAGCTCAAACAAGGATGCAAGCTGGTAGGTGGTAATAGTTTTTATCAGCAGATATCTGGAGCAGATAACTCCTCTCTCTGCTTCAGTTGAAGATGTATGCTGGGAAGCTACAAGATGCATAGCCAGATCTCCCTCAGTTCCTCATTCTGCTACATATTTCCCGTTGTTTAGAAGGATACAAATCAAATCAAGGTCTTGTGTTCTTCCTCTAGCAATGCTGGTTACATTTATATGGGCTGAAGGGTAAGAATATTTATTGAACAGAAGTGCTTAGAAGTGACCAAGGCCTCTTATCAGTTCCTTGTTAAGGTAATTTCAGAACATGTTAAACTGTGGACTGTAAATTTACAAAAGTTTCTAATATAGGGGTACTGAGATGTAATAAGCTATTTCCAAACTGGAAAGGACATCATTCTCAACTGACAAAAAGTGATATTGAGCCATTTACCTATCAATTGGACTACATAGGTTGATACCATCCATTCCAGCCCCTCAACATCTCTCTTGAATTGGGAAGCCCAGAACTGGACACAGCACTCAAGGTGTGGCCTGACCAGCACTGAGTACAGGGGAAGAATAACCTCCCTTGTCCTACTGGCCACACTGTTCCTGATACAGGCCAGGATGCCATTGGCTCTCTTGCCCACCTGGGCACACATCTTTATTACACATCTTTACAGTACCTGTCATGAGAAGTCCACTTCCATGTTCCACTTTTGTAATTTTGTAATCCATTTGGATATGTTATAAACCAGAAACAAAAAATAGAATAGAATAGAATAGAATAGAATAGAATAGAATCAAACAGGTTGGAAGAGACCTCCAAGATCATCCAGCCCAACCTAGCACCCAGCCCTATCCAGTCAACTAGACCATAGCACTAAGTGCCTCATCCAGTCTTTTCTTGAACATCTGTAGGGACGGTGACTCCCCCACCTCCTTGGCAGCCCATTCCAATGCAAATCACTCTCTCTGTCAAGAACTTCCTCCTAACATCCAGCCTAGACCTCCCCCGGCACAACTTGAGGCTGTGTCCCCTTGTTCTGTTGCTGGGTGTCTGGTAATAATGAATTAGACTGCAGTGGATAGTTGATAAATTAACAAATTCTGTCTACACTACTACTTCATGGTTCCTGCTGTGTGTTGTGCTGCAGCAATGTTTTGCCCTAATTCTTGATGCCTATATTAAAAACAAAGCATTCATACACCACACTTCTATCTTACAACGAGGACAGAACCTCAGGTTATAAATAAAGCATTTGTTAGAATAGCAAGATTTAAACACTGCAATTCTTTTACAAGTATTTCTGTCACAAGCAACAGGGTTTGAATCCAGAAACCAAGTCATTTTTTTTCCTCTGGGGAAACTGTTTCAAGTTAAGCATAGCCCCATGAATAGGAATGTGATTGGAACAGATGCTTTTTTTTTTTTTTATCCCCAGCAATGCATTTCAGCATTAGATTAGCCATTCATATTCCAGTTAATAATTCAAAATCAGAGGGGGCATAAAAGGGAGAGAAAGAGGAGGAGGAGAGGAAGTGAGTTCAGAATAACCAGAAAAATACTGAGCAAATTTTCTGAAAAAAAAAAAAATGTACTCCTACATGGGAAACAAAATAGAAGAAAAATAATTCCAAACTAATAAAATCTATAGATCTTTATTACATTAGAATAATCAGCTTCCTATATGAGCTATGTCAAGGCCAATATAGATACAGAGACCACATTTGGTGAAATTGTGCTGCATTAACACGACACAGCAAGGTGCCCTTGTGGCCAAGAAGGCCAATGGGATTCCGGGGTGTATTAGGAGGAGTGTGTCCAGCAGATCAAGGGAGGTTCTTCTCCCCCTCTATTCTGCCCTGATGAGACCTCATCTTGAATACTGTGTTCAGTTTTGGGCTCCCCAGTTGAAGAGGGACAGGGGTCTGCTGGAAGCCCAGCGAAGGGCTACGAGGATGATGAGGGGACAGGAGGGCATGGCTGATGAGGAGAGGCTGAGAGAGTTGGGACTTTTTAGTCTGGAGAAGAGAAGACTGAGAGGGGATTTGATAAAAGTTTATAAATATGTGAGGGCTGATCAGGAGAGGGGGGGGGACAGGCTCTGCTCCCTGGGATAGGACAAGGAGCAATGGGTGTAAGTTGCAGCAAAAGAGGTTCTGCCTCAACACAAGGGGGAGCTTCTTTACTGAAAGGGTCACAGAGCACTGGAACAAGCTGCCCAGAGAGGTTGTGGAGTCTCCTTCTCTGGAGACTTTCAAGGCCTGTCTGGATGTGTTCCTCTGTGATCTGTGCTAGATTGTGTAGTTCTGCTCTGGCAGGGGGGGTTGGACTCGATGATCTGCTTGGGTCTCTTCCAACCCCTAACATCCTGTGATCCTGTGATTAGAGCAAAAAAGGGAATAATAAAAAGGAAGAGTATTTCCCCCACTGCTTTGCAGCCTGAAGTCTCTGAGTCTGCATTACAAAGCAGCCAAAACCATGGTCATAAGCTTCTTTGTGCAACACCTGCTGCCAACAGAAGGCATAGGAATCCTTGAAAACTCAGGTATCACCTGGAAGTATAGTTCTAAAGATATGCTGTACCTGTCGCAAATTGAACAAAGCTAATTTGATCTACAATTGTCTTTCCCATGAATGAGACAGGCATAGAGTGAGGAGAAAATAGATCCCTGATTATTCCTTACTATTTTACAGTTGCAATACAGACCCCTTAAAACATATTAACAAAATGCAATACAGACCTCTTCAAACATATTAACAGAGGTTTGCATGTAAACCCATTTCTTTTTCATTCTGACACAATTTCACAAACACTTTTTGGAAGAAAACTCATCTGTTACCGTTTGGCATTGAAAAGGAAGCAGTTTTTGCTGTTATTTTTTGGTTGCTTTTTTGTTTTGTTCAACACAGAATGAATGCAATAAAAGCTGTCTCAGTTGTAGAATTGCCTGCTGGAATAAATATGAAAAAGTTATGGCAGCAGCTTGAAACCTCTTTAAAAATTAAAATCTGGTAACATCTGCACACTCATTTTGACTGCTTCGTAGTGAAAATCTGCTTTAGAAAAGGGAGGAGTTTTGGCCTTTTATAGGTAGCCGATCGGTGGAAGATCTAAAGGTGTCATCACCTAGAACTGCAACCTGATATTTACCTCTTCCTCTACTTCATTTCTCTGTGGAATATTACAAATGAAGAATGAATTTAAGATACTCTGAAAAACATTCTGCTCCAATTAGCAGGCAATGTATGTTGCTGCTATAAAAATGCCAAAGATAAGGGTCTCATACTGCATTAGCATAACTTCTGCCTGCTACAAGGAGGAAAAATGGCTGCAGTTATTAATTAAAAATATGTTAAACAGATAAGATAAAAAGTATTAAATATTTATGCCTTAGGTGCATGAAGATTGTTGGTTTCTAATTACTGGAAGTACAAGTGATGCATGCTCAATAGTTATCCTTGGTGACTGTGATGGTTTGGGTGTCCCCCGCCCCCCACACTTTAGAAATCACCCAGACTAGACTCAGCCAGCTCTGGAAATTTGAATGAAGCTTATATTTACAGCTGGCACAATGTACAAGCAGATATTTACAGTATATACAGCTAGATACAGAAATATACAAGGTAAAAAGGTAATACAGACACAACTCCCCTCCCAGAAACCTGAGTCCTCAGGAGGGGCTCTCAACCACCCCCTCACCTTCCCCCTACCCCTCCCAACCTTACCCCAGTCCCAAGGAAGAATGGAGGTTTGGCCAGGGGGATTAAGAAGCAAAGGTGAATCAGCCAAGAGGCAAATGGAGGGTGAGGTTATAAAGCAAGATGGAGTTCAGCCAGCAGACCGAGCTCCCCAGCAGGCAAAGAGCTGAGAGCACAGCCCAGAGCGAAGTGCCCAAGTGAAGTGACTTTATCTAATGTTTTGCTTTTCCTTTCTACACATCTCAGCAGGGCTGTGAGTGAAGTAGACCTCACCATTGTTTTCATTTTCTCAGCCTATGATCTAGTTCTTCTCACCAAAACATTCTAGCTAGGCTCAGACTAGCACAGTGACCTTAGTGACTGTAGATGGTGACAGTTTCTGCACAAAACTTGAAGCTTTCAGCTGTGTTTTGAGTGGCCTTCTGCTGTTAAATGGAGCAGGAGTCTCTAATGAAGCCTATGAATCTTTCTTCTCAGTACAGCAATAGTAACGAGGAAAAGTAATACAGAGATCCTCCATTGCTCTTATAGGTTGTGACTATAGCCTTGTTTAGAATCATGTCGTCAGAAAGTAGAAGAAGAGAACTCAAATGGAAGAGATAAACCATCCCAGAAACTCTGATGATGTTTAAGGTCCTTGAAAATTCAGAACTTTACACTGGAGAAGAAACTACTTAAAAAAAAAAATGAAAGATGAATTGATATTTTTGTATGGGTGCCTGAAGGATATCTGAGGGCAGTAGGAATGCAAAGATCACTGTATAGGGCTCATGTTCACCAACTGTAAACCCTGCAATTAACTGTTAGAACTTTTTCCAGCAGTTTTAAGTTACCTTAAACAAAATGTTTAAGGAGCAAATGCTTTGTTCTTAGTTGCTATTCCCTGTTCAGAGGAGAGTTCAGTGTTGCCCTTTATACTACCCTTGAGAAAGAGCTGCCATATAGGGGTCATAGTCAGTACACTTCTGTAGAAATGATACAAAAATACAGGTGAACAAACTATCTCTCTGAAGGACGATGTCACATGATGTTTCATGTTGGGCTATTTTTTTATTTTTAGTTTCTGATACTTTCCATCCCTGACCTTCTGTCACATCATCAGACCACACCTTGAGATCAGGACACACCTTGAGTACTGTGTCCAGTTCTGAGCTCCTCAGTTCAAGAGAGATGTTGAGGTACTGGAACATGCCCAGAGAAGGGCAACAAAGCTGGTGAGAGGCCTGGAACATAAATCCTATCAGGAGAGGATGAGGGAGCTGGGGTTGTTTAGCCTGGAGAAGAGGAGGCTCAAGGGTGACCTCATTGCTGTCTACAGCTACCTGAAGGGAGGCTGTAGCCAGGTAGGTGTTGGTCTCTTCTGCCAGGCAATCAGAGACAGAACAGGGGGACACGGTCTCAAGTTGTGCTGGGGGAAGTCTAGGCTGGATGTTAGGAGGAAGTTCTTCACAGAGAGAGTGATTGGCATTGGAATGGGCTGCCCAGGGAGGTGGTGGAGTCACCATCACTGGAAGTGTTGAAGAAAAGACTGTCTGAGGCACTTAGTGCCATGGTCTAGTTGACTGGACAGGGCTGGGTGCTAAGTAGGACTGGATGATCTTGGAAATTTCTTCCAACCTGGCTCATTCTATGATTTTGTGATGATGAGCTCAAGAACTACTCTGCCTGCACACATTCATTGCACAGGACACTCATCTCCAAATACAGATGCCTATATGCTTTCCATATATTCATATAATTACTGATATATACATAGAGTGAGATATATATCTGTATATCTATATTCTGCATATCCTGTATTCCCTTCAGAAAATGAAGAGAGAAATGACCATATTAAGACATGAGTAATCTTATCCTAAAGTTAATGCCTAAAGCTAATAGATTATTTGAATTGCTCCCCAGAGGTGTCCACCACTGGCTGGCTCAGAGGTAGACAACAGCGTTGCGGTGAGGTGAATTCTGTGCATGGCTTCCAAGAATAATTAAACTGAAATGAACTCATGAAAGACAATCTATCAAGAAAGTTCACAGAGGGAAATTAAAAATATCAATATTCCTCTTGCCTTCAGTTTCTTTTAAAAGAAAGTGATAGCAACAGAAAGAAAATATTCATATCTAGCTGAGACATCAAAAGTCAAGACAGTTGGACATATATGGAAAGATGAGTGGCAATGATATGCAGACAGCTAAAAGTTTAAATTGCAGAAAATAGAGAATTTGAGACATAGGCCCACATAGGCATCATGAAGGACTTGGTCTCTTCTTCCGTCCTTCTTTGAGTTGCACAGTTCTACTGCCTTGCAGCAGAGAGATGAGACCTGTTTTAGATGTTCTTATGTCAGCACCAGAATTTTGCAACATTTTGAATATATCATCTGCTTCACAGGCTAATTCAGTCTCTTAGTGCAATGACTGATGATTTAATCCTACTACTTTTAGAAGAGGTTCTCTGGGCTTTCCATAACTTTAGTTGATGTTGGAGAAAAGACTCAGCCTGCAAGCTCTTCCAGAAACAATAGTCACCCTTATGCTACAAGATTTAAATGATGTCATTTCTGACTCACTGTTAAACCAGTCTGACTTCTTCCCAATTCTTCATGCTAGGCTACAGTAAGTTGGTATGAGATTCATTCTGCTTCTTAAGAATAGAGTGTATATAATCAGTTCTTTGATGAAACTTGATTTACTAGATACCAATTGTGTTATGCAGTAATACTTGTTGGTTGGTGCAGGTCTCTCCTCAGAGGTAATTAGTGGTAGAACAAGTGGGAATGGAGGAAGTTCTTCACAGAGAGAGTGATTTGCCATTGGAATGGGCTGCCCAGGGAGGTGGTAGAGTCGCCGTCCCTGGGGGTGTTCAGGAAAAGCCTGGATGAGGCACTTAGTGCCATGGTTTAGTTGACTGGATAGGGCTGGGTGCTAGGTTGGACTGGATGATCTCGGAGGTCTCTTCCAACCTGATTGATTCTATTTAATTTCATTTCTATTTCATTTCAAACTGCCACTGGGTAGGTTTAGACTGGATATTAGGAGAATTTTTTTCACAGAAAGAGTGGTCAGGCATTGGAATGGGCTGCCCAGGGAAGTGCTTGAATCACCAACCCTGGATGTGTTTAAAAGTTGTTTGGACGTGGTGCTTGGGCATATGGTATAGGTGAACCTTGTAGAGTAAAGTTACTGGTTGCACTTGGTGATCCTGAGGGTCTTTTCCTACCTGCACATATCTGTGATTTTGTGATACTTCTTTGATAGGAATCACAGCCCCTTCTAAGCATTCAGGACTGTTATTGTTAAAATCCAACTTTGAATGAAAGAGTCAATAGCTAGAAATAGGTATTGTCTTCTATGCATAACCACAGGAACAATCATTTTCCTGTGAAACCCTTTAAGTCTTGGCACTACTGGTTTAGTCAGCAATGACTGGAAAAAAAAAGGAAAGACAATAATCTGAGATCCCTGTGGTGTCTATCGTTTTTGGCCTCTAATAAAAGCGATTTTTCTCTTTGGGGAAAGACAACTAGATGGATTATGCTGGAATTAGCTTGTGTCATCAAACCTGCTTGCCAAGCTAGTGGCACACAATGGAAATGGCAAATTTCCACTCCTCAGTATAGGGAACTCTTTGTTCTCAACCAGTGGGAGTCACTGGTTCAGGTCCAGCAAGCCAAAAGCAAAAAGAAGGGACTCAGGAAGAAATGCAGTGAATCAACTCACAAAATAAAAGAGAAGCAACACCAGCTTTTTATGATGATTCAACCTACTACTGAGCAGAGAGTAGAAGCACCTTCCTTCGTAACTTGACCCTAACAAGACCTACAAATTTGCAAACTCTAAAACTGCCACTGCTAGTTTTAGCAGCACCAGTTCATTCCAGTTACTTTAATGTTACACTGACATCTGTGAGGCTTGATGATCTCTAAAACTCAAGTTTGGACAGTTGTGGTGTAGCTGCTATTTATATGGGTAAAAAGTTTAAGAATTGGTAGTTATGCAAATTGGTTTCTATATTAGTATAAGAAGGGAGAATTTAAATCAAGTTTCTTTGCATTTAGAGTTGTCAGATGTGAGAATTTATTTAATATTTGGATAAAATACTATGAACTTCCACAGAAAAGCAAGACCTGCCTTATGTGTCTCATGTAAAACATTGCATTAGAAATGTAAGCCCTGCTGTAGGGGAACTGATAAAACACAGTATTAGAGGAAATGTTTGTTAGTGAACAAAGTTCCAAAGAAATCAGTAGAACTTTTTAGTGGAATAATGGACTTTTTGGCTGATGAAAAGAGACAACAGGAAAAAAAAGGATAGTAAAAATGCTAGAGCTAAGGAATAAAAAGTTGCCCAATTTTCTTGTCTAAGAGTTACACTCAGAGCTGCATATTTACTTTCTGAAACTTGTCCTGGAAGGCTAAGAGGCCTATTAGATGTCCTGGCTTGCCCCACCCTTCTGCTGATGGGGGAAGCAAGAGCAGGAGAAAAACAAAGACTTGGGCCATTATATCCAGTCCCAAAGTGATAAACAGGTACCCACAGGTGTTTAGGTACTTGTTAGAGTCTTTCCCAAATAAAGGTAAGCGAGCCCTGATTTCACTTAATATGGTCAGTTTTGCAAATGTCATTCTGATTGGTGAATCTCTGTGGCCAAAGGAGTTATAACACTTGGGCAAATAATATAAATTGAGCTAACTTGCAAGCAGTCGTGTGGCCTCTACCTCATGGAGCTGCCTCAGTGTGTTCTGCTCTGTGTTCTGCTCTGACAACGTGCTCTGCTTTGCTGCTCTCAGCTTGGACAATGTGTTCTGCTCTGCCTCATGCTTCAGACCAGTATAGCGCTGATGTTTTGGGCTTGAACTACCTGGAAACTTAAGTGTCTCAAGTTTACCAGGAGAAGGCATTAAGTGCCTCATGACATGGCAAGAAGTGCCACCGGTGTCGTACTCTCTGCACATACACAAGAGACCCTGCCTGCACCTCTGCAAATCTCTGTGCCAAGAGGATCCAGGACCAGGTCTGCCTCTTTCCCAGCACCCTGCTAGAGCTGGGAAGATCTAGAAGCCTCTCAACAGCTAAGCAGTTCCAACACTGCTGCAAAGGAGCCAGGGATTATCTCAAAATTTCTACTCCACCACAGTGAGTAGAACAGACTTCCCCTAAGGCTCTAGGCTACCTATTTACAAGTGAGGCAAAGCCATTTTTTGTCTAAACCTTTCCAATCTTCTGATTTTCCTAAATTACTAAATTGCCTATAAGCATGCTTGTGAAGATTTTCCCAAATGAATTAGAACCCAAATTTAGCTAATTTGTATATATTTCTGGGCAGGGCTTTCTGGAAATAAAGAATAACTACATATTTTATAATTCCTGCCTTGTTAATTGCCCGACTAAATCAAAACAGCAGACCAAAACTGCAAGTCCTGAGTTGCTTATGAAAGTTTATTCTAGTCTAGACTCTTCCTTTTATTCATTTTTCACTTTGAAGACAGTATTCAATAAGTCCCTAAATACGTACAGACAGGCTAGGTTTTCGTTAGCAAGGAACAGGATGTCTCACGTCATTTTTTTCTAGCGATTGCCATTCATGCTGCTTATCCTGTCAAAGAAGACAGCAGCAAAGGGTCACCAGTTCAAAGAAGACCATGAATTATATTTACATTTATATGGCAGATCTTGCCCCACTGGATTTGCAAGCAGTACACACAGGCACACACACACACAAACACAAACACATAGAATGTGGACTTTTACCGCCTCACCCATGTCAGGGTTGTTAAGGCCAGAAAGAAGACTGTTGCGGAGGACAAAGACAGCAATGTTTTATACAAGCACAGGGAGGAAGTCAGAGGAAAATGGACTTTCTTAGAAAACAGTAAAGAGCTCGTGTCCAGAGAAGGGCAACGAGGCTGGTGAGAGGCCTTGAGCACAGGCCCTATGAGGAGAGGCTGAGGGAGCTGGGATTGTTTAGCCTGGAGAAGAGGAGGCTCAGGGGTGACCTTATTGCTGTCTACAACTACCTGAGGGGTGGTTGTAGCCAGGAGGAGGTTGCTCTCTTCTCTCAGGTGGCCAGCACCAGAACAAGAGGACACAGCCTCAAGCTACGCCAGGGGAAATTTAGGCTTGAGGTGAGGAGAAAGTTCTTCACTGAGAGAGTCATTGGACACTGGAATGGGCTGCCCAGGGAGGTGGTGGAGTCACCGTCCCTGGAGCTGTTCAAGGCAGGATTGGACGTGGCACTTGGTGCCATGGTCTAGCCTTAAGCTCTGTGGTAACAGGTTGGACTTGATGATCTGTGAGGTCTCTTCCAACCTTGGTGATACTGTGATACTGTGATATGTATCCAAAACAACCAGCTCAACTACAGTTGACTTGGCTTTATGTACTAGAAAAAGAGTTTAAAAGAGTAAAATATCTGCATGACTTTCTTCAAACCCAAGCTTATGAAACTGCCTTGTTTATTCAGAAAGACTGTTCACTTTGTGTATTTGTTTTGATCTAAACCAAGGAAATGATGGAGAATTTGAGGCTCCATTCAGACCAGTTTGGCTTTTCACCCAAAAATGACACTGGCTGAGGAAGGAGATTTCATTAGAATATATTTTAATGTATTTATCTATGAATGATTTATCCCTTCTCCAGAATGCAATGGTAAAGTTACTGTAAAAGCCATAGTTCTTCGTACAGCAAGGACATTGTTATATGGTTATCACACAGGTGTAACTCAGGACACCAATTTTATTTAGACAGATACTGTAATGGAGGGGTAAACAATTAATTGCAAGATGGTATTTTCAAAAGTAATTTTGTTTATTAATTTTGGCATTTAGGAGTCTCGCGCCTCTGACCACTAATTTTAATAATAATGAGGTTCTCTTACAATGGTGGTGGAAACATTATACAGAAGAAGAATATAGGATCTAGAATGTTTAAGAAATAACTAGCAAAAATATAAATATAAAACTCAATTGAACTGGAAGAGAAGGTTCTTGCAGTGATTTATACCACTTGCAATTAATTATACCACTTGTCCACTAGATGGACTCAAGGAGCTCCTTTCTGCTTACAGCAGAAGGCTAGGATTCAATTAGATTCAGTTACAGAGCTTTGCTAAAGGTTTGGCTAAAGAAGTAATCTCCTGACTTGCAGGGCTAGCCACAGCTTCAAACAGTACCCAAACACTGTCAGGGAATTCTGTTGGTGTCTTGTCAGCTGCTGAGGTGTCTGATTCTTCCCAGGCTTCACAGGATGCTGAGTAAAGGAGATAGATGATCCCTGACCTTATCCTGGCTCCTTTGGACGATCTCTCTGTCCCTTCCAGGGCTCCTCGTTTTGGCAGGTGTAGGTGGGATGTCTTACACTGTGCAAGACTGTCTTAGCACGATGTCACACTGACTGTGCAGGCCTGTTGTGTGGAGGCATTTAGCACCTACTCCTGGAAAACACAAGGCAGACAGCTTTCTGGCAGCTCAGGATGCATTAAGGCAGTAAGGCAGAACACTGCTAGAAGCAGAGAGCAATGGCAGCAGCAGCAAGCAGCAAGCAAGCACGAATACAATGGCAGAGAACATTGTGTTACCTGCTCATCTCTTTTTATCAATACAGCCCAAGACCTAATGGAGCTTTGGACACAGAATAGCCAATCAAAATGGCAGTTAGCTGAGCTTGACCATATTAGGTGAAACCATAGGCTTGCCTTAACCCAAACTTGGGAAAACATAGGCCTTGCATGAGGCAGGCAGAAACCAAGTGTATGTACCTTGTTTACCACAGGATGTAAAGAGGAGCAAAACAAGCTTGGGCAGGCCAGAGTCCTTAGATTCAGTGGCTCCAGATTCTTTGTCCTCTTTCCCACAATTGCTTCTCCCTGTAGCAGAAGAACATGTCTGGGCAAGCCAGGACATGTATAAGCCTACTTTGGCCTATTCAGGCCTACCATGACAGATACCATGTGCATCTGAACCCCAGGTCCTGCAATGTGAGGGAGAAATGCAATGCCTGCCAACCAGCAAGCACAAATGCTTTTTCACCCCCTAGTCTGAAACTGGTTGCAAAATGCACAGTACAGTGAAAAATCTTCTTTGATATGTGAGAAGTGCTCAGTATTTAGTTGACCTTCAAGGCTGCCAAAACCACTTTAGTTCAGGAACTGCTCATCTCACCAGCAGACCGATTGCTTGACCTCAGTTGTTTTGGAAATGCAGCCCAAACTTCAGAGAACCCTCTGGAAGAAATTGCAATGGAAATATGCTACAAGACAGACGCAAACTCCCACTCATCAACACTGACCAGTTAACCAGACACTGGAGGGCATTAAATTTTTACACATCCACCACATTCCCTGTTGCATTCCAAGGTTAAAATGATGTGACTTTTTTTACTACCTTAGTTTATAGATAATATAAAACTTAGTATTGCAGTGCACTAATTCATAAAACCCCTCGCCTTTCTTTAGCAAAAAGAGAAAAATAAATGCTGTGTGCTATGTCAGCTGAAAAAAAGTTTTGCTTAGGCAGCTGCAGTTTTTATTAACACAGATTCAGTAAACATAATAAATCCTTATAAAAATTAAAACTCCCGTGCTCCCCGAGCTATTGCAGTCTATTTGTTACCTCCCTTTTAATCAGTAATTTATTCAACTTCTATCTCTTCTTTCCCTTTCAAATCATAAGACTTCAAGTTGCAATGGATTTATAATTATATTATCACAGTATCACACTATCACAGTATCATCAGGGTTGGAAGAGACCTCACAGATCATCAAGTCCAACCCTTTAACACAGAGCTCAAGGCACCAAGTGCCACATCCAATCTTGCCTTGAACAGCTCCAGGGATGGCGACTCCACCACCTCCCTGGGCAGCCCATTCCAGTAGCCAATGGCTCTCTCAGTGAAGAACTTTCTCCTCACCTCGAGCCTAAACTTCCCCTGGCGTAGCTTGAGGCTGTGTCCTCTTGTTCTGGTGCTGGCTGCCTGAGAGAAGAGAGCGACCTCCTCCTGGC
>WAAF01006595.1:77088-117658 GCA_013400475.1 Tricholaema leucomelas
CAGCCACATCTGCCCCCAGCTTGATGTCATCTGCAAACTTGCTGATGACTGACTCGATGCCCTCATCCAGATCATCTATGAAGATGTTAAAGAGGATGGGGCCCAGCACTGATCCCTGAGGGACACCACTAGTGACTGGCCGCCAGCTGGATGTGGCACCATTCACCACCACTCTCTGGGCTCGGCCCTCAAGCCAGTTCCTCACTATTGCGACATAGTATAGTACCCTACAACAATTATTTATGTGTTACGTATACAATTGTATTCATTAAACCATGCATACAAATGTGTCATAGTTTATACTAGATTTGGTTATATTTTATTATATTTTATTGATATATAAATTCACAGATCATTCTCTGTCTGAACACACTGGGAATAGAATAGAATAGAATCAACCAGTTTGGAAGAGAACAATAAGATCATCCAGTCCAACCTAGCATCCAGGCCTATCCAGTCAACTAGACCATGGCACTAAGTGCCTCATCCAGTCTTTTCTTAAACACCTCCAGGAACGGTGACTCCACCACCTCCCTGGGCAGCCCATTCCGATGGCAAATCACTCTCTCTGGCAAGAAGTGCCAGACACAGACACCAAGGGAAGGGGCAGGTGAAGGAAGTGTACTCCTTGGGTCTGCCCTCCTCATATGAATGGGGACAACATGCAACAAATGTTAAGAGGTTCCTCAAATTTTATGGAATATATTTGTTCTTGTGCAGGTGTGTGAGAGAGAAATCTGAGTTCTAGGCAGAGAAGTCACAAGCTGCACTGGCTGGATACAGGCTTGGCCAGAACACAGTGCAGTGAAAATGAGAGCAGAGGAGCAGGAGTAATGTGGGCAAATTATACCTTAAGGATTAGGTGCAGTGCCTCCTTCTGTCCAAACAGGCACATTCATAAGGGCGAAATCACTGATGTTTAGCCAGGAAGATGAGTTTTTCTTGGCCAAGACAGGATGCATATCAAGGAAGAGAGGTGTCAGCTCAGTCTAGCATGTCAGTGCACAGGTAAGTACAGGCATGGCATGGTCAGATATTCAACACAGAGAGCCATTTTGTCTTGCCAAGATCTCAGCTGGGCATGCTGCTTTTCATAGCTGCTGCAGGCAGAGTCGCATTGTGGGCATCATCATGTCTTTGTAATTTTGTGTTTGCTCACGGTGAAGTGGATGCCCACTTCAGACAAGGCCTAGAGACAGGTTTAAATTCTTCCTCCTCAGTTTGTAATAAGAAAAGATTTAAGCATTCTGCTGCATGGGCTGGGTGTCCAGAGCAGATGTACTGACTCCACTCTTGGAGTAAAACCCTATAATTTCCAATAGTACTGAGATTGTAAAGCCAGACAGTATCTAAGATAATATTTGGTATAACACACAGTTTATCCCTGAACTAATGACTGTCTGAAACATTAACGTACATCATAAAATACTATCCAGACTTCATATGAAAAGCCCTAGCATGCAGAACATTTTTTTCCAGGTAAATAACATTGGAAGTTACTTGTCCTTGACCTTATTCCTAGTCTATTTTTTTTTCTCTCTCTCTCTTTTTTTTTTACTTTACACATTTTTAAGTACTGAACTATAGTTCCTTGTTCTGCTAAGATAAAGAGCTCCTTGTTGTCACACTTCTCTATGCAGAATCTAGCAGACAAAAGTCACATACTAGTTTTTCTTTGTTTAGCTAAAGAGAGAGATCTCTGAGTACAGGATTATTTTCCAGTAGCATCCTTGTTGTCACCGAGGGCTGGAAAAGTTTTGGACGTAGAGGGGGGGAGGGCAAAAGGAAAATTGTTTAAGATAATAGAAGAGATTAGATTATCTTTTCCTTCATGGAGGGAGATTTACTGTGCTAACATAACAGAACAGTTTTATCATAATGGAAGCATCTGGACTTGATATGTATTTCATTATGTAATGTAGAGGTGCCTCGTAAGAGAACTCAGGGAAACTTATGACCCTAAGGACAAAGTGTGTCCTTCACTCAGGAGCCGTTCTCTGTAGCATCATCATCATCTTCCTGCAGGATGACCTTGAATAATGCATTTTCATCCTTTTCTTACCTTTTTAAAAGATAATTTTCTTTAAGAGTTCACTGCATATATGGCTTTGCTTCAGACAATACCCTTGATCTCTGTGAAACTCTAATGCTTCGATACTCCTGACTGTAATTAACAAGTTACAGAAAGCACAGAAAGCACAGAAAGCCTCAGCCTGTGACCACTCTGGAATACAGGACCTTGAAAGGAGCTTTGAGATACCTGCTGTGCATAAGGCACTCCTACTTTACATCTGGGAGTAAAGAGTGAATGTGATTGACTTTGTCTCCTTGATAGCAATTGGACTATACCAAGTTAATATTATAACCCAACTGGAGTAAGATGATGTGGGTACTTAGAGGATGTTCAGTCCATGGAAATTGTAGTTCTGGATAATTTCATTTTAGTTTCCTACATGTAGGATCTCTCCAACTAACAGTAAGTCATCTTTGATGGAAGTGTACAAAAAGTTCAACTCTTTGCAGTATTCACTCATTAACCTGTCACTGTCTCCAAGGAGAATTCTGTGAGAGCTCAGTTCACAGAAGTGCTCCCAGATACATCCAAATCTCTGACTTACAAGGCTTTCAGAATAGGTCATCACTCATGGACGATTCAGTGAATGCTTTTTGATTACTTTGTCTGAATTTAAGAGGTGTGAGGAGGGAAAAGAACAGAAACTGTCCTTCTATAGGAGAGCTTTAAGTCCAATTACAAGTTTAGATAAACTCTAAAACTAATACAGTAAGTACTAAAGAAAATGCAGTCTGGTCTATTTTGTGGAATGATAATAAAATAGCTTAATTCATTGCTTTTTTAATATTTGGGCATTTTTCCACATCAGGTAGAATCACATCAGTGAGCACTTCTGGTGTTCATCTGTGAAACTGATATCATATGAAGGAGGCAGTGACAAGGGAGAACTATTCCTTTCCACAGAAAGCATTTTTCTAAAGACTGGTTTACTGCTTTTTCTGATTCAGTGCTAGCCTTGAAACCCAGGTGACTTGTTGCTCCTTGTGTGGTAGCTAGGCTCTGATGTGGGAGCTTGGCTAAAATGCCAGAAGATTGTCAGGAGAGGATGTGGGTCAAAAGGGAGATCTAGAGATTAAAAACTACTATCACATAGTCTATGGTTAGATAATTGCAAATTATGTGGATCAATTCCTCAGTAATTGCTGAATTACTCAGAGTTTTGTCCACTCTTTTAACTCTTAAGTTTTTTGCAGTCATGAGATTAGCATAAATCACCTGCAAAACCACAGGTTCTAAAATGAATATGGGTATGTAGGATGGAGGAAGCCTCTAGACAAAGTTGTGTTACTAAATCTGCACTCCGTACCAGAAGGTATGCATGACTTATATGCCAACTTGGCAAACTAGCTGAAGAGCTAATTTTAATAGAAAAAACACCTGAAATATGATAAAGGCATGGAAAGTTTTAGGAATATGTTGTAAGTATTGGAGCAGTGGAATGTCGTCTTAAAGTATTTCACCCATCCTTTTTTCAAACCTGCACCCAAAGTGCAGGCAGAATTAAACAAGTAAGCAACAAAAGGCATCCCCACAGGAGAAGTGAGATATATCAGAGATGTTTTGGCCAGCAAAGCAACAATTGTTTCTGCCCTTCAGATGTTTCAATACCTTGTTTGCCTCAACAATAAGTTAGAAGCTGAGCTGATATGATTTGAGAGTCCAGTGCTAAGACAAGTGTTCAGACCTGGGCATGTAATCCAAGCAACAGGATACTTCTGCAGCTTCATATTGCCTTCACTCAAATATAATACAAATCTAATCAACTGAAAACAATATTCAATTGTTATATTTACTTAAAGATTGCAGCTACATTTCTTTGGTTGTAACCTACTTTTCAGTTTTGTAGATAATAAACTGACCATAAATCTTGCTTAATAAAGCTGGTTTATTTTACCACTTGACTTGTCCTGTATAGGACTGAAGGTTGAGGATGAAAATGCATAAAATATGTCATTGGAGGGAGTGAATCTGACTAACATAAGGAATAATGGCTGTACCACAGCATGCCAGAGACTGCCATATCTTGGTGTAGAATTCCGTCTGCCTGACAAAGGCTGAGACACTTCTTCCTAAAGGAGCATGCAGAAAAAAACCAAACCAACCAACCAAAACCTCTGCCCTGTTCTTAGTAGACCTGCACAGGGTTTACATATAAAAAAAAACCAAAAAAACAACAGATGCACTTAAAAATCTAAACCATATTGCAGAATCACAGAATGGTAATGTTTGGAAGGGACCTCTGGAGATTATGGACCCCACCAGAGGAGGTACTCCAGGTAGGCTGCACAGAACAGCATATAGGTGGATTTTGAATGACTCCAAAGATGGAATCTTCACAGCATCTCTTGGAAGTCTGTTCCAGGGTGCCACCACCCTCAAAGTAAAGAAACTATTTCTCACTTTTTGATGGGACTTCCTAAGTTCAAGTGTGTGCCCATTACCTCACTGGCTGCCACTGAAGAAAACCTGTCCCCACCTTTTTAACTGTTTTATAAACACTGATAAAACCCCCTTTCCGTCTTCTTTAGGCTGAAAAGCTCAAAGTCCCTCAGCTTTTCTTCATAAAGGAGATGTTCTTTGCAGCCTTTTGCTTTACCCTCTTTTGCCAGGCACTCCAAGTCTCTTTATCTCTGCTCCCCTCCGTCTCTGAAGGTTTGAATGGCGAAAGAAGAATGTGCAAAAACTACTTTCTCCCACCCCACCTTGCAGGCTTGAAGAGGGAGCAGCAAAGGTGCCCTTTCCACACATGCGCTGACTCGTGGGAAAGCTCACATGGCAATCAGCTGCTGATTGGCTGGGTTCTTTGCGCCCAGTATCCATGGCAAGTGGACACATTGTCCAGCAAAATCATAAACAGAGCTAGCAAAAAAAGCACAGAGCTGCTGCTTTGCGAGATTCCCTCCTTTACAGAGTTCCTGCTTATGAAAAATCCTGCTTTTGGATAGTTCCTACTTTTGCACAGCTTCTGGCTTTGCACCATTCTGTGCAGTCCTGCTCTTGCACTGTCTGTGCTCTTTCCACAGGTCTGCAAGTTTGACGAGCCCTTAGGCCCATTTGAGAGAGAGCTGCCAGTGGCATCCAGACCTGGCTTCTCTCAGACACACTGCAGCCGGACTTCCTGCTTGCTACCCCAGGCTGGGGAAGACACCAGCAGCTTGGCTTTCCCCTTTGTTGATGAGGCAGTGCCACCCCACGATCTTTTGCCTTGTGAAGGCTGTGACATTTGGACTTAATGCTGTGTGGATCCACGATTGGATATAGCTTGCAGTTTCAAAGGCTGCCACAGAGAAATTCATCAGAGATCATGACTAAATTCCTACCTCACCTCCATGAGTAAATTCTGCTGTTCCATTAGAATCATAGAATCATAGACTCAACCAGGTTGGAAGAGATCTCCAAGACCATCCAGTCCTACCTAGCACCCAGCCCTGTCCAATCAACTAGACCATGGCACTAAGTGCCTCAGCCAGGCTTTTCTTCAACACCTTCAGGGATGACAACTCCAGCACCTCCCTGGGCAGCCCATTCCAATGCCAATCACTCTCTCTGTGAAGAACTTTCTCCTAACATCCAGCCTATACCTCCCCCAGCACAAGTTGAGACTGTATCCCCTTATTCTGTTGCTGCTTGCCTGGGAGAAGGGACCAACCCCCACCTGGCTACAACCTCCTTTCAGGTAGTTGTAGACAGCAATGAGGTCACCCCTGAGCCTTCTCTTCTCCAGGCTAAACACCCCCAGCTCCCTCAGCCTCTCCTCATAGGGCTGTGTTCCAGGCCCCTCACCAGCTTCATCACCCTTCTCTGGACACGATTCTCTGCCCAGCCTGATGTATAAGTGAAGTAAAGCTGTCTTGTAGCTTAGCCTTTTCCATTTCCTGGCTTTCCTACATTACTAAACTTGCCCATAAGCATACTTGTGAAGATTTCCCAACTGAATTAGAAGCTGTAAGTAAACCTGAACTAGTTGTATATATATGTAGTTTAGGGGCAGGGTTTTCAGGAAAATCAAAATAATTCCTGTTTTTATAATTCCTTCCTCGGCCAATTAATTTCCAACCAAATCACTCTCTCAAGCAGTTCTTGAAATGGGGGCTAGAGCTGGACACAGTACTCCCAAGTGGGTACTCCTCACCAGGCAGAGTAGAGGCAGAGAGTTACATGTATGTTGTTTTCAGCTAGTAGGTTATATAAGCTCTCTCAATTTACCATCAATCCAAGAGGGGAAAAAGAAGCCCCCAAAAACCCACAAGAAAACACAACAACAACCAACCCAAACCAAAATGAAACAAACCCAAAGTCACAACAAATACACCCATTTAAACTCACTGTACAGTATGTGCACAGTGGCTGGCACATAACCATAGGTGGTGCTATGTACTGAATCATCATGCAGCTGAAGTTAAGTTTTGAGTAAGCCAGGCTCAGGGCTGTGACTTTGAAGCAAGGGGCATTTTTGTCCCCCACTCTCCACAAAGTTTCCCACAGGTAGGATAGGTAAGAAAGATGTGCAAAAAAAAGTGACAAAAAACTAGACAAGAGAGTGACTCTCTGAATTCTGACCAGAGCTTCTGCCAAGCAAGGGCACTGTAAAGGAATACAGAAAGAAGAAGAAAAAAAAAAAAAAGGGGGGGGGNAAAAAGAAGGGAGGGGGGGGGGGGGGGGCGAAGGAGAGAGAAAAAAAAGAGTTCTGCCTTGTTCTCTTAACTTACAGACTGTCCTCCTTCAGCCATCTTACAGTTACACTGTTCTCTCACCCCAAAGATTAAATATCAGCTCCCTGCACCTCTGTGCTAACACATCAGTATTTAAGACAATATATTATATAGGATATCATTGTGGATGTATCTTTAGTGAACCTAAAACCTAAGAAAAGCTGATTTCTCTACTGGAAGAGATTAATTGCCTGCAACAATTTTAAAGGTATATTTTTAATGTCTATATTTTTTACTTTCATTTCCTGCAATGCTGGGTTCATTAAATTTCAGAGGTGACACACAGTGTACCTTACTGCGACTATAAAAATAAAGAAGCTATTCATAGGTACTGCACAGACATAACATACTGTGCCAGTGTCTGTCATGAGCAGCTCCTGGGTCTTTTGCAGACTGCTTTTCTCTTTTGTTGATCATAGTGCTTCACAAAGTCCTTTTTTTCTGTTAAAATAAAAAAAAAAAGATAATCTAAACTGCTATGCAATTTAAGTTTGAGTGACAGCTCAGATACTGCATCAGACTGAAGATGTAAATTGCCTGATGAAGAACAGCTCAGATACTGCATCAGACTAAAGATGTAAATTGCCTGATGAAGAGTAAGCAATAATGGATGATTAGGAAATTACTTTTAAAATGGAGAATTAAATTGTTGGAAGTTTCATCCCTTCTGACTTCCTGAGCCAGAGCTTGCTTCTGGACCATCCCCTTTAATAGACCCTGCTGGACTCATCCTTCAGGAAGATTCTGGTACATTTTAAAACCTATTTATATCTCTTATCTCTATATTATCCCGTGGCAAGGAGTTTCACATTTAATTTTGTGATTAAGAGGGTGAGCAGAGGAATCTCTTCTGGCTTGTTTTTAGCTCATTGCCTAATAATTTTGCTGGGACCTTGCCAGTTCTTGTAACACAAGAAGCAGCAGTAAGCCCTCTTTATCCTATAGCACAAGAACCCCTTATTAGTTACTTTCCCTGCAGAATGACATGCTTAATGCATAACTCTAGCGATACATAGGTACAGGGAGCACATTTACACTGAGTGACTTGATTTTTCTTCCGTGGCACTTCATCCTCTCACTGAGCTTAAACTATTGCTACTGCTACTCCTATGCCTACTACTACTTTTATTTCATAGAATCAACCAGGTTGGAAGAGTCCTCCAAGATCATCCAGTCCAACCTATCACCCTGCCCTGTCCAATCAACTAGGCCTTTGTGATGGCACTCAAGACGACCTGTTCCACGACCTTGCCTGGCACTGAGGTCAGGCTGACAGCTCTGCAATTTCCTCGTTCCTCCCTCTGGCCCTTCTTGCAGATGGGCATCACATTGGCCAGCTTTTTGTCTTTGGGGACTCTCCAGTGAGCCAGGACTGTTGATAAATTTCTAACATTCTTTTATATGCTATGCTCATTAGTGTTCTTATCGGGGTAGGGACCAAACCTTAGCATGCAGGACAATTTGATGGTCTTTACAAGAGGTCTGGTATACACTGTCCCAGATAGTACAGTCTGTAAGAAGACTAGGTGTTGTCTGGGTAAAGATTTTTCTCCCTGACCTCCAGAGAAGGATTTCTGGGCTGCAACACTCTCACCCTTGTACAGATCTTTCAGATACTTAGGTTTTCCATTTTGCAGTTCCTGTGACATTTACCCTAATATTTAATAAGTAGACTGCCTAGGAGGCCTTTGGAAATGCTTCCCGGAACTTTTGAAATATTTGTGGGTGTCTCAAAGTCCTTTCTACTCGAGATCATCTACCTCTATTTTGATGTGCTCTGATTATTTTCATCCCTTCAGTTTCTGTTTTCCAAAGACCGTGCTCTCCTTCAGCAAACTTTGCTCCTGTCTGAGGCCCTTTGACTGCATTCCATTTATGCTTCAAAATCTCTGGAGAGGCTGAGAGCAGATGAATGCCTTGCCCTTCTTCTCTACACATCTTGAAACATTTAACAAAGAAGGTCAGTATCATTTATTCCTTTTCAGTGGATAAGGAAACTGAAATATAGAGAGAACAAATGACTAGTTTCACTCACCAAGGAAATCAATAGCATAGCCAGTGCCAGATCTCTTAGACCCAGGCACTAGCTCTAGTTGATGAGCCCATGCTGGCTGAGGAAATGTAATCCTGA
This sequence comes from Tricholaema leucomelas, assembly GCA_013400475.1. NCBI lineage: Eukaryota > Metazoa > Chordata > Aves > Piciformes > Lybiidae > Tricholaema lacrymosa > Tricholaema leucomelas. The sequence continues at coordinate 86,006 of WAAF01006595.1, forward strand.
GTAACACTGCAGCAATTGCAGACAATAGCTGTTGGGCTTTACAAAGGATTTTAGGATTTTGATGTTTGGCTTTCTTCCAAACTGGAACACATTTGAAAATTGGCCAAGGGAAAGAAGAAAAAAAAAAATAAAAAGGAGTTTTTTTCCTTCTGTTTTGAAATGTTTCATGTCAACAGAACCAAAATGGTTTTTGTTTTGATAGGGACTCTGAAAAGTTACCTTTTATTGCAATACATGATAACCTCAAATAATAAAACAAAGGCAAGTGGAGCTGGGAAGTGATTTCAAAATGGCAAACCTAAGTGCTCTGTTAATTTGTATGTTCTAAATGTTCTGTCTCCTTCAGAACAATGTCCATTGAGAGATTAAAGTCAAAAAAAAAAAAAAAAGAAAAAGGAAAAAGGACAAAATGAGCTGACATCATATCCTTGGGTTTCGGTGACACCACACATTGGTTAGCGTATTACTCCACTGTGATTTATCACGTGGTCTTTAGATGTTCTGAGGTATGGAAAGAAATGTGAAATTACACAGTGGAGAGATGTAATTACAGATTCCCTTTCCTGCTTTCCTAGCAAGCCACATTACCATGACCAGGAGCAACAGACAATTGCTTAACAGCACTGGTCAAACAGAGATTTCTCATTGCAGGCTGTGCAATGAACGCACACATGAAATGTGTGCACATGTTCATGAGTGCATGCGTTCGCCTGTGCATGTGTTCACACATGAAACGTGAAGGCACCTGCTTTCTAGGGCGCAACACGCCAGTAACCAGCAAGACCAGTTGCAGTTAAAATGTTCTATCTTGATTTCTGCAGGAAGGGAAGAACAATAACTTTCTAAAGTCATATGATATTTATCCACAGCCACTCCTCTGCATTCAGATAAAGTTTCCCAGCTAGGCTACTTTGTGCTCATTGCAATTCTGACTTCAAGCCATATTCGCATACTAACAAAGCAATCTTTTCACAACTCCTCTTTCAAACACAATTGAAACTGAACTCGAGGAGAGTGCTTTATCTGGTTAATTTAGCTAGAGGACTATTGCATTTCATGATAAAGAATCCATAAGGACATGTGATTTGGTTTCATTTTCACCTGGCGTTTATCACTGTGTATATTCCAAATTTCATTAGTATCTATAAATGTAACAGCAGGTACTTGGACCTTGCAGAGATTTCTGCAGCCGGGTCCAGAGAGACACAAAGTAATAGAATGGCAGAAATCCAGGTTCTAAAATAAATGTAATCTGTCCACTGCTAATGAGAAACAAAACACCAGCTTCAAATTCTTCCAGAAGATGAAACCATCACTTGAATGTTTGATTGCATAAGGAATTACATTTGGAGTAAGTTGCACTATTTCTGAAGGTGGTGAGGGGCTTGGAACACAGCCCTATGAGGAGAGACTGAGGGAGCTGGGATTGTTTAGCCTGAAGAAGAGGAGGCTCAGGAGTGACCTCATTGCTGCCTACAACTACCTGAAGGGAGGCTGTAGCCAGGTGGAGGTTGGTCTCTTTTGCCAGGCAACCAGCAACAGAACAATGGGACACAGTCTCAAGTTGTTCCAGGGGAGGTCTAGGCTGGATGTTAGGAACAAGTTCTTCAGAGAGGGAGTGATTGGCATTGGAATGAACTGCCCAGGGAGGTGGTGGAGTCGCTATCCTTGGAGGTGTTCAAGATAAGCCTGGCTGAGGCACTTAGTGCCATGGTCCAGTTAATTGGACAGGGCTGGGTGCTAGGTTGGACTGGATGATCTTGGAGATCTCTTCTGACCTAGTTGATTCTATGATTCTACGAGTCTATGAATGACCTGTATTGAAATCAAGGCACTTACAGTCTGCTCATATTGTTTTGTTTGTATTGCACCAACAACCAGGAAGCGCAGTGAGATCGGAGCCCTGCTCAACATTGGTGCTACACATGCAGTCCTTCCTTGATACACTTGGTTTGAGAAAAAGAACTGGGGGGGGTGGGAAATAATGAGAAAGTTGTATTTGGTGATGACACAAATTGATTAAATGTTACTGGCTAGCCAGGATATAAAACAGGGACTTGTAGATCTCTGTGTAGTAAATGCTGCTACTACCTTCAGCATGGGAAAACATCTGTATCGAAAATCAGCCTATATTGTAGAGTTTGGTCCCTTGTGAATGGCCTCTTCTCTTCTGTCCCTGGGGGAACACTGAGAGTAGCAAAATACCCAAGGATTAAGTTGTTTCTCTTTTGAGAAAAGGTGGCATTGGATGATCTCATCCATTTCCTTTTGAGACCAAAATTATTAATGCAGATTTGGTTTGAATGATGTCTGAAAGGAGGGCATTCCAGGAGCAAAGAAAGCTCACAGGTGAAAGACACTCTGACAGGTCGTTTTGTCCATGAATGGTACCAGCCTTGTTGCAATGCTTGAATAGCAAGGAGAGAAACATGCAAAAGTGTCCTAAAAGGAACACTTAGTATGTTTACGGAGTATCAGTTTCTCTGGATTGTAAAGAAGTGTTCATTGAATTGATGTTGATTCCAGTGAAAAGGACATATTTTAAGGGATTCAGACAGCATTGAGGCTACAAAAGTATTTATCTGCAATCTATAGAAGGTGCTAGCGCAGAAAGGAAAACTAAGAAAGCAGGGAGATGCTAAAGCATCATCTAGCATTCTTGTTATTACCAAAGTAACTGTTGATACTATAATAATAATTGTTATTATTATTATTATAGTAAAATCAGAGAGCAATAAGGAAGGAGGATTCTTCCTGAAATACCATACTGGAATTTAGTGTGCATATTTCAACTGAGCTCTTGGATATCTTCATTACTTTTTCCTGTCCTTCACGACTTTAATGTAAACCAGCTTGTTCCATTTAAATTGAATAAATTTTAACAGATGGCTAAGCAGACCCCACATTTCCTTATGATTTTATGAAGAATGTAGATGCAGAAGTACTGTGCACAGACATGTCTGTGTTAAATTGAGGTAAACTCATTAAAACTCATTCCATTAAGCTAGTCAGGTTTTCACAGTAAGCCAATGTGAGAAAAGCAATTTGACTTGATGAAGTGGTATTACATTGAACTTGAAATTACGTGCTGTGTCCTTCAGGAGGTGGTCAAAGCACATAGAAGATCAAAGAAAATGGAGGGATTCAGTGTTTAGATTTCTCACTTGAAGTAAAAGATATCCAGATCTGTATATCTGTATACAGTAGTTTAGGCTGGAGAAGACTTTTAAGATCACTGAGTCCAGCTGTTAACCTGGCACTGTGAAGTCTGCCACTAAACCATGTCCCTCAGCACCACACCTACACATCCTTTAAATACCTGACCCCATCACATTCCTTGAGCAGCCTTGTGGTGGTTTGGGTGTTACCTGCCCCCCCACACTTTGGAAATCACCCAGACTAGACTCAGCTGGCTCTGGAAATTTTAATGAAGATTATATTTGCAGCTTAGCAAAATATACAAGCAGATATTTACAGTGTATACAGTTATGTACAGAAACATACAAGGTAAAAGGTAATACAGAAACACAACAGCCCTCCCAGAAACCTGAGTCCCCAGGAGGGGCTCCCAACCTCCCTTCCACCTTCTCCCACTCCCCTACCTTACCCCAGACATTGTCTTGTGCCCCAAGGAAGAATGGAGGGTCAGCCAGGGGGGTTAGGAAGCAGTGGATTAATGAGAGAGACAGAGGGTGAGGTTAGAGAGAAACGCAGCTCAGAGCTCAGAGAGAGAGCGACTCCCTTATCTATGTTTGGATTCTTGTTCTTATGCATCTCAGCAATCCTATGAGGGAAGTAGACATCACCGTTGTTTCTCTTTCACAGCCTGTGATCTAATCCTTCTCACCAAAACATTCTAGCTAGCTTCAAACCAGCACAAGCCTGTTCCACAAGAACAAATTAAAATTGAAAAAAAAAAAAAGTAAAATTCAGAAGATGTTACATTTGCCCAGAGCCTTCATCATTAGGCTGCTTGTTTATCAGTTTGAAGCCAGTCTCCAAATGCTTAAAAATAAGGAAAGAAAGAGGTTTGAAAACCCAAACAAAACCACAAAATAACACAAAACAGGAAAAAGCTTTAAGTGATAATAATAAACGAAGATATAATCTAGATCAGATTCTAGATTTTATTTTAGATATATTCTAGATCAGATATTGTGGACAGATTTCTTGCTAACAGAGGACATGAATTGATAAACATGAGCAACCCGTGCTGCGGAGTGTCCTTGAGACCATCCCAGAGGCAGGAACTAAGACGGTAAGGTAAACCCCCACATGCAGCTGCCAGGAGGCAGGGTCTGATGGCCACAGGATGCTGACCCTACAAGTTGTTTATATAAGTTTAACCTATCTGTACCTCACACATAACATTAAGCCTATCTGTACCTTCCACATGTACCAATCTTTACTAAGCCAGCTATGCACGCCTCTTCCAAGTTAGCATGTAAGTCGCTGTATCACTGCAATAAATTGGAGAACAATGGTCTCACCATATTGGTGTAACGCCTTGTTACCCTGGGGTGCAAGGCTGGCAAGATATAATCTGAACCTCGGCCTTCAGTTCAAGATTTGACACACTGATGTCATCCTCCCAACTTATTTTTCCCTTATTTTTCCCTTCTGGCCCTTTGTCTGCCACTTCACAGTATCACACAGTATCACAGTATCACAGTACCACCAAGGTTGGAAGAGACCTCACAGATCATCAAGTCCAACCCACTACCACAGAGCTCAAGGCTAGACCATGGCACCAAGTGCCACGTCCAATCCTGCCTTGAACAGCTCCAGGGACAGCAACTCCACCACCTCCCTGGGGAGCCCGTTTCAGCAGCCAATGACTCTCTCAGTGACGAACTTTCTCCTCACCTCAAGCCTAAATGCCACACCATTCCTGATGCAGGCCAGGATACCATTGGTTCTCTTGGCCACCTGGGCACACTGCTGGCTCATGTTCAGGCGGGTATCAATCAGCACCCCCAGATCCCTCTCTGTCTGGCTGCTCTCCAGCCACTCCGACCCCAGCCTGTATCTCTGCATGGGGTTGTTGTGGCCAAAGTGCAGCCCCCGGCACTTGGAGCCATCGAATGCCATCCCATTGGACTCTGCCCATCTGTCCAGGCGGTCAAGGTCCCACTGCAGAGCCCTTCTGCCCTCCAGCCCAGCCACATCTGCCCCCAGCTTGGTGTCATCTGCAAACTTGCTGATGACTGACTCAGTGCCCACGTCCAGATCATCTATGAAGATGTTAAAGAGGATGGGGCCCAGCACTGATCCCTGAGGGACACCACTAGTGACTGGCCACCAGCTGGATGTGGCACCATTCACCACCACTCTCTGGGCTCGGCCCTCCAGCCAGTTCCTCACCCAGCACAGAATGTTGCCATCCAAGCTGTGGGCTGACAGCTTAGCCAGCAGTTTGCTGTGGGGGACAGTGTCAAAGGCCTGGCTGAAGTCCACATGATGTCTTCATGGACTAGTATTTAAAAATTCCCATGTCTTTTGATAGATTAATGAGAAGGCAAAAACCTTGTTAAATATAAACACCTGAGTGTCATTGTCCTCCTATGTTCAAGTTCAATGCTGTGCAATATAGAGGTTGATTTGCAGATTTTATTGTTGGGGCTTAGTAACCATAGTGAGTTGAAGATGCATAACTAGAATTTCCATTTCTGCTGTTAAATTACCTTTAAAAAACCCCAGCCTAAGTGAATCCATTGTACTAAGTGTGAAATTAACTCCAGGTCCTTTTTTTTTTTTTTTTTTGAGAATGTGGAATGAGTAAACCACAGAACTATAGAGGGTTTAGGTAAGAAAAAAACCTTTAAGATCATCAAGTCCAACCATTGTCTAATTCTACTAAGTCTGGTACTAATCCATGTCCCTTAGTGCCACATCTCTTTGTCTTTTAAAAAACACCTTCAGGGATAGTGACTCAATTACCAACCTGGGGAGGCTATTTCCAGTCTTTCTTTTGTTTCTTTGTTCAAGCAAAGCCTGGATGGGGCACTTAGTGCTATGGTCTGGTTGATTGGCTAGGGCTGGGTGCTAGGTTGGACTGGATGATCTTGGAGGTCTCTTCCAGCCTGGTTGATTCTATGATTCTGTGATTCTATGATTTTCTTACTATTTTCAGCAAAAAACTTTATTCTAATGTCCAGACTGAACCTCACCTGGTGCAAGCTGAGGTCACTTCCTCTAATCCTATGACTTTCATGTAGTTGTAGGGAAGAAATGAGGTTTCCCCTTAAGCTCCCTTTCTCCTGATTCAAGAGTCAGTTTGCTCAGCTGCATACATAATGTCTTGTTGATGGCTTATTCTTGCCATGATGTACAGGCACTTAATGCCTTCTCCTGGCAAACTGAGGTACAGCAAACTTTCTAGGTGGACAAACTTGCACATCAAAGCAAAGCTGGTCTGGAGCACAAGGCAGAGAGCACCATGAGGCAAAGCAGAGAGCATGTTGTTTACATCTTAGCTCCATTTATTATTTGCCCAAGTGCAATGACTCCTTTGTCCACAGATATTCACCAGTCAGAATGGTACTTTGCCAAAACTGAACATATTAGGTGAAAACAGGGCTTGATTTCCCTTATTTGGGAAAGCAGAGGCCATGCATGAACAAGTGTATGAACCTTGTTTACCACCGCAAAGCAGAACAAGTCTAGGTAAGTCATGGACCCTTAGACTGGGTGAATCATATATATCAGAGAATCACAGATTGAAGCAGGTTGGAAGAGACCTCCAAGATTATCCAGTCCAACCTATCACCCAGCCCTAGCCAGTCAACTAGACCATGGCACTAAGTGCCTCAGCCAGGCTTTTCCTGAACACCTCCAGGGACAGTGACTCCATCACCTCCCTGGGCAGCTCATTCCAATGCCAATCACTCTCTCTGTGAAGAACTCCCTCCTAATATCAAGCCTATATGTCCCCCAAAAAACTTGAGACTGTGTCCCCTTGTTCTGTTGCTGGTTGTCTGGGAGAAGAGACCAACCCCCACTCCTGTGCTCTGCTCTCCTGCCTTCAGCAGAGGGAAGGGGACCATGGGATCATACTTGGGCAAGCTAGGACATGTATTAGGCCTATACTGGCCTTCCGCAGCACTGCTGACAGACCTGTCCCAGGGAAGATACAGTGTGGTTCCAGCAGTCTGTCTCTGTCTTTTACTCACTGATACTCCTCAACCTCCTTCCAAAGCTCTGCCACTAGGCAGAGGAGTTCTGCCTGGGCATACCTCCCATAGGTGTGCTCACTGCTGAGTGGATACCATTGCTCTCTGGTTGAGCTGGCAGAGCTTCAGTTCCTTTCCAGTACAAACTGTCACATAAACTAGCACCATGCCCTATTTGCCCATGCTGGTCATGATGCTCTTGGTCACTGACATATGCCAGGGTCTTCTTTTGTAAGTCTGGGGATCTTGGTTTCCATTTCTCCTGACATTGTTGTCATGTGAGCTTTGGGTTCCTGACTGCTCTCTCAGCTCTGCCAGAGTTTTCCCTTATACTCTCTCTGTGAACTGTACTGGAGCACTTCACTGTGAATCTTGCTGGCACTGGGGCTGCTCACTTCAGCAACTGAGGTTATCTCTGTATTTAATTGTTGCTGTTGTGCTTAACTCTTATTCATACATGGCTTTCCCTTATCCTAGCTCTGTTAAGTCTGGAAACTGTTTTTTTCAGAGACAATACATTTCAACGGTACACTTAAAGTCAGAGGAAAATACAACATTTACTGGAATTCCCATGAATGGACTTGGTCACATCAATATCTTAGCCCAGGTGAGGGCCCATTAGAAATGAAGTATGATCCTATAGACCAATATTTCATAGGTAGTTTCCCTGAAACTCAAAACTTACTTCCAGCCTTATGCTGCTGGACTCAGGTTCTATTTTCCTCTGAAGAAGTTAGGCATCGGCAATGCTTGAAGTGTAATTGTGTATAAGGACCATGGTGTGGATGCAAGAGCAGCTTCCTATGTCTCTTACTCCCTATTTCTCATCATTCCCTCTTCCAGGAGGATTACTCTCATTCTGTAAAGAGAAGCAAAGAATTTTCCCGTCCTCACACTGAGAAAGTGACACAAAGAGATGAAGCCAGGACACTGATGCAGAATGAAAATACTGCTAAGACACCACTGCATAGCAACAGGCATTTAATCTAATTCAGAAAGGGCAGGTCTGTCAATAGCTATTAAACTCTCAATGGTGTGGTCACATATTTCAGTTCACAAAGGCTTTAATCTGGCCTTCAGTTTACCTAAAGCTTTTATTATGAGTTGTTTCCTGTATTTGGATATAGGATAGTTACATCATCAGTCATTATTACCTGCTGGTTATGGAAGATGAGACCTCGTCCTGTAGAAGGAGACAAAGGCAAGTCTGTGTATAGCACAATGATTATCAGTCACCTTAGTGAATGGTTTTGATTTTTCACTTGTTACCAGTCTTGCCTGAAAATGAACCATGCCTTAGCAGTTGGTGAATTTGTTCAGGGACAGCGCTGCTGCACATCTGCAGCTTGAGATGAAAGCAGTTCTAGTGCTGCCTCATTCCTTCCATTTCTCTAAGGCAACCTCGGCAGGGTAGTAGCATCATTGGTACTATAATGAAATTGTCCCTCAGTTTTGAGTCCTTTATATGCCTTCTGTAACCTCTTCTAAATGAAGTGTGTTGTAAGCAGTAATCTTAAAGCATCTTTGTCCTTTCTTTAGATGCTGAAAATGCAACAGGAGAAAGATGGAAAAAGCAAAAGAGAGGCAGCTGGAAAACACATTAGTGGGCCCTGATGTGCCATCCAGCATTTCCACACTGCTGGTATAACAGCTTGCCATAATGATACAGGAATGACATTGCATGTTAGGGGAGGGATGATATCACCAGCTATCTCACTACATACCAACCAGAGCAATGAGATCCATACATACTCAGAGAATGCTCCCAAAGCACTACAGATCCTGCAATTTCTCATTTATTAGAGTACAAAGGATAGTGATCATCCTTCATTGAAAACTATGCAATGCCAGACCGGTTAAGGTAGCAGCCTCAGACAGAAAAGTCCAGTTTGCTTTCTAAATTTGAAAGAAAAGTTGTATCAGCAGTTATTTCAGCTGTGAATGGAAGAGAATCTGTGCCTTCATCTTAGAGTTAGAGGTCAGTTGGTATAAATTTTGGCTGCCTTAGCCCCATGTGCCACCACCTCCAAGAGCAAGACAAGCCCAGAGGGTCTCTGCTCACAAAAAACATGATGCAATTTAGTGCAGTATAGAACTTTGCCATCACTTCTAAGAGAGGCAAAAGAAATTGTTGAGATACTGGAACGTGTCCAGTGAAGGATGACAAAGCTGGTGAGGGGCCTGGAACACAGCCCTGTGAGGAGAGGCTGAGGGAGCTGGGGGTGTCTAGCCTGCAGAAGAGGAGGCTCAGGAGTGACCTCATTACTGTCTACAACTACCTGAAGGGAGGCTGTAGCCAGGTGGGAGGTGGTCTCTTCTGCCAGGCAACCAGCAAGAGAACAAAGGGACAGAGTCTCAAGTTGTGCTGGGGGAAGTATAGGCTGGATGTTAGGAGGAAGTTCTTCACAGGGAGAGTGATTGGCATTGGAATGGGCTGCCCAGGGAGTGGTGGAGTCACCATCCCTGGAGGTGTTGAAGAAAAGCCTGGCTGAGGCCCTTGGTGCCATGGTCTAGTTGATTGGACAGGGCTGGGTGCTAGGTTGGACTGGATGATCTTGCAGGTCTCTTCCAACCTGCTTGATTGTATGAAATTAACTGCCACTAGAAAGGCTGAGGATGTCCACTACATGGATCAACTGATGTAGTCACTACATGAGCAAGTCACTGTGCTACATAGTAGTTTGTTCCAGTCCCATGTTGCTAGTATCACTGTAATAAATAGTCTAATAATAATGGCAATTGTGTCCTGCCTACATTGTTTTCTAGACAAAAGCTGTAATTTGGTTGTAGTTTTCAAATTAATTTTTGATTTTAAAAAAGGCCAAGTAGTTTGTTTGTATTTGTTGATGAAACCATTATGCTTTCATCTTAATCAGTCACAAAACATGTTTTTAGTGCCCCTAACACAGTGTTGCTTCCACCTGATGTGGTATGTTCACCTCATGCTCCCATTCTGAGACGTGGACTCAACTGTTGTCCCACGGTATAACTGAAATTGTGTGCCATCCACAGGGTATTATGAGGATTTGTAAGGAGAGAGGTACCAGTAGGAACAGAGGGGAAGGCAAGGAAATCAGGAATCAGACGTCCACTAGTAAGTTTGGTCTGTGGCTAAGCTAACTGCAAACTATTTTCATGTCCAGAAGGAGACAGGAGGCAGGTGGTGTCCCTCAGGAGTCTGTACTGACAACAGTGCTATTCAAGATCTTCTTCAATGATATAGACAGAGATTGAGTGCACTCTCAGTGAGTTTGCAGATGATACTAAGCTGAGTGATGAGGCTATGAGGACTGAAAGATGGGATACCATCCAGAGGGATCTGGACAGGCTGGAGACGTGGGCTGAGGAGATTCTCATGAGGTTCAGTAAGGCAAAGGGCAAGGTCCTGCACCTAGGTCAAGACAATCTTCGATGTCAGTACAGGTTGGGGGATGATGAAATTGAAAGCAGCCCTGCACAAAAGGACCTGGTGCTACTGTGACCACTCTGAACTGCAGAGCAGGTGTCAGGCCTTTTCCCATACACTGTGTTGCTTCTCAGGCAGCCCTAGAGGTAAGCTAGTAGAGGGTCTCAGGAGCAAAACTAGAGAGAAAACCTTTATCAGAACTGGTTTAATGTTTATTTTTAATCAGTGTCTAATTCTTTTAGGGGATTTTAAAAATAAATTTCTGAAAGTTGTTCCTAAGGTGACTGCAAACATTGAAACTGGGAACTTCTTTTCATGCTCTCATGTGGAATTTTGTATTTTGTTTCAAAACCAAGCATTACCAAGTTTTAAATCTAAGCTGTTCAACTTCCACTGTGAAAAAAGCAATCTTCCTGGAAATGTCTTTTGTATTATATTTTTTCAACTACTGAATTTTTGTTTTCTTTTTCTGTTCTGGAGCAGAAGAGAATGCAAAATCAGAGTTCTTGCAAGTCTTCTTGTTTTCATGTACAACCACAAACATAAAGGTCATACCTCAAAAACTAGTCAAAACCCCATTCCTGACAGTAACTTAGATTTAATTGGAAAAGGTTGATTTTGAGACGAAGTTTCTCATTCATTAATGGGCAAATGTAGTGGAACCACACACATTAAGAATTCAAAAGATGGGTGTCTGTCACAAGCCTTGCAGAGCTGAGCTAACTGAGCTATTTATTACAGTCTGTGCTGCAGTTTCTTTTCTCATAAGGTGTGCACTCAATAACCACTGTTGGGACTGTGCAGTAGATGTGGCAAGAGACCTGGTGTGGGCTGTATGAGTAATGTGTGTTGAGATCAAAACAGAAAAGGTGAACCAGAGAAGGATGATTGATAGAAGACCTGGGATGGTTTATAATTAGAATTGCTTTATAATACTTAATGCAACACCATCAATTATATATGTCCTGATCATCCCCTTCATCCTTATTTAGGCCTTAATGAGCATCATATTCAGTTCCAGCTACTGCTGTATACAATCACTTTGTAACAATTTCCCCCCAGGAACGCAGGAGCATTAAAATCAGAATACCAAACATTTAAGATGGCAGGTCCTGAGCAATTATTCTGTGTTGCCTTTCGTAGAATCAACATACATTTTCTTTGTCCATAATCAGTCTCCTGTGAATGATTTTCAGTCAAGGGAGACAAAGGTAAGACGGATGGTGTAGCCTGGGGATCAGTAATTGATATTGCAGAGAATCCAATGGCACCCTGGAGCCATCCAGTATGGTTCTCCTGATCCACTCTTATCCTCACTGAGGTACCCACCAGAGTGACCTGGAGGCATCCTTTCTGGCACATCTTGCTTTGACTCCTGCAACTATCTGAAGGAAGGCTGTAGTCAGGCGGAGGTTGGTCTCTTCTGCCAGGCAACCAGCAACAGAACAAGGGGACACAGTCTCAAGTTGTGCTGGGGGAAGTATAGGCTGGATGTTAGGAGGAAGTTCTTCCCAGAGAGAGTGATTGGCATTGGAATGGGCTGCCCAGGGAGGTGGTGGAGTCACCGTCACTGGAGGTGTTGAAGAAAAGCCTGGCTGAGGCTCTTAGTGCCATGGTCTAGTCGATTGGACAGGGCTGGGTGCTAGGTTGGCCTGGATGATCTTGGAAGTCTCTTCCAACCTGCTTGATTCTATGATTATACGATTCTAAGATGATGCTTTGTCCCAGTCTGGTGTTTGGATGTGGTGGACACCAACAGGTTAGAATCATAAAAAAAGCTAAGGTGTGCACCCATTCTGTGGCACTCTGCCTTGTTGAAAAGAAAAATAGAAAATATAGCGAGAAATTATAGCAGAATTTTTGAGTGGCAGCATCCTGCTCACAATGATTTTTTTTTCCTTATGTGATGAATTCTCTACTGAGGAAACAAATAGAGACTGAAACACAACCCTTGAATGCAGGATTGTACTTGCATTTAGCATGGCATGGTGTATTTAGACCACGGGCAAGAAATTTCATCCTCTGAATCTCAGCTCCACACCCAGAAAGAGCTTTCAAATGCTTTGTTCTGTGACAACGGAAAAAAATTAAAGAGTGCTGTACATTTAAAACAGTTTCATCAAAATGCTGGTGAAAAGAAACAGTGATGAAAGGACTAGCTTCTGAAGATTTAGAGCAAAAGAAAAAGCAGCAGTTGATCAGCTGAATAAGTGATAGCTGCAATCTTGTGTGCATTTTTCTGTCCAAAATTAATATTATAATTACTTTGCACAAGCAGCATCCAGGCAGGGAGTCAGAGACACTACTTCTGAGTTCTACAGTTTGGAGGAAGCAAAACAAAACCCAACCAAACTAAAAAAATCTCTCTCTCCAGAAGATAAGAGCCACGTTGGGTTATTTCTTTTATGATGTGTAATTCCTCCCCACCTCTCAATTGCCTTGAAGGAACACTAAGCAAAGCAATCTTAACTACATATAGAAATTTCACTGATAGAAATTCCTGCCAAACTTAAGCTAATGAATTTATTGATGTGATTCATAGAATCATAGAATCAAGCAGGTTGGAAGAGACCTCCAAGATCATCCAGTCCAACCTAGCACCCAGCCCTGTCCAATCATGAAGCTTCTGAGTAGTGGAACAGATAGAATGAAATAGAAATTTTTGACATCCCCTAAAATTAAATGAGGAAATCCCCTAAGTATCTGAGAGCAATGCTAGCTAAACACATCCTCAGCTTGCTGTGCTACCTACAGGAAGGGAGTCTATGGCTAATAGATACACCTAGGCATCATGAGACAAATTCTGATGTCTAACAGAGACTTAGAGCGTCATGAAGACAAATAATGTGGTACCTGTGAGATTCTCCAAATAGGGGTCTCTTCTACTGTGCTTTGCTTGAATGACTCTACTGGTTGATAGACTTGGACAGCCTTCAGCTTATATTGATGTTCAGCTGATGTGTGGCAGCTCCTTGCACAGCAGAACTTGATTATGTGTCTGTTCTTATTAATTGTCACACTTTTCCTCATTTAGACTTAATGCTGCACTGCCACAGATTTGGATTTCTTTGATAGTTTTAAGTGAGCACATTCTGAATACTAAAAAAACCCCTAACCCTTCTGTTGTGAATTGTTGGTACTTCCCATTTAAAATGTTCCATGCAGAAAAAGAATAAAGTGCACATTACCAGAGATTAAATAAGGCCATTTTTATGTGGAGGTAAATTGCACTGAGACAGAGAGTCTCTGATTATTCTTTTCTATTGGTAGCTTAATGCAGCTCAGAGAAAGTAACGACGAATGGCTACGATAACTGCCTACAAGAAAATATATTCAGAGAAAATAATATGGAAGAGTGGAGGGGGGGAGGGAATATTTAAGGTGGTTAAACCAGGTGTAATGGCCTAAAACTAGGAAAAGAAAAAAAATAAAAGGGAGCATTAGGAAAAATGCTCTAACATCTAAGCCAATTAGGGAGGACATTAAGTGAGGTCAATGAAGCAGTGCTGAAGAAGCTGTTAAAGGGAGGGAAGGTGGAAGTACATACACATACAGTATCACAGTATCACCAAGGTTGGAAGAGACCTCACAGATCATCAAGTCCAACCCTTTAACACAGAGCTCAAGGCTAGACCATGGCACCAAGTGCCACGTCCAACCTTGCCTTGAACAGCTCCAGGGACGGCGACTCCACCACCTCCCTGGGCAGCCCATTCCAGTGTCCAATGACTCTCTCAGTCAAGAACTTTCTCCTCACCTCAAGCCGAAACTTCTCCCGGCGCAGCCTGAGGCTGTGTCCTCTCGTTCTGGCGCTGGCCACCTGAGAGAAGAGAGCAACCTCCTCCTGGCCACAACCACCCCTCAGGTAGTTGCAGACAGCAATAAGGTCTCTCCTGAGCCTCCTCTTCTCCAAGCTAAACAACCCCAGCTCCCTCAGCCTCTCCTCGTAGGGCCTGTGCTCGAGGCCTCTCACCAGCCTCGTTGCCCTTCTCTGGACACATTCAAGCATCTCAATGTCCCTCTTAAACTGGGGGGCCCAGAACTGGACACAGTACTCAAGGTGTGGTCTAACCAGTGCAGAGTACAGGGGCAGAATGACCTCCCTGCTCCTGCTGACCACACCATTCCTGATGCAGGCCAGGATGCCACTGGCTCTCTTGGCCACCTGGGCACACTGCTGGCTCATGTTCAGGCGGGTATCAATCAGCACCCCCAGATCCCTCTCTGTCTGGCTGCTCTCCAGCCACTCCAACCCCAGCCTGTATCTCTGCATGGGGTTGTTGTGGCCAAAGTGCAGCACCAATGCAGTCCTGCTTTTCTCCTCCAGCTAGTGTCACCTCAGAAGTAGAACCCCTCATCGCCAACTTTAAATAACAGTGAGGTGGACAAGAAAATATATATGGAGTCTCTTCTGCCCTCACTTGGGGGCGTAATTTGGATGCAGATTTCTTATGCACCTTCAGGGCTTTGTCCTGATTGAGGTGACTCAGATAGAAAAGGCTGTTCAAGTGCTTCTCACCTACAGGGACGTGGAAGGACAGCCAGCCGTTTCTGCCTCCATCTATCCCACCAATGCTTGCAGCAATGCTCCTCTCAGAGAAGCAGGTATCAATCTAACCCTGCATAGATCAGTACAGGATGTAAAGTCAGCCTCAAAGGGGACTGTAGGTAACTCAGTAACTGGCAGCTCAGAAACAGGTGGCAATTTGGAAATGCAGGGAGAAGTCAGGAAGTGTTCTTGGGTTTAAGCTTGTCTCTGACCTAATACATTAATGGAACACTAAATCCAAGTTTTATTACATGTCTCTCCAGCAAAAGGACATTCTCTGAGAGGGAATAGACAATAACTTATCCATGAGTAAAAACAATAAAAAAAGAGAAAAATCAAAACCATCTTCAATATGATTGGTTTGTATTTATTTTCCAAAACACTGAGCACATTTCTGCTGCTGTCTGGAAGAGGTAACTAGAAAGAAGTAATTAAAATATTGAAACTGAAGGGAGTATCTGAAGGAAGCCTACAGGAAAGCCTATTTACTATTTACACGGTCTAGTAATGTTAGGACAAGGGGGAATGGGTTTAAGCTGGAAGAGGGGAGATTTAGACTGGATATTAGGAGGAAGTTCTTTACAGTGAGGGTGGTAAGACACTGGAACAGGTTGCCCAGGGAGGTTGTGGATGCTTCCTCCCTGGAGGCGTTTAAGGCCAGGCTGGATGAGGCCTTGAGCAACCTGCTCTAGTGGGAGGTGTCCCTGCCTATGGCAGGGGGTTGGAGCTGGATGATCCTTGAGGTCCCTTCCAACCTAAACCATTCTATGATTCTATGATTCTATAAACGTTAGAGTCCCTTAATTTACAAAGAGTAGTGCATTAAAGCTATTTCTGAATCATAACAATGAGGATTAACAGAGAATCAAGACATTCCTTCAACCCCAATAGCCTCTTTTAGTTTTTTGGTTTAGATAAGTGTGGTGGTTTGGGTGTTACCCACCCCCCACACACTTTGGAAATCACCCAGACTAGACTCAGCCGACTGGAAAATTGAATGAAGATTATTATTTACAGCTTAGCTCAATATACAAGCAGATATTTACAGTGTATACAGTTGTGTACAGAAATACACAAGGTAAAAGGTAATACAGAAACACAACAGCCCTCCCAGAAACCTGAGTCCCCAGGAGGGGCTCCCAACCACCTTTCCACTTTCTCCCACCCCTCTATCTTACCCCAGATGTTGCCTTGTGCCCCAAGGAAGAATGGAGGGTCGGCCAGGGGGGTTAGGAAGCAGTGGATTAATCAGAGAGATGGAGGGTGAGGTTAGAGAGAAACGCAGCTCAGACCTCAGGCTGTGCTCGAACTCCCTTATCTATATTTTTACTCTTGTTCATATACCTCTCAGCAAGCCTATGAGTGAAGTAGACATCACCATTGTTTCTCTTTCACAGCCTGTAATCTAGTTCTTCTCACCAAAACATTCTAGCTAGCCTCAAACTAGCACAATAAGATTAAAATAATAAACCATTGGTAATCCATAGGTAATCCATAAACCTGACCCCCAGACTGGAAGATTTGCCTTAAATAAAGAAGATATCCTGTAGGAAGACAATCATGTGTTAATTAATTGTTCAATTTCTCTATCCATATTTCTCATTTCAAGATTTTTAATATTTTCTCACTCTTTCATTATTATCAACAAAGCTAGCAATAAGGAAAAAGAAAAAAAAAAGAAGAAAAGTGTTTCTTGTCTTTAAATATTTGCTGTAGCCTGTGTAATTACTGTGCTTGGCAAGAGACATGAAGCACTATTGAATTTTCCAACCTATTTCTTTTGAAGAGTAAAATACTTTTGCCTCCCTCTTAAGAAACCTCCTGAGGAAGGCAGTAATAAATGTTGTTGAAAAAAAAATAAGGAAACAAACATAAGAGTATACAAATGTGAAAATACAGCTGAGCTGTGAGAATTCAGATTTCACAAGATATTTGCACAAGCAAGCCACTTCAAGCCCCACAATGTCTCAGCTGACCCAGATTCCCTTAGCTTCTAAGCCCGCTTCTTTGCAAAATGTGCATAGCAAATGCAACCTGTATAAAAGCCTCTGCTTTGCTGGAAGGACTTTAGCTATTGAGGAACGAGAGAAAGGCTATTGAAAATCTCCTTGTTGCTTTCCCTTCCCTACTGAAATTACAAATAGATGACTACAGTAATAAGATCACACTTCCTGCTTAATTCAGAGCTTGATTAAGATGTAGATGAGTCTCTAGCAGCTTGCCCTTGTTCTGTCTATCACCATACATGAGACTTTAGACTCAATCTCTGCATTTCTCATGATATTTTCAGCTAAATGCGTATTAGTGATCTAGGCATGTTATTTGAGATAATCAGTGTAATAACCACATGGTGGTTATAGATCAGCCATCTAGCTGTCTTGGAATATTGGCTTTTATGACAATTTCCCCCCCCACCCCACATTGATAATGCTAAGCATGGGTGACACTTGCCCTCATTTTACTGAATTTCTCTGTTCATGGAACTGACACATCTTGGAAAAAAAAAATGTCAGCACAGAAGCACAGAGCAGGCTGAATAGCAGCATGGCAAACGCTGCACATCCAAGGACCAGCTCAAAAGGAGTGAGAGGTCAGCCTGCTTCCACGCTGTCTCAGGACTTCACAGCTGTAGCAGTACAAAGGCTGCTGGACTCTTGCTGGTGCACTAATTTCAAACGTATCAGAGACCCTTTGTACTTAAACAGGCAAATGTACGAAATCAATCAGATGCCTCTCTGACAGAGGCTTTTTCAGATTCTATTGAAATTCATTCCTTCTACCGGGAGCAGGTTTGGGCACACAGGTTAAAAAGTTCAAAACTGCCCAAATGGATTAAATAACTACATCTCAGACTCTTGCTAAGAGAATTGATGGTCTTGTCCCTTATTTAAAGGAGCATGACTCTCCCTCCATCCTTCCAACAGAGGAAGTTCAGCCATTTCATGCCATAACTTTTAAACCATCTTAATTTACATGACTGACTGGGAGTTATCTTTGCATGCTATGCTACAAATCCAGTAGCATCTCAGCAGCTGCATGAATGGCTGAGACATAATCTGGAAGTGGGATCCTGTGGGCAGCCTTGGAGATTGTAGGAAGATCACTGTATTGTTCCCATGCTAAGCCTTATTTCTCCTCTGTGAGCACTTACAGAGAAAGATCTAATAACAAAACCATGAAGCCAACTCACATGTAGAAGCCCTGCTGTCTAAAACCCTTTAAGCTATCCCAGCAAAACTCTGGATGCACAGTGAGAGACATTTGCTTTTGCTGGCTCATGCTGTCTCTAGCCATGGTATGAGTGTACTGATGAAAAGAATTTGGCTGAATTACATCACTTCTGCAGGAAAGGGAGAAGATGATCTTCAGAGCCTAAATCCAGTGTGAAAGGAGAAATTGAAAGTGATTTCAAAGCTCATCCCCAAACCCATGTTCTTATTAATCAGTCAAATAATAGGCTAGAGAGATTTCTAAAAAATAATTTCTGTCCTCAATAGAAGAAATTGACTGATTCCTTGTCTTCTTGGCCTAGCAAAGTGTGCTCTTCAACCTTCAGACAGATATCCTCCTCTGAGTCTAAGTGTACTGAAAGTTGCGCTCAGATAGCTCAGTTAAAGAAAGGTATTGCAAAAGTCACAGAATTGTAGAATCATATAATACCTTAGTGTGGAAGAATCCTTAAAGATCATCTAGATCCATGACCTGCCATGGTCAGAGACTTCTACTAGACCAGTTTTCTCAAGGCCCATCCAACTTGTCTTTGAATACTTCCAAGGTTGGAGCCTCCACAACTTCTCTGGGCAATCTGTTCCAGTCCCTCACCATCCTCACAGAGACAAATTTCTTCCTAATATCTAAATTAAATCTAGCTTCTTTCAGTTCAAAGCCATTATGCTGCATCCTGTTGTTATGTGCCTTTGTAAAAAGGCTCTTTCCAGCTATCCTTCAAACACTGGGAGGCTGCTCTAAGGTTTCCATAGAGCCTTCCCTTCTCCGAGCTGAACAGCCCCAACTCTTTCAGCCTGTCTTCATAGCAGAGGTGCTCCAGGCTTATGACTATCTTTGTGGCTTCCTCAACACCTTCTGATGAAAATATAATTTGACACTTTTAAAAGTTTTGAGTAACTTCTCATGTACAAATAGATAATTTCTGTTGCATTGAACTGTTGATAACAGCAGTAATACAGCAGAGGGTAAGGGTTAGAAAGACAGGACTCAGGTAGAATGATGCGTGGATATGTAGGTGGCTGCACATTGCCTGTGTGCATGCTGTGGCAAAGGAGGAAGAATTTTCAACAGAGATATTTACCCACTGAAGTAATGAAATGTCTAACATAATTTCTGTGGTGTCCTGGTTTTGCTGGGACAGAATCCCAGGCCAACCATGAGCTGCAGGACATTAGCAGTTCTGAGTCAGCTAGGACAGCTGACTGGAGTTGGTTAGAGGTGTATTCCAGAGCATGGGCATCACAATCCGTAGAAAGGAGGAGGAGGTTTGCTGGGCACTGGGAAATCTCCTGTTTGTGCTTCCTGGTTGATAACACCTTTGTGTTTGTACTCACCCTGTTCCATTTCCCTCTCCTGCTTGAGGACTGCCTTCCTGGATATTGTGATGGTTGCACTTTTGTTGGGCCGAGTATAGCTTTATATATCTTGTGTTGAGATTGATATTAGTTTGGCTCTTGCCATAAATCCACTTTCATTTCAGCCTGTGAGTCTTTACTCCTTTTCCTTATCCTCCTTCTCTGCTGGGAAGGGGTCACTGGGTGATGGAGTAATTGGTAGAGGTTAGCCCCAGATAAGGGCTTGGGTAAAGCCTGCCTGCACCCAAGTATACATAAACCATCAGCCTTGCATCTATAATGGCAGTATGGATGAGAGTTTATTTTAAAAGTTAATATAATTTATTTATTTTGATACAAGAATATTACATTACCTGTAATGTATATTGCCTATTTTTAATACATTGCCTGTTTTTTATCATAGCTTCTTTGCATGGTCATGGAAAACATTACACAAAGGAAAAGGCATAATCTAGAACACTGAAGAAATAACTAGCAATAATATAACAAACATTAAACTATTAGAACTGGAAAGAGGTTCTTGCAGCCGATTACACCACTTGCCCGCTAGAGGGACTCAAGAAGCTCCTTTCTGCTTAAGGCAGAAGATACTTAGCCAATTGGAATGGCAGTTCGCCAAACTTAACCATATTAGGTAAAGTCAGGGCTTACTTTCACCCCTTTGGGGCAGAACACAAACAAGTATATAAACACGTGAGGGTACCCTGTTTACAAGTTTGGAAAGGACATGGAGGCACCAGGCCTTTGTCTTCCTTTCCACAGTGCTTCCCCTAAGAACAGGAGAGAGGGTGTCAAGGTCCAGAGCACAGAGATTAACAATATCTCTGTCTAGAGGAGCAAGATCTGTTCGTATGGATTTCTGTGTTGTGAAACTAAGGTGCAAACGAGACCAGATAGCACCACAAAACTATTTATTAAAGGATAAAGTTGGACAAAACAGGGAGAGAGAGAGAAGAGGGAGAGAGAGAGCTAAAGAGAACGACGGAGAAGAGAAGAAGCAGGGAAGGGAAAGAGCTGGGATCATATTGCCCGTAGTCGCAGACGGGGGGGAGAGAGAGATGGGCCCAGGGATGATCTTCTGTGGAGTTCTTCAGGGGTTCTTCTGGTGGTGGTGCAGCTCTGGTAGTCTGGTGGAGGTCCATCCTTGGTGGTCTGGTAGAAGCGCACCCTTGGTGGTCTGGTGGGAGTGCCACCCTTTGGCAGGCATCCTCCTGCCTTTTATACAGTTTTCTGCCCGGTGTCCAGCTGCAGCTCCCCAGGGAATCTCCCTGTGCATTCTCATGCATTCACAGGGGTCCGGCACCACCGGGGAGAGGGCCTCTGCCCCCTGCCTGGCTGTACCTGTCCATACCCTGAATACACATCAGCCTTTTCTCTTCGGGGTAGCTGAGATAAGATGCAGGCATCCTGGGCATTCCAGACAGGCTGAGGTCCAGGAGTTTCCAAGGGGTTGTCTGTCGATTTGCATCTCCTGAGCTTTCGGCCAAGCACCTAGTCTGAGTCCCAGAAGTTAACAAAGGCAATCTTTGTCTTTGTTCATTAGGGAGAGACGATGCAATCTTTGTCTTTGTTGATGAACAAGGGAGAGGATTTAGACTCTCACAGAGGGGAAACAGGGAAACATGTCTGTGCAAGCCAGGAGATGTTTAGGCCTATTTTGAACTTCCACAACAGCATCTACTGCATGTAAGCCTGCAGAAAAATTAAAAGTGTGAGGCTTCATTTCATCATTAAGCAAGAATGTGTTACGGATAAGTGCTGTGCAAATGATGTGACACTCCGAAGCGGTGCCAGCAATCATCAGCAATTCTTTTACAGATCTCCTAATGAGGTGTGTAGGCTCCCTTTAGAAGAAACAAGAACCGTGGTGCCCTATTCTTAAGACTGGAAAGGTACACGTGCTCCAACAAGACTCTAACAGTCCAAAATATTTTATGGGGACACACTGATTTTGACAGTAGTGAGTGCCAGGAGGATGGAGCCAGGCTCTTTCTCAGTGATGCCCAGTGACAGGACAAGGGGCAATGGGTGGAAGCTGAGGCATAGGAAGTTTCATTTAAGCATGAGGACTTTTTTCCCTGTGAGAGTGACTGAACAATGGAACAAGCTGCCCAGGGGAGTTCTGGAGTCTCTCTCTCTGGAGATATTCAAAACCTGCCTGGACATGTTCCTGTGTGGTCCTGCTCTGGCATGGTGGTTGGACTGAATGATCTTTTGAGGTCCCTTCCAGCCCCTTATATTCTATGATTCTATGAGAGGATTCAGTATCAACTTGTTTCTCTCTCTCTCTACTCACTGTGGATGATTATCTTAAGCAAACTATGATGGCAAATGAGATAGGACGAATGCCTCACTCCTATGGACTCTTTTCTAAGTGCCACCTTTACTGGGTACACTGAGATAAACTAGGTAACCATCGAGTGCTTCTAAGTGTCTTGCACAGCCATTAAACTATGTGAATACCTTTGGCACTCACCCCTGGTTTGCTGCAGAGATTTTCTTCTGCATTTTAGCGATGTTACATCCACATGTCATCTCCCTTCTGCATCTACCTCTAATGATACTAACTTGAAAAAAAACTCATGATGGCTTATTGGCTTTTTAGATAGTGCACCTGCTAAATGTGGTGAAGACACACTGCTGACTTAGGAGCATCACAACACATTTACTTCCAGCCCTGACACCCTTTTGTTCATGCAGCAGACACTCGTATACTGGTGCAGTGGCACAGGACTGTGGCTTTTTAAGTAAAGTTGTAGATCTCATTTTTAGCTGGAACTGCATTGCCTGAAACCTCATGGCAACACAAGCAATGCTACAGGCTGGGGACAGAGTGGCTGGAGAGCAGCCAGGAGGAAAGGGACCTGGGGTACTGGTGGATAGTAGGCTGAAGATGAGCCAGCAGTGTGCCCAGGTGGCCAGGAGAGCCAATGGCATTCTGGCCTGCATCAGGAACAGTGTGGCCAGTAGGAGGAGGGAGGTTATTCTTCCCCTGTACTCAACACTGGTCAGGCCACACCTTAAGTCCTGTGTCCAGTTCTGGGCCACTCAATTCAAGAGAGATGTTGAGGTGCTGGAAGGTGTCCAGAGAAGGGCAACAAAGCTGGTGAGAGACCTGGAACACAGCCCTGTGAGGAGAGGCTGAGGGAGCTGGGGTTGTTTATCCTGGAGAAAAGGAGGCTCAGGAGTGACCTCATTGCTGTCTACAACTATCTGAAGGGTGGTTGTAGCCAGATGGGGGTTGGTCTCTTCTGCCAGGCAACCAGCAACAGAACAAGGGGACACAGTCTCAAGTTGTGCCAGGGAAAGTATAGGCTGGATGTTAGGAGGAAGTTGTTGCCAGAGAGAGTGATTGGCATTGGAATGGGCTGCCCAGGGAGGTGGTGGAGTCACCGTCCCTGGGGGTGTTCAGGAAAAGCCTGGCTGAGGCACTTAGTGCCATGGTCTAGTTGACTGGATAGGGCTGGGTGCTAGGTTGGACTGGATGATCTTGGAGGTCTCTTCCAACCTGATTGATTCTATTCTATTCTAATGGCAAAACCCAAGCCTTTCACGTGAAAACTTTGAGTAATCAAAATGTGTTTAAGTGATTTCAGAAACTGACAAGAGAAGCAAAAGAAGAGAGTAAGTTCCCATTTGACAGGTTTTTTTTACTACATCTCTTTGTACCCTTTTGGAATGAAAATAGATGTGCTTTGGCCTCAATTGTTTCTTACGTACTCAGTCCTAGGGTGACAGATCCTGGTGATGATCTTCCAGAGGCTTTTCAGCACCGTTCAGATACAGAGGAAACAACACATGTGGAATTAGTATTTCATAAAAGCTCTGTCATTATATGAAGACTACCATTCAATTCTGAAAGCAAATTTCAGGTCAGGAAAAAAAGAAACAAAAAAGAAAATCAGAAACCCAAGTGAAAGAGCTTTCAGCAAATTCTATATTCCCCAGAAAGAAGAAAGAATAAAATCAATTCACACTACTAGCTGCTGTTAAAACCTCCATTTGTTCTTCTGTTATCATTAACATCATAAACCTAACAGAGAAGACATTTTAGGAGGAAGTTACCTGTCATGGAGGCAGGGAATTAATGTGGCCAAGTCAGGACATATAAAAATAGAATTATTTAATTTTCTGGAACCCTCCCCCAGAACTATATACACAATTAGTTTAGTTTATTAGCAGACTCAATTTGGAAATATCTTCCCAAAAAAAGGATATTGTAGGTAAATTTGGATATTTAGGAAGTCAGGAAATGGAAAAGGCTAAGCTATTAACATAGCTTTACCCCACTATCCATCAGGCTGAGCAGAAGATTAAGGGAAAAGCTTACTCACAGAGGGGAGATAGGCACTTGGCAGAGATCCTTTACTGGATTCCTCTTCAGGAGCTGCCTTCTCACATTGCAGGCAATATCCTAGTAGAGATCCATGCCACAGAAGCCTGAGATGGGTCACAGAGCTGCCAAACTCCTGAGTGGGGTGGTCATAGGATGGTGCTCCCTGACAACAGCAGTGGAGAGCCAAAACCTGCTAGGATCCCCCAGTCTGGGAGGCAGCCAGGAAGTTACCTACTGATAGAGTCTGAGAGAGGGTGGTCCTCTGGTGACTCTCAAAGGACCCCAAGCTTGCTAAGTCTGCTGGTTTGCACAAGGGTGCAAAAAGTGGGGAGAACCCTCCAAAACAGGGACAGAATAAAACCAAGAGCTACACAAAAGGTAGGAGCCATCCAAAACCAGGAACAGTCCAGTCATGGCAGGAGCCTATCCAGCCAGGCACTCTGTTAAGACAGAAGCTCTTTCAAGATGGGAGGAACTCTCAAGGCAGGAACCCTCAAGGCAGGAACCCTTGCTCTATTTATCCCTTTTCTAGACAAAGTGTCCATTTACCATTTATACTGGGTGTGAAAACGCAGCAAATCACCACCCTGATTTCAGCTTGGGCTTCTACATGGGTCACCCCACATGCAGTAAAGACCTTCTTCCCCACTTCAAGCCTGCAGGGCAGAGAGGGGGGAAGGAGGTTTTCGTGCCTTTCTTCTCCCACAGAACGAGAGAGAGAGGAGAGGAATTTGGGGTATCCCAGGACATTACCCAACTTACAATTTTATATCATTGTACATGGTGAGACTGAGACATCCCAGCCAACATGCCAGACCTCAAATTTTCTGCTTTTCCACCTTGCTTTTTAAGATAACTATATCAGTTTGGACAATTGAGTTCCCCAGGCTTCACACAGAATGCATCTCTCAGAGAGTCAAGAATAGAATCGGGATCCTTCATGATCAGCTCCCTACTGCGTACTAACAAGCAGCCACGTAACATATTGAGAAGGTGTGTGCATGCCAAGCTCTTTCCACAGCTGGATATAAAAACAGGAAATGAGCACCAAGACAAGTGTAACAAAGATATCAGCAACAGTGGCATAGAATGCTTTGTCAAATGTGTGGGATGAATGATATTTGCAGGGCTGCTCTGCTGGTATAAAGGCACTGTGGAAACAACTGCTCTTACAAATAAATCTAATACCTTGACTGAAAGGTGCTGGGAATGGAGTGAAGGCTTTACAGAGAAATCAATCTTCTCATCCTTTCTGCTCCTAGACTATGGAGAGTCTTGTGTCCATTTCATTATTTGCAGACATTAATTATAATTTTATTTGCAATTTTTGTCCCCTTGAATAATCTTCAGTTTTGCCCTTATTTATCAGAATGCTTCCACAGAATCAGAGATTGGCAGGATTTGGAAGGGCATTCAGAAGATCTATTCCAACCCCTTTGTTAAAGCCCGTTCACCTAGTTCAGGTCACACAGGGAAAAGGAAAACATCTAGGCAGGTTTTCAATATCTTCAAAGGAGACTCCATAATCTCTCTGGGCAGCCTGCTCAAGGACTTCAGTACCCCCACACCAAAGAAATTTCTCCTTATCTTCAGATGAAATCTCCAGTTTGTACCTGTTCTGTCACTGGACACCACTGCAAATACCCTGCTCCCATCCTCTTGACACCCACCCTTTAGATATCAACAATCATTAATGAGACCCCCTATCAGTCTCCTCTTCAGGAGGCTGAAAAGACCCAGGTTTCTCAGCCTTTCATGACAAGAGAGATGGTTTAGTGTCCTGACCATCTTCACATCCCTCAACTGGACCTTCTCCAGTAGTTGTTTATCTCTCTGTCCGGTCTCTGAGGATATCAGAATGGACACATTACTACAGATATGGCCTCACTCGGGCAGAGTAGCAGGAGAGGAGAACCTCCCTTGACCTCCTGAGCACACTTTTCTTCATACACCCCAGGATACAATTGGCTGCCTTGGCTACAGGAGCACATTGCTGGCTTAACATGTTGTGGTTAACCTGCTGTGCAACTAGCACTCCCAGCTCCTTCTCCTCAGAGCACATTTCCAGCAGGCCAGCCCCTAACCAGTACTGCTACATGGGGTTATTCCTGCCTAGCTGCAGAAATCTGCACTTGTGCTTGTTGAGATTCATCAAGTTCCTTTCCTCCCAATTCTCCAACCTGTCCAGGCAGCACAGCCTGGCAGTGTGTCAGACACTCCTCCCAGGAGAAAGTTTTTAGTTTGATATTGACTTTTTTTCTTTTGGTACTTGGCACATTTATATTTTGAAGTACATACCATAATTTTTCTTTTTAGTGTTTTGAATAAAGATCAGTAATCCAGATATATGTTTCAGACAGTTCCCATGAACATTTTTACCATATCTGCCAAATGTTCTTTGTGAATTTCATGTGACATCTTGTGGGATAGATACATGGACCATGAGACTTACTTTTGGTCCCTGATGAAAGCTGTATGAACTTTCCAGTACTGTATGCTACGAATGCTCATGGTGCTGCACTTTAATTTTCTTTGAATATCCTACAAATAGTTTCTCTGTCTTACACTTGCTCCTTCTAGCCTCAAATAAAGCACAGAACAGAAGGAATTCCAACATGGAGAGAGAATATTCATTGAAAAGGTCAAGTTGTATTTAATGTGGTTACACTGGGGATCTAAAGGGAAGTGTAGCAGTGGGAAAAACCTGTTGGTGTTCAGGATTGGGTTGCAACCACCCATTTTGAACTGGAGACACAATAGTTTTTTGTCTAAAGCATTATTTAGTTAATCCATAGTCTGTTAAAGGCAAAATTCCACCAAAAGTTCTACACAATTATGTATACATTTTTATATATTATAGACATAAAACAGAATCAAGCAGGTTAGAAAAGACCTCCAAGATCATATAGTCCAACCTAGTACCCATCCCTGTCCAATCAACTAGACCATGGCACTAAGTGCCTCAGCCAGGCTTTTCTTCAACACCTCCAGGGACGGTGACTCCACCACCTGCCTGGGGTGACTCCACCACCTGCCTGGGCAGCCCATTCCAATGTCAATCACTCTCCCTGTGAAGAACTTCCTCCTAACATCCAGCCTATACCTCCTTTGGCACACTTTGAGACTGTGTCACCTTGTTCTGTTTCTGGTTGCCTGGCAGAAGAGACCAACCCCCACCTGTCTACAACCTCCCTTCAGGTAGTTGTAGACAGAAATGAGGTCAGCCTTGAGCCTCCTCTTCTCCAGGCTAAACAACCCCAGCTGCCTCATCCTCTCCTCATAGGGCTGTGCTCTAGTGTATACACACAGACACACACATATATATGAGATGCCTAGAATAGATTCAGTCCTAAAAAGAAAGCTCCAAGTTGTTCTCATTGAATGCTTTTTTATCACAGGTATTGTGAATATTATAGAAATATGTGACCCCTAATTCTTCTTAAAGAAGGAAAAATCAACTCCTTGGGACACTATTGTTATCTGGTATCTCTGTAAAGAAAAAAGATTATAAAAATCAGAAAAACACTGTGGGTCTCCTGGAGTAGAAAATTTCCTGCTGAATTTCAAGCCATATCCCAACATTCAAGAGGCTGAAATCATACTTCACAACTCTGTTGTCCCTATGACCTTGGTGGACTATAAAGACTAGAATGTCAGACTTTGAGCTGTGGAATGTAAAACTAAGCTGTTTGACAAACCACATCAGTCAGTGCCTCTGCACAGTGGCTCAAGAATCAGAACTTACCCTTTTCCTATTGAATGATTTATCAGAGTGGTAGAAAATATTGAGCTGCTGCTTAAGAAATGTCAGAGGACACTGGACCCAGGAGGCATACATGCATAATTCATTACACTGATCAACGATATTCATAGGGAACAGCAACTCCTTACTTTTTCCATTTTTTTAGTAGATGTAGATTTTAAAAAGGAAATTGTGGAGTCACTCATCTTTATTCATAAATCCTGGAGCAGATAGTTTCTCAAACCCATCAGAAAAAGCATAATACGTGCAAAGGTATGCATGTATTAGTTTCCAAGACCATGTGTATCCTGAAATATGGGAATAGCTGGGAGAGGGGAAATAAGGAGAAGAATGTGCTAATTTACATTGGCCCTTTGAACCTGTAACACTCTGCCACCATGAATCAGGACTATGCTTGTTTCTGCTCTCAGCCACTTTGTACAGTTTTGATCCCTACTATACATGAAAGATGTGAATGAGATGGAAAGGGTGAGGAGAAGGTCATAAGAATGATCAGAGGACTGGAAGACGTTTCATATGAAGAAAGGCTGAGAGAACTGAGTTTGTTCAGCCTTGAGAAGAGAAAGCATAGGGGTGACCTCATAACTGTATACAAGGGTGGCTCTCATGGGGGGAGCAAATCCTTTTTTACAAAGAGGGTACAAGCTGCTACTGGGGCCATTTGGACTAGATGCCAGAAAGAAAATTTTCACCATTTGAACTATTAAACATTGTAATAAACTCCCAAAGGAGGTGATGATTTCCCCTATATTAGACACTTTCAAGGCCTAGACTGGCAGGCTTTTGGACTATCTCATTTAGTTTATATTCTTACCCTGAAAGGTTGGAATATATGATCTTTGAGGTCCCTTCCAGCCTGGTATTCTATGAATCTATGATTCAGATTTAAAATACTAAAGCCAAATCCATGACAGTGTCACTCAAAAAAAACCCCAACAACTGAAAAACAAGGAACAGCTGCACTGAGTGCTGAGGTGGTTATTATGGCTGTTCTGTGACATTCATTGATGGTCGTCAGAGGTCATTTGTTTTGTTAGGCAGGATAGAGACATATACCAGATTTAGGGTGATCATTTATAGTGGATTTCATCTGAAGTTCTGCTGTTACTGTATTCTCTCTGCCACTGATTACAAAGGGTGAGGTGGTTTGTGGCAGTTTGTCTGGGGCATGGATTCCAGAAGGCTTTTCCCCAATGAAGACATTTATTTGCACAACTTCTNAACCCAGGCCTATCCGGTCAACTAGACCACAGCACTAAGTGCCTCATCCAGTCTTTTCTTGAAGACCTCCAGGGACAGTGACTCCCCCACCTGCCTGGGCAGCCCATTCCAATGCCAATCACTCTCTCTGTGAAGAACTTCCTCCTCTTTAGTCAGGCTTAAATACCTTCCCTGTCTGCAAAGGAAGGCTAGGCAGGTACACACAGAGTTACTGTACCCTAGTTGCTATAAATGTGCTAATTTGGTGAACAACACAATGGCAATCCAGGGATTCTGGGATACCACACCTGACTTATAAGAAGATTTCTCTCTCATGAAGATACTCTGTCATGTTAATTGTTCTTGCATTGATGCTTTAGATGCTTGAAGGCGTCTGAGAAAGTACTAGACATCTAGATTTAGGTACTTGAACTGCTCATCATTCTTGTTTTAGCATCAGTTCCTTGTTTATAGTAGGCATAACAGCTATGCCTCAAGGGCTTGAAGTACCAAAATACTCGATTACTGAAGAAAATGCGTGTGCCTTAGATCAATTCATATGCAACTCTTAGAACATCATCTTTACACTTAGAAAAGTCACCTCGACAATATTAAAAAGAAAAAAAAAAGATGTTAAAGCATCAATAATGCATCAAAATCCAGCTAAAATAAATAATAAACCATATAACTAAACACCTAATCACCCAGCTCCTGATTTTTGTGACTCACTGCTTATTAGCTTTTCAATAAATTAATTTGCGTGACTTACCAAGCTAAATGCTTAAGAATAAAAAAGGTTAATTGAAGGTTGGAGTAGGATACGTTATTGAGTAGTTGACATATTGCTTTGATGTAATGAATAATCTGGAAGTAGTTCAATAGAGTTGCAGCCGCTTTTCCCAAGTCTGAACTTGACCTGCAGTCTTTCTTCCGGAAGCATTGTCACTTCTTTATGTCTAACAGGGCTTTGAGTAATTCCCCCCCACCCCCCACCCCCTTTCCTTCTAAAAAATATGAATTATTAATAATGTGAAGAATACATTCAGGGAAGAAAAAGCCAGAGCATATCACAGTTCCCCAAACCTATGAGATTTGGAAAAAAAGAGAGAACAAAAAAAGTTAAACATCCATACCTGAGGTTGCTCGTTTGCATGCCGACAAAAGATAGTGAGGGAACTACAAAGAAGCTTTGAAATGAGAGGATTATAAGAACAAGAAGAATTTTGAATTAATCAGGGCAAGCCTGTATAAGCAGATCCAAGATGCCAGAGGGTCTGGAAACTCTTTTTCTGTAAATCACTTCCTATCACAGACGTTTTTCATGAAAAGAGGGTGGGGAGGTGAGTTTAGGGGGCAGATGGGGAGGAGGTAGTCTCATCTCTGACAGAATCTGAATTAATGCAGGTGTCAGGCAGCAGCTGATTTTGTGGATGTAGGACTGTAAATCGAAATAAAGATTTTGATACTACTGTGCTAATGATGAGGGGCAAATCCTCGGCAGGTATTATTGGTCAAAGGTCCAACAGAGGTAATGCAAATCACACTGAACATCTATCCCTTCATTTTGTGCTATTTCTCCTCCTTACCCAGCCTCATCTCCTTTCATTTTTATGATAAACAGGATTTGAACTCCACTGAGCCTCACAATTCTGCATCTCGTTGATGACTCATTAAGATTTTATCATTCCAGTGACATGTTATTGAACCCAGTTTCCTTGGGGGGCTGGTCTGGTGATTACAGGAGTAACCAGTGACTGCTTAATCACCCACTTCATTATATTCATATTAATAATAAATACCAGGAGGTAGACAGTTATAATTACATTGCTAGTTTAGGAAGACATGAACCCATAAAAGTTGGCAACACTGAAATACAAATTCAGTCATAAATATCATGCGAAAAGATTGTGACTTGGATGGTGCAGAGAAGGGTAAGAGAGCATAAACACTGTTATTTTAAAGAGAGTTATTGTCTCAGCAATCATGATGCTGTTTAATTAAGCAGGAGAAAAAATACTTCCTCAAGCATGAGCAGCTTATGAGAGATGAGGCAATATCACATTGCATGTCTGGTTCAGAACCATTTTCTGTCAGAGAAAGAGCCCTCAAGGAACTGCCTATAGAAGCCTTTCCGTGATGTTCTTTGAAGGCCATAGTTTTGTATGTCCATAATGTCCACAAAGTATGACCCATAAGCCTGGGGCTGAGTTATTCCACCTTTGATCAGCTGATACTTTGCAGAACAGGTACATGAATTACTATGCAAGACTCACAACACAGTTCTCCAAACATACCAGTGGTGCCGAGCAGATGCCTTCTTCTAACTCTATTGAGCTTTGGGAAACAAACTGAAGGTCTTTTACAGCATGATCCATCGCAAAGTAGCAAACTGCACACACAGATGGGAGAGTTTGTTTTTTTTTTTTTTGGTTTACTATATATGTATATTTTAAGATCAAACAAACTGTCATCCAGATGAAATTGTTTGTTGCAGAAGTACAGACTTTGCCACCTTTGTTAAAGCAGATGTTGAGGGAGAGCTTGTGAGGGAAGACTTTGAACCAGAGAGACACGAATGGCAATAGTATTTCTCCAAAGGGAAGATAATGGGAGGATAGGGAAGATAATTCCAGGGAGTGGTGTC